>JAPWDM010000007.1:26735869-27335869 GCA_035578155.1 Brachynemurus nebulosus | reverse complement strand
AGTGCGTTGATCCGTCCCTAGCCATGTATGTACATCTTCTAGTGTTTCTGTAAACCCATTGTGATAAAATTTTGGACAGACCGTTGGAATTTTGTCGAATTATTTATTAGATAAATAAATTTTGTAACATATTTATATTTGAATGGTTTGATAATGCAACTAATCTGTTGAAATTTTGTGTTGCACCATAGGTATGTGTAGGTACAGACTACAAATTGTTACATGCACATTCTATCAAAAAATTTTTTCCTTTCTTCAAATTTGTATTCATAAATTATTAAAATGATTAAATCATGTGTGTGAGTTTTGTCAATATTAGCATTTTAATTATCTAAAAAATGTTAATTTTTTATACAATTTGATTTTGTCATATGACCCACTGTTTTTTTTAAAAAATATTTTAAAATATCTTTTACAGATTTCAAGAGAGAATGTATACTTGTAGCTAAATTGAGTAATTGAATAAAAGTAATTATCAAATCCTGTAATTTTTTTACTACCAAAAACCTCCGAAATGAGAAAGCCATTTTTTTCGCTTAGACTTCTGCAATTAAGACCTCCTCATCCTATACCTTTCACACTAAAAGACACATAGCTGGAAAATTCGGCACGCAGGGGACAAAACAGCTTCACTTTGAAGTTTAATATCTCACAAACGGGATTCAAAAATGAAAAACGATAAAAACACTCTCAACTTTATTTAAAGAGTCCTTTCTAATGATATCCCACATGGAAGTGATGTGTAAAAACATTTTCAACCCAACTTTCCAATACGAAAGTGCCTCAAGAAATTAAGAAATTTTTTTTGTTATATATTCAATTTCGTGTACAGAAACCGAAAGATGTAGGAATAATGGTGGGGAGAAGGCAGACGGACGAATAGAAGGACAAACATAACGAAACTATGAAAAAAATTCTTACAAAATCAGGGTTGATTCAGTCAAATCATGGGCATATTATGTTTTAGACAGGCGTAAGGCAACATTTAATAAAGTCACGATTTCATAGTTTAATAGCTGGAGTTTTCCACAATTTTCGGAATAAAATATTTCTTGCTTTTATTTTTATATTAAAATTAGTCTTTAAGGGGGACCACTAGTGTGACATTTTTAAAAAAATCGAAATTTTTTTTTTGCATATTTCGATAGTCTAAACCTTTAAAAATAACATAGTAAAATTTCAAGTGCACATCTCAAATAGTTTTTGAGTTACAGCCATCTGAAGAGCGGATTCTGATTTCCATTGTTAATTTTAAGGTATTGAGAAATGTATGAAAGTTGATAGTTCGGGAGTTTCTGGACGTGGCTGCCAGTCACATGTTGTGGAGAAGCTAGACCCTGGCACATTTAAACGACATCGTACATCGTAAATAATTTTTAAAACTAAAAGGTAAGGTAAAGAAAAACTACATTTTTCAAATTTGCTGCAGTTGTAACTCGAAGACAAATCATCGATCGATTTGATTCTTATTTCAACTTCTTTTATATATGTTGCTCCGTACCATGAACCTCCAGTTTTCCGATCGAATAAAAAATGTAATTTTGGCAGGCCAAAAATCATCAAATTTTCACGCAAAATTTGAATTTTTTTTTTAAAACTCCGCCATTTTGTTAAATTTCAATTTTTTTAGCGAATTTCCAGAATGGAAATTCAGCTATTACAGTAGGTCTCATGACGGGACTTGAGCCCGGGACTATGGCAGAAATTTGTTTTGAGGTCCCTAGAAACCGAAAATAATATTCACTAAAATTTATATATATATATATATATATATATATATATATATATATATATATATATATATATATATATATATATATGTATATATGTATTTATGTATTTATGTATCAGCACGATAACTCTCGAACGAAACGTCCTAGGGTTACGAAATTTGGTGACAACGTTGGAAGTCCAAAAATCTTGGATGAGTTCTTCAGCCAGACACGTCGGATGCCAGGAACATGGTTTTTGTTCTTGCAAAAAATTAGTTTTTTGCCAAAATTTCCACTTATTCAAAAATTTTTGCCAAATTTTTTTACACCATTTAAAAGAGGAGAAAAAGTTACATAAAAAAGCTCTTTAAACTATTATTCTATGTCAACTAGTTTCCGAGAAAAACTAATTTTTATAAACGGAAATTCGCTATGTTATGCAGGATGCTGCGACAGGGGTATTTTTATTTCGATTGAGGTTCACGGTACGAGCAACACCTTCTAGTTTAATAATTTTTTTTTTTATTTCCAGCACTGTGAAGGTCGCTATCACTGCAGCAGTTGAGGGACTTTTTTTTTCGGAGCCTTGGGAGAGTACGAATAACTCGCTGAATTTTCAATTTTTCGGTCCAAAAATTTTATTATATATTCATAAAGATATCCTTAAAATATTAAAATATTCCATGCAGTAGTTTTCTTTAAAAAAATTCCCAAAAATTCCTTTTTTTCAGCCAGTTACACTAGTGGTCCCCCGTAACTTATTAATAATATGACTGATTATCTAAACCTTTTACGACTTCAAAAAATTTCAAAAAACGACGCTGTTTCTTTAACTGCCTAAGACTGACTATTACAAAGCGATCAAGTTGCCGGCAGATCACATAATGCGATGACAGAAATGGTGAATTTATAAGGATTTCGTTGTAAGAACTACAAAATCCGAAAAATGCTTTAAATAAATCGTTCAACAGCTCTTAGACCATTTAATACTTTCATTTTATGAGTAATTTGCTTGAAGAATATGGTTACATAATACGCAAACATGTACACAAATAAATCTAATGATTTTGTTGTTATTTAAAATTTTATGATTGATTTTAACTGAATTGTATAACTATTGTGGCTACTGGCATTATAAAAATTTAACGTATCTTTCGTGCTTTCAAAATATAATAATAATTATTTACTTAATATTTAATGATACTAACGGATATGTCACGCTAATGAATTTTTAGAAAAAAATATTAATTTAATTAACACAAAAAGATAATCAATTTACAACGTCCTTCGAAACTGTACCAACAAATTTTATGGAAGTTATAACAAAAATGTATTTAGCACCACGATTCAGAATTCGTGAAACTTATTGTAATATTTAATTATTAACGGGGAATCCGCGTTCAGACATTAACAAAATAAGCGATTTTTAGGAAGACCTGTTCTGCTGCTAACTGATCCTGATCCTGTTCCTGATGTTAGCAAATCCTTAAACACTGCCATTTTTGTTAGCACACAGTAAAAAAAATTGTGTTCTGCGTAAAAAAAAAACTAGTGGTTAAAATTTTTGTGTTAAATAAGTAACACAACCCTGCGTTAATGTAACATTTCGTGTTTGTGTTAAATGAAAATATTAACACAAATTTCGATTTAACAGAATAAAAATGTTAACCTGTTTTAAACAACAAAGAAGGAACACAATCTTTGTGTAAAGCAAAAGAATGTTATAAGTACGTAAGTTACATTCGAATATATATCTACCAAAATATATATAATAAAAAAGATGAGAGTAGTTCTTATTATTAAACGAAGCCGTTTTCAGTTATTGACAAATATAGTTTTATTAAACGTTTAAAATGAAACTATATTCGTCAATAACTGAAAAAACTTATAATCTTTCGGTTTTGTTTAATAATAAGAACTACTCTCATCTTTTTTATTATATATATTTTGGTACATATATATGGAAACAAATAAGAATTTTTACAAAGGTCTGGTTTACTTTGTGTTGTTTGAGTCTCATTTATAATAATATATGAACAAAATCATTATAATTTTTGACGATTTTCAAATATCTTAAGTGGAAGTAAAATATTGAATAAAAAAGTTTAACAACTAACTCTGATAAATCTGAAAAATTAACACAAAATGTATGTCCTCTTGTGTGTTAAATCATTGACACAAATCTTGTGTAAAGATTTGACACATATGCTTTGTGTTAAATTAACACAAAAAACTGAATGGACCGTTCTAGACATGTGAAATGTGTTAATTTTAACACAAATTTTTTGACTGTACACCGCCAGTAAATCCACGAGTGTCTGCCTTTCTCTAGCTGAACTACATGATTAATTTTGTTAAAAATAAAAAGAATGTTTTATTTAAGACACTGAAAAATTTTATTAAACCTGATGACATCATCAAATTGAAAAATTTCTTTTTTATCACATCAAGCCGTGTGAAAGTCATTTGAATTGGAGTGATTGAAGCGGTTGAATTAGAGGAATTTGGATGTGAACTTTTCATTTTTGCCATCAAAATAACGAAATTTCTTTTACAAAAACAACTGATTCGACAGAAGTTATTTTTCGAGTGGCCATGTGCGATTAATTTTGATAAAAATAAAAAGAATGACTTCGAAAATCTATAATTCACTTCCAATTTTATCATTCTATCATTTTATTTGCGGTTTGATTTAGAGTTAATTCGTTGAATTCGAATAATTCTTGCATGGGCGCTCGAAAAGAAAATATAGAATTGTCTGCCTTAAGGGTGGAGGGTCCTCTAGACAACAGGATTTTTAATAATTTTTTTTAAGAAACTGGATACATTTATTGTATCAAATGAAGTTACATAGTATAGTACATGTTATGGTGTATTCACTCATAAATATTTATGCAAAAAAAGAAAAAATAGTGGCGCTACAGCTGTTTCAAGTTGACTCTTTTAATTTGCGCCGTGGAATGCCCAGCCTCTTGTAATCAACTGAATTCAATCGGACAAAAAAACTTTATTAAAATAAGTCATTACGCTTTGCATATACCTATTTCTGATCAGAAAAATTTTTTTCACAATTTAAAACAAAAAAGAAACTTCATTTTTCTTTTTATAAACAAATTGTTATAAACAATATTTATAGTAATAATTTATGCAAAATTTTAGGTATATGCAAAGGCCAATATCTTAAAGAATATCTGTACAAAATTTCAAGTTAATACCTTAAATAACTTTTTAAGTTATGTTCCACGGCGCGGAAAAAAACCTGTTTTGAGAAAAACGCTATTAAAAAGTTTTCGTTCTTGAAAAGTAGAGTTAAAAGCAGTTTATCGTTATCTAAGATAATCTTTTTGTTGGGATTAAAACATTAGAAATATATTCCTTATGGTTCAAATGAACTTTTAAAGCAAAACAAAAAATGAAAAATTTAAAAGTTCTTGAGGACCCTCCACCCTTAATGTGGAGAAGGGAATATTTAATGTCAGTATGTTTCTGGGACATTCTGTACACGTTGTATATACGTATAAAATAGATAAAATATAATTTTTAACGATTAATTAGATACTCTTCAAGAATTATGAATCATACCTACACTTGCTTACGACTGTTTGTGTAAATTTTTTTTATTTTGCAATTTTTTACATGACTTGTGTAACTGAGACTTAAGTAACAAGACAGAGATTTCTTTAAGATTGAAAGATTTACTTTGTGAAAATCCATATAATAATAAAGTATGAGAATAATTTCACTTGTCACTTTTCACTAAATTAAAACGTTCGGTTACGCACGCTAGCTTTCGAATAATTGATTCATCATCATTGTGGGTATAACACAATTCGATTTGTGTTAATTACTCGAAAGCTAGCTCGTAACCGTATATTTTAATTTAGTGAAAAATGAAATTTTTTTTAAGATATTTTGCTTTGAGTTGGTCTAAACGTTAAATTTTCCAACTCTTCTTTGCACTTAACCCACAAGTCTAAAAAAACAGTTTCCTGCGGGCTAGCAGTGCATGCAAAAATCAAGGTAGAAATAAGAGACAGAAGTATCAACTACACTAAACCAAAAACTACATTTTCACATCAACAAAAAAAAATTGCGGAATTAACTAAAAATATTTCCTATTACGTACAATATAACTGTTATGTAATTTAATTTATAATTTACATAATATATGATTAGATTATGTTCGATGGTTCAGATAGAAGATTTTGAGTAAAAAATTCTGTTTGATTAGCTATGAACGTACAATTAACTATCCAATTACTTGTTTAGGCTTCCAAAACAGGTTTAATTAAAACATTTTTTTTGTTTTATCAAATATAAAATCAATAAATAAATATGAAGAAACAGAAATTCTTTTAGTGATAAAAGTAAAAATACTAGTTAGTGATTAAGTAAACAGTCCTCTTAACCTTTCAATGGCCTAAAATCTTAGATGAAGTGCTTGAAACGAAATTGGCGTTGAGGATTCTTTTATTAAGGAAATATTCTAATCTAGAGACCACAAGTTTTCGGCTTTTTTAGGAATTAATAAAAAGAAAACTATTTAAAAACTATTTAAGGGGAGGTTTACTTCAGAGTCGTTAAAAAAAACCGATTTCTTTTTTTGCAGAAATTCGTAGCTAATTATGTGTAGAATATGTTCCCAAACTGATTTTGCTGAAAATAATTTAAGGGAAGGTTTACTTGAGATTTGATAAAAAAATCGATTTTTTTGCCAAAATTGATAGCAAATTATGTGTAGAATATGTTCCTAAAGTGATTTTACTGAAAATAATTTAAAAACAAGATTCTTGCACATAAACCGAATCCAGCTTTCAATAAAAAAAAAAAAAATCAAAAAACGTAGTTCACGTAATAATGAGTATTAAATATAAAATTTTGAAAATACTTTTCTTTATATATATTTTATAATAACCTCGGAACTACATTTTTGGAACTGGCGGACACGATAACTCAAAAACTATTCGATGGATCCTTTTTTTAATTTTTTATTTTAAAGATAATTCAATTCTTCGGCACCTCTACCTAAGTTCGATACACTTTCAATATTTTTATTTTTAAGTTTACTTTAAAGAGCGAAAAATAAGATAAAAATCGTAATAAAAAGTTCAAACATCCGCCATTTTTTTTTCTTTCAGCAATTTATTGATATTATAGGTAGAGGTGCCGGTAGTCTTCATATATTTTATAAATCTTTTTTGTTTTTGGATTTCGGTGGTTTATTACCGGCGCTAGGATGTCCGCCAACAAGGTATTGGATTTTCGGATCGTCACACTGCAGTATCTATAAAATGGACAATTTTTTATATTTTTCCTTGAATTTTTTTTTTTTTTTTTTTTTTTTTTTGTATAGTTTAATACTTAATAAATATGTGTACAAAATTTGAAATTGATATTTACTTCCATTCTTGAGAAAAAAATTCTAGAAAAATATATAATTTTTAAGGACTCTCGAGTAAACCTCCCCTTAAAAATTAAAATTTCGCAGTATCCGTAGTGCCTACCATAAAAGCAACATGTATTGAAGGTATATGCCAAATTTGAAGTAAAAGTTTTCTGATACCGGAACTACCGTATTAAAATGGCTATTTTGAAGACACATTTTTCAAGTTCTATACTTTTAGAAAATGAAACAAAACAAACAAAATCGAATTTTACAAAATTTTAAGCAAGAATAGGTACTGCCTCAAGCTGAAAAGCAATCTCTACAGGTTGCTGCCAAGGGTTGTACAATGTATATATTGTGTTGATCAAAAACCATTTGAAATATATTATGCAATGAATGAATATTGTAACGTCTGTAACCTTTATAGATATTATTGCGCAGTACCACTTTATGTGTTTACGTTTCGATTTTTGTTTGTTGTTTTGTTGTGTCACCTATGTTTATTATTTGATTCAGTTTCGCAGCATTTTTATCACTTAACATTTCAAATTAAACAATATCTGACGAAATTTGCAATAAATTGCACAATATTATTTAATGTGTAGGTGTCGCTTAATGTTAGTTTAAAATTTAAGAATTGTTACTACGACTGTTTAACTTTTACGAATTAAAGAACTGTTAAACGATTATACAGATATTTACAATTTTATTTCATTTTCATAATTCAAGCAAAATTTTCTTTGTTTTGCTATTTTCTAAATGTTTGTTCTTTGTAAAGTATATTACGTGTGCTCAACCTTATTTTTCGTATTTTTTAACACTCTCACTGCTTCTGGAAAAACAAATATGTAATTATCTTGTAAAAAGAAATTAGAAATAAAATAAACGTTTAAACATGTTCAACGGAAAACAAACTTTATTAAATTCACACTTATTTCGCAAAGAAGATACAACAGTTAAATATTACAGAAATTAAAATTAACGAAAATTAAGAAGAAACTACTTTTCACAAAACAGTTCTTAGTATTATACATTAGGCAAAAGGTTTTTCTAAACATTTCAAATCAATAAGTTGAAAATTGTTGTAGAAAATTCTAAGTATAGGCTTTATGTTTAAGACTCCAAAGTGGTAATATTCAAATATAAGTTTTAATCAAGTCTCATTTAATTCTAAGTTCCTAGGTAGAATGAATATAAAAGATATATTGATTGTTGACTTCGCTGGTGTTTGACGCAAATACTTTATTAGCCAGTCGAAAAAATTCGAAAACAGTGTTTTTTACAGACTACAAATATGCTGATTTATTGATAAATAAATTATAATTACGACAAATAATTTTGGCAAAATTATTAGAAACATCCGAGTTATTAATTTATTGAAAAAATTCACAATTTACCCCTTAAAAACAAAATATTGGCAATAAAATTTCGTGTGTTATGTAAAGATATATCGATTGCTAACTTCGCTGGTGTTTGACGCAAATACTTTATCAGCCAATCGAAAAAATTCGAAAACAGTGTTTTTTACAGGCTACAAATATGTTGATTTATTGATAAATAAATTATGATTACCTACGACTAATAATTTTGGCAAAATTATTAGAAACATCTGAGTTAATAAATTATTGAAAAAAAAATTCAAAATTTACCCCTTAAAAACAAAATATTGGCATTAATTCAGTGTATTCTGTATTTTGTCCAAAAAAAATAAATTATCTTGTACGTTTTATTGTTTTGAACAAGCAATAAATCTGTAATCAAGATTAATAACTGTATGCGAATATTTATTTGATTTGCTGTATAATCAGTACTGCACTATTAAAAAAAGATAATTACAGTACACTCTCCTAAATGTCAATAAAATGATGAATCCTGTATCAGAAAAGAAACCAATAAGATGTAATTATTTGTCCATGTCTCACTGAATTTTCATGATTTTTTAAGGAATATTTTCGAAATGAATGCAAATTCATCGATATATTCGAAAAATAATTTTTTTTCTAACAAAATAACAAACCTTTATGTTTTAAAACCCTTATTCTATGCAATATTTTTTCACGTTTTATCTTATTGAGCATTGTAGCTGACACCCGTCAATTAATATACGGAGAGTGTACTGTAGAGGACTGTCAAAAATTTATGATTATTCTGTTTATATTTAGCCATAAAATTACGTGTTAAGTTATTTCAAAACATTACTAATAAATAAAAATATAAACAAAAGAATTTCGCGAAAATTTTTCAAAAATAAAATCTCCGAGTTTTTCACCAATCAACAAACAAGGTCATAAAACAATTTAAGGTTCTGTTTGTACAGTAGACGCCAAATATTTGAACATTTCAAAAAAAATTGACACATTATTTTGTTGTGCTTGGCTCAAAAATAGACCTATCAATCCATTAAAAATTAAAATATTATATTTAGCGATGAGGAACTGGTAATACCGGTGACTGTTGACGCACAGTTAAGAAATCGAGGTGTCAATTTTGATTTTCTAAAATTATATTTGGAAAATGAAAACATGTTTTAACGTGTGAAGTAAGAAAAATATGTCAATCGTATCAAATTGAAAGTATTTTAGCCGATTGTTAAGAAGGAATATCTAGTTTTAAAAGTTGAAAACTTTGACTTACATTTTATCCATTTGTTTCTTTTTAAACTGACAAATTTTGAGTTTGGGATTCCTTTTTATGACAAAAATAATTTTTCAAATTATACAGGGTGCAAGATATTCGAACTGATACTTTTAATAAGATATTTACTGCGCAATTTGCTTATTTCTCAACTCAAATTTTTTTCCAAGATAGATAGATATGACATATTTTTACAAAGAGGAGAAAAAAGACTTTTAACTCTATCAGCATTCTAAGAAGATATTTAAATTCTACGTAAGAAAAGGAAAAATTCTAAGTAAGAATGAAAAAAAATAATAAACTAAGTAAGAATGAAATAAAATAATAAGCTGTTTGAAAATGAACTATCGGTTCGAAACAATATTGTCACAGTTTCAAAAATAAACGTGGTATTTTGCAAAGTAAAGTATTTGTTTATTATTTACAAATATGGAATACCATAAAGTAACGCTCAAATCTATTAATATTAATGAAAAAAAAACTGAAATTACGATTTTTTTGGCTATAGCTCCTAAACTATTGGGAATTTGAGACGTGTGGAAACAGCATTCTATTTATCTGATATTTTCGCATAATTCATCTAATTTAATCAAAACTGTACCTTTTATCGTTTACGAGATTTTCGTGCTAGAAATTTCATTAAAATCTTACAAGTATACAGATGAGCAAAATCAAAGTTTTGAAAAAATTATTTTCAATATTTTGGAAAAAACAAAATATATTTCACCCTTAATTTCTTAAATTGAATTATAACTGAATTATTTTGAAATTGGAATTTAAAACAAAAGTGTCACCTGTTGAGTAGATCCAGTATACTAATTGTATGTAATATGGCGTCTGCAGTGACAGTAGTGACTTAGATTGGTGTATATTTTTTAAGAAAAATGTATGTAAAAATTTTTAATAAATATAATTTTCTATTAGAAATTATTTATAAATACTTGATTCATCATCTAATTACGTTTTTTTTTTTAAATTTTATATGAATTTTTATAAAAAATAATTAATTGTATTTTGCAAAAAGGTACACTCCTTTGATTGTTTTGTTAAATGTACAATAACATACATATATTTTTTTGGCTTTAAAACAAAATTTTAGTTGTAAATCTATTATTCTGTTATGTGTTTTTAATTTAAATTTTTTTATTTAGGTAATACCTACCAATTATCAGTATTTGTGTGCTTATTTTCGATATTCAAGGGCTTATTCGTAGACGATGGATTTTTCGAACGAAAGCTTTTCTATCTTCAGTGTTTTTGAGTAAAAATGTATCTACATGTGGTTAAATATTATTTGCTTTCCAAATTATCAAAAATAATAGATTTTATTATCTTGGCTAAGGTCTAATGTCTACATATATTTCATTTCGACTTCTCATATAAAATACCAAAATGTCCTCGATGTCTAACCTATAAAATATACATAATTTACGTATTCCGGAGGTAATTAACGTTATATTTATTAATGATTTTTCTATATAATATAACACATATATCATGAATATGTTAATCTGAGATCATTATCGTATGTTTTTAAAAACATATAAATGCTATAATTTCAAAAACAAACATTTTCAGACGGTAAATCACAACATAATTTATTTTTCCTTTGATAAACAGCATATTTCTGGGAGGCATTTTATATATTAAGGGGCAATACGATTTTAAACTCTTAAAAAAGTTTAACATTTTCAAGTACTACCATGAAGTGAGACGAATTGGATCATTTTTTACCTTTGAACAGATTAACTTTGATTTAGGGATGATCGATATTAGAAAATCATCGATGTTGACATCGATTCAACAGTATCGATATACGATATATATCGAAAGAAAAACATCGATGTTTATGTAGCAAAATAAACAACCATTATAATCTATTATTTTATTTATTAAAAATTAACATTGCCAGTATTTATTTGGTACACTTTGCAAAAAAGTCACTTTGTTAGAAGTTTCCCTTTTAACCTGTTCCTTTGTTGATACAAATGCTGCCCAGTTTTTTAAAAAAGTCTCTGAGCTGTTGAAGTTGCTGTGCAACACAAATATTTAATGGCAATTTTTTTCAAGTTTGGATAAGTGGTTCCTAGAACTTGCCATAAAGTAATGGATCTTGTTTTAAATCAGCTACAGTACTTTTTAAATACTGGATAGCTTAGAGTAAAATCGATGTTTCGATATTATTCTCGTAACATCGATGTGTCGATGTTATCGAGGACATAACATCAATGTTTTTACATCGATGTTTTCCCGCTAAACATCGATGTTTTTCTACCATCGATGAATATCGATCATCCCTACTTTGATTCCAATAGCTTGTTCTTTATTTTTACTGTTTATCTTTGTCATTTAAAGCAGAAAGTTCTAAAATATGGTTAATTCTTATTAACGCCGCAGTAATTTAAATAAATTATGAAACAAATTTTATAAGCGAATTCTTACACCTGTCTAATTACTAATTTTAAGACTTGGTTCTTTTATTGTATGTAAATAAGTCAATGGTAAAGGTGTAGGAGCCCTAAATAATTATTCCTAAGAACCTAACCAATCACTGTAACAACAAAGTTTTTCATTCTTGTTGGAAAATTTCAAAATGATGTTGAGAATCTTGTCGAAACTATTTTTATTTATCCTGAATTCCTAAATCACGCTTCATTACTGCGTTCCATTTTCAATTTACCATAACAACAATAAATTGACTTGAGTCAAAACAAATTTTTTAATGTCCCTCCCGAAAACTGCGTCATAGCAAAATTAATGCGAATCGAAATTGATATTTCGTATCAACTGTTTAACAGTTAATAAGTGGGTGTTACATGACCGACTTTTTTTGTTTCTCTTCTAAAAATAAAATGGGACAATCATATGGAAATTAATCAAAAGAGACTTAAAAGAATTTACCTCATTTTTTAAAATTGTTTTGACGCGAAGAAATATTTCGATTTGTCTGCGAAAAGAAACAGAGTGGGAAAAAATGCAGAAGTGTTAAAGATTACCATTTTCTCCGTCTCAAATTCTAGACTACATAAAGGGATATTTAAGCGTCCCGATATGTTTTCCTCTCCAAAACTCCTCTCATAAGAGTTCTTTTACCACCTAACCAAAGTTATCATTCTGGGCCTACTCCTAATTAGCGTATATACGCTCAATCCCTGACTAACTCATTCATTAAATAAATTATTTTGAAATTTAACAGTTTTCTAGAACAAACTAGAAATATTTATTTTTTATATTTAAATAAATAAATAAACAATTCAAAATATCGCTGGAATTTTTTTCAAAATGTATCTTTCGAAATCGGTTATGAAAATAAACAATACTTGACAAGATTTATTTAAAATGAATGCAATGAAAAACTGTTGGTGGGTGGAAAACTGCATTTTTAAAATGTTACAATGCTAGTACAGTATCAGATAATTTTCTCAGAACATGTTTTACCACATCATTTATGTTATTAACTGATTATATAATGTCACATGTTTCATGAACAAGTTAAATTGTAATTGTCGAAAATGTTTATCCCTGAAAATTTATTGGTTTGAAAATAGAAAATTGTTTTTTCAATGTTTTTGACAAATATGATTGCACAAAAAATAGAAAAATGGCGATTTTATTCTTGGAAACATTGACAGTTTGATGCGAAATTGGTTATTAGTCCTCCAAAACAAAGATATTTGGGGATTTTTGGTGCCCTAAAAGATATCGACAATCCACGACCACCTAAAAAGAATCATGTCTTTTTTATTTTTACCTTTCAGTCTTACAAAAAGTCTTGACACTATTGGAGGATAACTCCATGGGAAAATCAAGGAATAAAATATTTCAAACTGGATTTAGAAGACTTCGAAAATAATATGCACACATTGTTCCACAGTATTTCAAACTGAACTTTCACTTAATTATGTGGAAAAACTCTAGGACTGGTTCTAGAAACATCTTCCAAAAACCAACTATTACTATATTCAGCTGAACACTCAAATTTCCCTTTAAGGAGTCACAAATAGTATTTGTGGGTCCTTAAGGGGAAATCATCCTGGAGTGTTGGTTGAATTCCTGTCCTATCGTGATTATCTCAAGATTCTTAAATTGTCCAGATATAAAGAACTATCACTAATGGAAGGTACCCTTATAGGAGCGAGCTGGATTCAAAACACTTCGAAAACACACTGATTCAAACTGAACTTACACTTAACAATCCTGGAAAATGTTCACTTTCACGGAATTTTGTAGAAAAACTGGGAAATTCGGAACAATTTCTACGAATATTTTCTATAACGGAACTTGTAGAAAATATTCGTAGAAAATGTTAAACGAGCAAAGTATACGAATTCGCCAATTGAAAGACCAATCCTCCATACTTTTAAGCGAAAAAGTTATGCATGTATTTGCTACACGTATTTGCTACAATGGTTGACTTTTAACATATAATTCTCACTATTATAAAATTACTTTTAACAAAAATAAATAAATAAATAAAGACAATAACAAAATGAACGCAACAAAAGCGAAAAGACAAAACAAAACATTAAAAATATTTGACAAAATACTCAGAACAATACTCACAAACTAGAAAACCGTAAAACAACTCAATCCGATTCGTATGTCAAAAACTTTTGACATAAAAATAATACTTAATTGTTATTGAGCGTTTGTTGCGCAGCACGATCAAAATGTAAACGCACCAAAGAGAGAGACAATACTGATCTTTAAACAGTGATGAAAGAATCAAAGCAGATTTTTTTTTTTTATTTACTATGTATATAATATGTGTAATTGAGTACATATGAAATATTCTGTTTTGCTGTCCTATCCATAATATGTACATATTATCTCAGGTATGTATGATACGTATTCTCAGGTGCGCATGTCTAATTAACGGTAGAAAGGCCATCACACAATTTTTGTAGTGGGAAATTCAACATAAAATGCAAATATTTTAAATATCTCAGCTTACCTTGTTACAATAGGTAGTGTTTTGTGTTCCATATTAAAATTACATATGATTGAAACTGTTGAAACTGACAACTACACTGTTATATATACGATATACAGTTCAAATCCGTGAATTCACCAAATAAACTGAGATTATCCAAGTCAGTCGAACAGTAATCGCTGTTAGGATGATTTAAATTTTTCTGGCATCAGAAAAGAAAATACTTGAAGCTAGGCTTATAAACGCAGAATTTCATCCAAAAGAGTAAACAGGGATTACCGAAACCAGTCAAACAGTAATGAAGTTTTCGAGGATTGGAGAATTTGACTTGGTTTGGCTTCAGAGGAGAGTACTTATGAAGAAAGGCTTATGGACGCAGAATCACATCTAAAACGATAAACATAGAGTACCCAAGCCAATCAAACAGTAATTAATGTTAGGATGAAGTTTCCAGGTCTGGACAATTTAAAATTTCTTAAATTTTATCCAGATTCCTTGTTTGGCTCACAAGAAAGTGCTTAAAATGAAGCTTATGAACGGTAGACAAAGATTACCCAAGCCAGTCAAACAGGAATGAAGCTTCAACGAATTCGAATTATGTGAATTTTACGAAGGCATTAAGTTTGGCTTTACAGGAAAGCCCTCAGAATCCCATCTAAAAAAGGTAAACAGGAATTACCCAAACTAGTCAAACAGTAACCAATATTAGGATGGAGTTTTAAAGACTGGTCAATCTGAAATTCCTTGAATTTTACGAAGAAAAGTGCTTAAAGTTAAAAGTCTTCATTGTCTTTTGAGCTGATATGAAAACATTTGTTGAGAAGGAGAAAAAGTCTAGAGAGGAAAACCTTGGCCTTCCTCTTGTAAAAGCTAGAAGCATAGTATACGCACAATTTTTTGAGCCTGTTTTGATTCCGAATTTACTTGGATTAAACAAAAGCGGAAGAGATATTAAGAAATAAAGGAATATAGTCTTTGATAACCCTTAATGAGACTATTTAAAAATGAGTATACACTTTTTATTGGCAGTGTACTATAAATTTTTTTACAAAAAAAATCATTTCCTGCTTTTAAACTTAACATTATTAATACAAGTCGTCTTATAAAAACAGTAGTCGTATACAACTATATTATTATACACACAATGTTTACTTTATAGATAGGTCAAGGTTCTCAGAGAGATTTTTATCAGTTTCAAACTAGTGACATCTATTCAATGTAGCGCGAAAAATTATTCACACCTACCAAAATCGTCAGTAATGCTAAAAATAATTTTACGTTATTGGCAAATTTTTTACGAATGAATGTCCACCGAAAATTTGTCATGAACATGGGTGTGTGTGGTGTCATAAAATTGAATCATATCGTTGAGGCGACTTGCATTATTATTTTCGCAAGGATTTTGATGATTTTTTACTAGGATTCCCCTCTCTGAGCATTGAAAAGTGAATATTTTCGATAGATAGAGGAAGAATGCAAGTACAAGCCCAACAGGACATTCTTTTGTAAGAGGCAAATTAAAAAAAAAAAATCAAAGGACATGACCCCATTCTAAAACTTCGGTCTGTACACCTTGCCTGTATCTCTTGGGTAAGTAGCGGATCAAATGGTCCGTAACAGAGTTGGAGAGGGGAGGGGCTATATGTATTCCAGAACAGATGGTGTATAGATTTTCAACAAAGCAATAAAAATTTTAGCCCTCCAGTTCAAAATACTGTAGATTCCAACTCTGTTTGAGACCATTTGATCCGTTGTTTGGCAATGACCAGAATTGTGGAAGTCCAATCACCTAACAGTCAACAATTTCAAATACCAAAAATATTTACTTACGATTTTTAAATGCCACAAAACCAAATCCATTTCAAAAATTTCTCCTCTAAATAAATCACTCTTTAATTAACAATCATTAACTGCTTCGAAGAACTCAATTTGAAAATATTTAAAATTGCGCGGACCCTTTTATATTGCGTACAGTTTGAACAAACGAAATTTCGTTACTGTTTGAGCAAACTCAATACAAAATAAATGATGATTTAAGTCACTTTTCTCTGTGTAATGATACTGAGGATGATTTAAGTAACAAACATATTAAATTAGTAAATTAGAATGATATTTCAGAATTTATTTTTAACTAACTTTTCGTATTCTCAATCATAGGTATGTGCATACATAAACACAGTTAAAATAACTAAAATATTCGTGAGTACAGTGAAACTAGCGTATAACCGTTTAACGATGAAAACGTTTATAGGGACTTATTTCAAATTTCCGATGTAATTGTATTGTTAGAGCATTTCTACTAGTACAAGAAACTTGAAATTTGGTATAAGTGTAGGCCTTGGCCCCTAAAGGATTTTTATGTCTTGAGGAAATCTATTGTATGTACAATATCTGTCAGTTTTGAAATACGAAAAACTCAACAAAAATGCCGAACTCTACCAATATTATCGTTTTTATTACAAATTCAAAAGTCAGATTATAAGAAAAGCCACGAATTATAACTAATCTATACAGATAACACAATTTGGAATTACATACTTAAATGTGGAGTTAAAAAATGTTTTAACATTAGCTATCAAAGAATCATTAACATCACTTAGTGATGAGCAAAATTAGTCTTGGTCTTGCAGTCTTGTCTTGGTCTTCCATTTTTTTGCAAGACCAAGACCAAGATCAAGACTGCATTTTGCAAGACCAAGACTATAAGTATGGCTGCAAGACCAATACCAAGACTCAAGTGAGCAAGACCAAGACTATAGCAAGAAAAAAGCAAGACTCTTGCTAAATTATTTAAATAGTTTAAAAGTATAATTAATACCGTAAAGAGAGAAAATTCTGATTTTAGAAGGAAAAAATTCGCTAATAAAAAAATGCAAGAAAGTGCAAGATTTTTTAGCAATACCAAGACCAATACCAAGACTGCATTTTGCAAGACCAAGGCCAAGACTCAAACTGCTCTAGCAAGACCAAGACCAAAATTCTTAATGCAAGAACAAGATCAAGACCAAGACTGCCAAGTCTTGGTCTTGGTCTTGCGTTTGCTCATCACTAGAGTTGGGAGAACAGCGGTCCCGAACAGAATCGCCATATAAAATATTTTGAATTGGGGGGCTATAAATTTTATTACAAGGCTGAGGATTTTCTCCTGGATTTGATGACTAGCCTAAGGAAGCTTTAATGAACAAATCAGTAAAAATCAAAAATTACCCATTTTTCATAATTTAATATATAATTTTAATTTTAAAAATAATTTAAAAAAATTAATGTTGAATAAATAAGTGGTCGACTGTAATAGAAATTAAATTAGACGAATTCAAAACATTTATATTGTAAACAATATCTCTATTTCCTTTGTGATTATTTAAATAATATGTACATGTCACCTTCTTTATACCTGCTTTAATGTAAACAAAATTGATTGTATTAGTAGATTGTATCACTCTAGTAGGTCGCTCACAAGACTGAACATGGTTTTGTTTTTGCATTAGAAAAATATAAAGATATGTATGTACATATAACAAGCAAAATGATTCATAATATTGGCAATTAAAAAACACAAACAGACACAAAATAACATTAACGATGTGGTATTAATAGTAAAACGTCGTAAAACTGATTTTTAAAAAGATTGATAATATTTTTACGTTTTATGACAGCCCTCCAGTTCTATTCGTAGCCCCCCAGTACAAAATATTTTATATGACGACTCTGTTAGGGACCTTTTGTTCCCATCTCTGCTCATCACTAACCACTACTAAGAGTCACAGAAATTATGTGAGAACAGTCATTTTTGGCCTTTATTTGGTCGCTACGTTCTGTAAGGTTTGGAACTGGTTGCAGTAAGAAATCGTTCTTCAGGACCTAAATGCTTCTTTTTAAAGCATTTGAAAGATTATTTTCTTTGATTGCCTAGGTCAATTAATCAACCATACAATATTCCTATTCTTACCGAGACGGGTGTCCAGTTTGGGAATCTGAAGACGACGGACGTCCGAACCGATAAAAATTCGAATGTATGCGATCAGCAGTACTGTCAACCTATACTACAAAAAGGATAATTTCTTCCGGTACGTGAGAAATCGTTAAACAGTTTCACTGTAACATATTTGTGTAACACGGACGCCCGATGAGTCAAAGTTTAATAATACATCCTCGAATCATATTAAGTCACAACGCTGCTAATGAAGACACAGCAATTCTTCATGATTCTGAATGGGGGAATCCGAGCGTGAGAACTGAAATTTGTTTTGAAAAAATTTTTTAATTTGTCACCAAAATATTTTTCATATTAAAGTAACTGGCACGGTGGGCACAGTGGGATCGATTCAGTGAAAAACTATGCCGGTACATTTTTGAAATGGTGCATTCCCGTACGTTAATTACATACAGTTTTTTTTTGTGTGTATTGGAACAAAAAAATTTTTTTTTGGCAAGTTCATTAGGAAAAGTGGTAGGCACAAAAATGTGAATTATGCATTACAAAAATAAATTACGTTGACCTCGTAATTCAAATATTTAATAAAAATAATATTTTTATTTTTATTTTTAAAACACGACCGTATACAGTCGGTTCAAAAGTTTGGACGACAATGCATATCGGTCGCAATCTCGTATCTCAGAAATGACAACTTTTCTAGAAACACTTAAAGACGTTCGAGCGCGTCCACAAAACACTACAGAATAATGTTATGTAGCTACCACAAAACACTATACCTGTATGTTATGCATACAGAGCTTGTACTTGTTCATGTGTCATATCGTGTCGTGTATATGGGTGATTGCTATACGTACCACCTATATGTATACTGATCTATGACATCAATGCATACACAGTTGTTGATTGAAATTTAGTAGTCTGATTTGAGCTTGTATGTATATTATGTACGTTTACACATCAAAATCTACCCGAATATTAATTTCAATAATAATTAATATTTCATTTTAGCGTTCGTCAACACGATTTTTTTTTTGGTGCAATTATATAAATTGCATATTTCAAAGAATATTTTTAAACATTTTTTATTACGGTATCTACTCTTATAATATACTTACTATAATTTTTAAAATGAAAAAATGCTGTTTAGAATATTCGTTCCTAATAGCTTTGTGTTAAAAATTTGATTTTTAATCGTCAATTACTTTAAGAAATGATCTATGGAGGCCTTAAAATCTTTGAGGGAAGATAACTATGTAACTGAACATGTCAATTTTCTAAAATTAAAATTTTTATCTACTATTAGGTTTGACGCACGAACGTCCTTAATTGATTTATTTCCTTTGATCGTATAATTGGCATACATATTTTGTTTTGTGCATTTTTAATTATTTCCATAAAATATGAGGTTACAATGGTTTTATGCATGAAATATTTAACTACTGTCATCTTTCTTTTTCACTAACTTTTTTTCGCTCGCATGGGTTTTGAAATTATGACATCTAGTTAAATCGTATAAAGTCTATTTTTCATCGCGTCGCTATTGAGAACTGTTACTTTTTTCTTGGGAGTTTTCCCACAGAAGTAAAATATTTTTCCCGGATAAAAAGTAGACTATAACATTCTTTTTTTATATCATTTAAAATTTTAATATTTTCCCGCGGGAATGAGACTTCACACAGGATTTAGATATTTTCCCGGGGTTAAAAATAATTTATGTTTATCGCTGTATATCATTCTTTCTGCTAACAATATGCTAATCAATTGTCCGTTGTTATAATTTAAATAACAGGGTGACCGACCCCGGCCCGGTGGAAATTTCATCTGTATGGAATTTGTTAAGAATAGTAGATGTGCCAACTGACGATAACTGGATAGTTACCGGTTGTTTATTTCCTTATAGGATACAAATAATATTTTGAACAGTAAATAAGTAATTTCATAGTAGTCGTCGGTAGAAATATTATTATTATTGGTGGTATCTATAGAAATATTTATTAATATTGTAAAATACATTTAATTAGTAACAAATTAAAAGATTACTCGTTTAATAGTATAAGATACATGTCCCCACGGGAATTAAATATTTTCTCGAGACAAAAAGTAGCCTATAACCGTCTCTGTTCCGCAAAGTACGTCTGTGCAAAATTTTAAGTTAATTAGTTAAGCTGTTTAGACGTGAAAGCCAGTCAAACAAACAAACAAATTCACTTTCGCATTTATAATATTAGTTAGGACTAGTTACTCAGTTTACATATTGATTTTGTTTGTATTCCGAATTTGTATTTAGACTATTTTAAACTATGTGACCTTAACCAATTAACATTTTTACCACTGTAATTATTGAAATCTAGTTATATTCTATTAATTTTACAACTGGTCATTTATAACCTACAATCATAGATTAACATAGAATGCAAAATTGCAATACAAGCTCCAATTCCATGATATGAGTTTGCAGTTTTATTAATAATTCATAACTGTAAAGTTATTAATTATAAATATTAGTCTATTCGAAGTATGAATAAATTCCAAATATATTAAATATAAACGAAAAATCGATAAAAATCACTCATGAGGCTGCATTAGAAAACTGTAAAACATCAAACTTTTTGGAACGGTAGTGTAAAAACACCGGAAATTATTCGAGAAAAAACAGTAATAAATGTAACACGTACTGCGATTTGTCTTTTGTTTATGATTTATTATGTAATGTGGTTCTCTAACTAATTGGTAACTGATCTGAATTCGTAAATACTAAACAAATACTTTACTTTTCAAAATACCACTTTTATTTTTGAAACTGTGACAATATTGTTTCAAACCGTTAGTTCATTTTCAAACAGAATTCTGTTTGAAAATGAACTAAAGGTTCGAAACAGTATTGTGACAGTTATGGAATGACAAATATGGAATAACATAAAGCAGGGGTCGGCAACCTGCGGCCCTTTGCAAGCTTTCATGCGGCCCGCCAAGCAACATAACTTTTCGAACAATTTACTCTGCCCATGAAGAGTTGAGCATACTTTTTTATACTTTTTTTTTGTTCTCCGATGAATAACATCATGTAAATAAAACTGTTACTAAAAATTTTTCCTCGTGTTGATTTTTAATAATATTCGTAGTATCCTACATAATATAGCGAATTTCCGTTTACAAAAATTAGTATTCCTCGGAAACTACTTGACATAGAATTATTGTTCAAAAATCCTTTTTATGTGATTATTTTCTCCTCTTTCTAACAGTGTAAGAAAATATGGCAATAACTTGAGGAAATTTGGGCAAAATACTTACTTTTTCCCCCAAAAATTTTTTAAGCAAAAATGCCTAAAAATCCATTCCGGGCATTGAACGTGTCTGACTTTTTGGACTTCCAATATTTTTACCAAATTTCGTAAAAACAGGATTTTTCGTTCGACAGTTACATAAATTTTAGTGAATGTCATTTTTGACTTCTAGAGACTTCAAAATAATTTATTTCTATCATAGTTCCGGGCTCAAGTAGCATCAAGACAGTGACTGAATTTTGAATATAGATCATTTTGAAAGAATAAATTCGCCAGCCTTTCTCTAAAAATGTGCTCTACAAACGAAAAATAATAATATTTTGGCACCATATTGGTCGTTTGTATATGAAATTAAGTCATATGAATACTAATTAATACATTTTACAAATGAGTCATTTAGTATTTTTGAAAAATATTTTAGTATTCAAATTTTATCAGTCAAACAATCACTAAAATAATAAACATAACACTTCGGCATTCAAGTCACTTCCAAAATCCACTTTATTGTCATTTATTCACACTCATATCAAAAATGGCGTAAATGGTGAAATCTACTAATCATAAAATCCACAATTAATAATTCCACAAAATACAATATAAATTTTTTACACATTTTTGAATTGCTATCAGCATTTATAACAACATACATGTTGGTATACATATTTAGCTATGTACGAGTTTAATTTGTACTTTAGGGTCCGTCCACACGACACAAGCTTTACCACCGACTTACTTGCGCAAACCAGTTTGTGCAAGTAAACATGTACGTATGGACGGGAAAAAACGTAGCGACTTACTTGCACAAACCTGGTTTGCGCAGGTAAGTCGGTGGTAAAGCTTGAGCGTGTGGACGGGCCCTTAGAGATGTTTTTGTACGTAGCTGGAAGTTATATGATTTAAATCAGTGGCGGGCCAGGTAGTTTATGTAATACCAACAAAATCACATTGCCGCGAGCAATGAAATCGATGCTATGATTTACGTAATGCTGCATAGCAATTACCGTGAAATTTGATTACTAGACGATATATAGTTTAAGAGCTGTCGAACAATTTATTCAGTTTTTTGTGTACTGACTGAAATTTTGTATGAACTTGGCTGGATCACGTCGATCACTTGTAGTATCTTCCTGTCCTGCAAATAACGTTGCACTTCACCACCAAGCAAAGATATACGTGGGGAGCGCCAAAAGTTCTCGGCCTAACATGCAGGGCCGGATTAACCCTGAGTCCGCCCCTAGGCACCTTGAAAAATGCCGCCTCTACTTTTGTTTGAAAAAAGGTAGGGGCGGCGTAGGAAATCTTGAAAAAAAAAAACGTCAATCACAAAATTTTCTGTCCTGTTTTAAAAATTTGCCGCCCATTTTCCTGCCTTTTTTACAAACTTTCTCTTAAAAAAAATAAGTTACGAGCAAAAAAAAAAAACACATTAATTACTCATTTTTCCGCCCTATTTTAAAAATTTACCGCCCCTAAAAATCTCCCGCCCCTAGGCCATGGGCTAGGGTGGCGTATTGGCTAAGCTGGCCTTGCTAATATGATTAAACTTATTTAAAGGAGACGTAATTAATTTATACTCACAGAAAGTATTAAGTCTCTAGTAATCATAAACGCAATGGACGAGTTTACATGTGTTTTATTTATTCGGTTGTAAAAATGTAAACTCAATATGTCGACCGTTTCAAAAATTGAATATCGTGTAGTCATAAAATTTCTGACAAAAGAAGGACAAACTCCGCAGAAGAAATTAAGCACAGATTGGATGGTGTATACGGTAAAGGCGTGCCAAAGGTTTCGTTTGCGGTACGAGTCCCTCAACGACGATGATCGTTCTGGACGTCTGGCAGATTCGATCACTTCCGAAAACATCGCTCTTGTAAAATCGTTACAAAGAATTTGCTTATTATTATAAAGGCATAGAGATGCTTATCCCACCTTATAATAAGTGTATTGAAATAGAGGGAGGTTATATAGAAAATTTTTTAATACTCAGGCCGAGAACTATTGGCTCATCCTACGTAAATTTAAAAAAAAAATTCATCCACATTCGCTGTAACGCCATAAAAATCGACTACCGATTGAAGGTATTCCACTAACCTTACCCTACTGCAAAGTTTCAAGAATTTTTTAACACTGATAAGAGGGAAAAATACGAAAAATTTATAAGCCTCCTAACATTTTAACCCAGTCTTTTTCATTCTCTGGATTTCTTGGCTTTAAAACTTCAAGATCTAGTGGAAAATGCATTTGTACAAATTTGTCTCTTAAAGATATAGCTTTACTATAGTCTATATGGACGGGAAAGTAAAAGCAGTATTATAAGTTACTTGTAAACTTTGCTTCAGGAAGGATTCAGTTACGTTTTCTCGCAGAACGAACCGTTTTTGTCTAGTGTTTAAAAATTTACAAATCTTTCTTACAGGACAACTGCATTCAAGTAGTTATTCACGTAAAAATCTTAGAAACGATAGATGTTATGAGAAAGGTAATTCGATTTTTTTTTTATAGAAAAATTTACAAGCAACAAATTTTGTAATAAGTATTTTTATTGAAAAATCAATATTCTTGGAGATATTTGCAAAAAATCGTTTTTACCAACTTTAAATGAATGACAGGTTGTAGGGGCGCAGCTGTCGTCAATATACAAAAAAGCTCGAATAAATTGTTTAATTGTTGTCTTCACCTTCACATTTCTGGCCCAGACACCCCTATACAATCCAAGTAAAACGTAGAATTTTTAATGTGTGTCCCTATTAACTGAAAACCTTTAATGTTTAGAAAGTTGTGTCCGCTTCGGATTACGCCACTGAACTTTTTCTAATATTATGATACTGTGGTTATTAGTTGTTGTAGAAAATAATATCTTCAACTATACAATTTGCGGTTGTCAGCATCGGTTTTGAGACATATAAAAATAATGTCTAAAATTTCACTGTTTAGAAAACATGCAACCGATTTCATCGTGGCATTAGCCATCAATTTACATGCAGTTATAATATTATAAAAATTGAGTCTATGTACTTATATTTCTTCCTTCTAATAATACGTGTTTACGGCACTTAGCTTTCGTGCAAATATTTACAGTAAGTGCAAGAGCTGTTGCATAACTTATTCAAACGATCGGGGTACCGCAACCAGTTGTCGGTATGTCTGAGGCCGATGTTATTTAAAAAAAAATATATATATAAATAAAACGTTTTGGCTACGTTTTGAATGTTTACTATGATTTCTAGAAATATCCATATTATGATAAACTAACTGATCCGCTCTTGTGTTTACATATAACTTAATTAATAAAACCGATTAGTCGATTAGAGAGTAATAAAACTACCAACGGGGTGTTGTACGCATATTTAACAATAAAAAAAAAATGGCTGAATAGCTCGCGTATTCGCGTATAATTTGAAACATATGTAGTCAAATCACGATTGTGAAATCTGAAATAATTAACAGAAAGAATTTGCGTTTGTTACATTATGCTATTATGATTAACAATGTGCATTCGAATATCTATGTTAAATTATACTCTCTACCATAAATTATTTGAAATCAACACAATCGTGTGTGATTTATTTAACGAATTTCTTGGTACTGGTTTGCAATACATTTACAATATGTACATACATTTTCTATATATTTGAAACATAATTTGGATAGAAAACTTTTCCAAGATATAGAATTCTATCTAAAGGGAGATAATACTTTATAAAAATCACCTATCAAAACATTGTCTATTGAATAAAAAAAAGTAAATCCTTATTAAATAGTTACTTATGCAGAGAAGTAAATATTTTTAAGTATATAAGCTATTACTTCATTTTACTTGAATAAAAGATACCTTTTATTTAAAAATAACTCTTGGAAAATATTAAAACATTTAAGTATTTACTTATACGTATTAACTTTTACTTGTAAGTAAACACTTGATTTTGAAGAATTATAACAAACACCAAATTACTTATTGATTTAAGTCATTACTTGTTTTTATTTAACTAAAAAATATCAGTAAATACTTCCACATTTCCACATTAAGTGTAAATTATTTGAGTTTACTTATTTCCTGTAAGTAAATTCTTTTTTTAAGTATTCACTTATGTTTTTATTTAAGTAAGAACTTAAAAAATATGAAGTAAAAGTGAATACTTCTTTTTATTCAACAGTCCAATTGTTTTGACTGTTCTAAAGTCTTTAATAACCACCTAAAGCATCGGCTAGACGAATTGGTCGGAAAACGACGTTTCATATTACACGATCCAATAGTATTCCAACTAAAGGAGTCTTCATAAACTACATATAGACTTCATGTAGTAGACTACGACGTGGTTTTTGTCTTAATCCCCCTCCTTCTCCCGGTGCAACGTAGTTTTTTCTTATCAAAAGTTACTTAGTTCTATATTTTAAAGATGATGCACATAATTATTGCCATCTGGTATTACTTTATGAAACTTTTTTTCTTTCAAATTTCTTATCAATAGTTAATGTAAAAATAGTCAGTTTAGATAAATTTTAAATTGAATTAATATTTTTTTAAATAATTAATACTTGAAAGATTTACTTTGTGAAAATTCATATTACATAATATGAGAATAACTTTGTAACTTTTCAGTGAATTAAATTTTTCTGTTTGTATTATAAAATATGAAAAATAAAACATTTTTTTTTATAATTTAGTAAAATATTTCCCCATAAAACACATGTCCTAACTATGAAAATGTAACTGTGAAAACTGTGTAACCAAATGGTAACATAATCCGTTTGAGGTAGTGATTGTTTGAAAATAGATCTGTAGGTCCACTGAACACTTTAACATTTTTCTCGAAAGTTCAATTTTCTGGTGTGTCATTACATAAATTTTAAAGCACGAGGTATAATTATGAATTTTTTATTTCGAATACGTGCGTTACAAATTGTTTAACACAAACACATGTTTACTTGGATATCTATCTTGTCGTGTCTTACAACGGAAGCCAACAGCAGCTATCAGATTGTTGATAATTTTGTTAGATAGATATTATTAACTCACTAACGCACAACACTGTTAGATAATATAACTTGTCAACTTTTAAAATATAAAACAAGATTTTTTTTCTGGAAAACATCTGTTACAATAGACATTCAAAAAAAAATTCTGCTTATTAGTTTTCATCTTAAAATAATTTACATTTTGCTATTTTAAGCTCGTGAAAGCTAAGGTCACGTTTAAAATAATTTTTTTTTTCTGGATGACGTACATACTGATTGATTTTATGTATAATAATTTTTAATGCAATATTTTCTTTCAACAGAAGGTACTTGCGTAAATGGTGTTCCGTACAAAAAGTTGTATTTAACGCGCAAAATTTTGGTTCAATACACCTTATTCTCAATGAGCGATCCTTTTGGATTTTCCAAAATTTAACTTTTTATACTTAACGTCTAAAATTGGGGCACTCTATTTCTGTTTCAGGAGTAAAACCCCCTATGACAGACGAACGGACACCGTTCCGTTTTGTAAATTTTAGCACCGAACATTTAAAATTTTAAAGTTATATGTTGATTTATTGATATGAGTGTTTTTACAAAATAGAATTTAGGAATGATCGGGATTTGAGTTTAAAATTTTACTGTATTCTTCGACAAAATTATAACTTATATCGAATTTTGTAGGCGATTAACCTACCCAGGCCCGATGAGAGGGCGGGGTAGCCGGGGTTGCAGCCCCCGGGCCCGAACTTGAGGAAGGAGCCCATAGCTGTCAGTAGTGGGCCCGGGAAAAAATTTAACTTTCTTTTTGTTCACTACTTATTTTTTTGGGAGGAAATTTTAAAAAAATACGGTTTGTTCTCGGGACCCGCCATTTTTCTCCACGGCGCTGAACCTAACTCTCTTAATTGATTCCCAGCTGATCATTTTCAGTCACCAAAATCAAACATTAAAGTAGTGAATTTTGGAATTTTTTATGCTAAACCGCAATTTTTAAAATATATATGACTTTATTTTTGAATTTATTTTAATGGTTTTTGGTTTTTAATGGAGAGGTAGCTTAATCGCCTACAAAATTCGATATAAGTTATAATTTTGTCGAAGAATACAGTAAAATTTTGAACTCAAATCCCGATCGTTTCTAACTTCTATTTTCTAAAAACACTCATATCAATACAATGAACATATAACTTTAAAATTTTAAATATTCTGTGTTAAAATTTGCAAAACGGAACGGTGTTCTTTCGTTTGTCATAGTGGGTTTTACTCCTGAAATAGAAACAGAGTGACCCAATTATAGACGTGAAGTGTAAAAAGTTAAATTTTGGAAAATTTTAACAGATGTTTTCCAGAAAAAAATCTTGTTTTTTTTTTTATTTTAAAAGTTGTCAAGTTGTATTATCTAACAGTGTTGTGCGTTAGTGAGTTAAAATAATATATATCTAACAAAATTATCAACAATCTAACAGCAATTTTAGATTCTTAGCATCATATTTCTGAAGAATAAAACAAAAATTTCCCATTTTTCATAAGAATACGAGCAGTTTTGTCATTTTTCCCAACAACAGGGCTTTCTAATCAACGTGAAAATTTAATGGTATTTTTTTTATTATTTTAACTGGTTTTCAATATTTTTTTTTGGACAGTAGTCTAACCTCCTTAAATGACTCTAATTATCGACATTTTTGATTGAATCGAAAAGTAGGTAGAACTATTTTGACTTTCCTTATATGTATAAACACATCTTTTGTATATTGTTTTTGCTTTTTAAATAAAACACATTATGTATATTTTTGTTGAAAAAACTCTTTATTGACTACCAATCAATAAATAAATTAAGTATTCTAAATTTAGAAGTGAAAAAAAATAAATTTAAAAAGTGTTAATTACAGAAATTAAATTATTCTTTAATAAGAACATAATATAAACATTTCATTTCGGTTCGCAATAATGAATCTTTTTATTACAATTTTGCTAAAAGAGGTGAGGGTAAAGATCGGCCATTTTTCTAAATGTCTATACCAGGGGTGGGCAAACGGTCGATCGCAGACATTTTAGACAATTTACTGGGTTAATTTAAAACCATTTAATTTAAAATGTGTACTAAAAATTTAACAGACGGTGAAACATTAATTTAAAATTAAACACATTCTACAATATTGACATAACTAATTCCAAGGCAGCACTTTAAGAGTTTTAACAAAAACCTCCGATAGGTGGGGATCGGGAGTCAAATTATTATATATGTAATAGTTCAAAAATAGTCAAATATAATGCCTCTCCAAAAATACAGTCCACTGTCAAATACAGTCCCAGAAATTTATTAATCATTGCGCCTTACATTCCGTATTAAATTATTATTACAATGAAAATTTGGAATTATGACAACCCTATATTTCCCTAGTGGGCATTTGACATGAAAGATACTTTGCTTTTAAGGTGTCATCATAGTGTGACCGGCCGAAAAATCGTCAATTTTCGCAATTTTTGTTCGGATGGATAGGATGGGGAAATGGGGATGAATTTTTGCTACGATTAACCCTAGAATCATACGTTGGTCAAGTTAATCATACATCGGCGTCATTTTGACGAATGGACTTTTTACGGGGAGTTTTGGAGTTTATTTGCAAAAAACATTTTTTTTACAAACAATACTACAAAAGCGAACAAAATATTTAAAAAAATTGGATTTGGAAAAATTTCTTAATATAAATATTTATTAATTTTTTTAATCTTTTTATCAAAGCATATTTTCATTATAAAAATTAAAAAATAGATAAATGCATCAATTGTATCATAAAACATGTCTTTCAAATAATTAATTTATGAACTAAGAACTATTATGAGTCAGTGGACATGTGTGACTTTACAGAATGTGAAATTTCTCAGTCATAAATATTTCTATAGATATGTAGTTATTTCCCCATTAGGCACATTTGTAAATTTTCTAAAATTTGTTAGTAATTTTTCGAATAAGATCTCAAAAAATAATAAAAATTAAAATATTTTCCACAAAATAAATTGTTAATCTTTTATTAAGTCATTCGAAACGCATTCTTTAGTTTTCGATTCAATATATTAAAATTTCAGTATTATGTCGTCTCTATAAGTCAAACAGCGGCAAATCGATCCACAGAATTTTGTATTTAGACTGAATCCATTGATCCGTGGACGTAGCGACCGTAATAATTCGAATTTCAATTTGTAACTTTGAGAGAACATACATAACTGTATATGTACTTTAAGACCAAAAAAAAAAATGATTTTTTCAAAATTCTTCACTGTGATGGTACCTTAACTCGCATTTTTCGGAGTCGATCGCGCATAAATAAGCGTATAATATCGATTATACCAGTATTAAGTTTGCCCACCCCTGGTCTATACTTTGGTAAAGTTAAGTGTCGACACAAGTTTAGACACCTCCGAACATGCACGAGGCGCTTTAGTCTTTAACGATCACGGACAAAAACGATTCAATTCAAAATTCCAACCATGAATCCGAGGACTGCCTATAAATCGTCGTAAATTTTCTATTATTCCTTACTGAAATCTCCGTTAATTTGCGCCGAATGACACCATTCGACAATCCAAAAAACACAAAACAACGAACCCCATAAACTATTTTTAAATTCAAATTTAAGAACACGTAGATAATATTCACTGGATGCTACTATTCAATGAACCCAGACAACGGTAATTATCAGTTTTATATAAAACATGTTGCGTTTGTAATGACAGTGTATCTGGTTTTGAAAATGTCTGCGCGTTCTGCACTCCAAACAATATATGAAAATTACAAATGCACATATTGTCGTGTTAAGTCAAACGGCAGTATTCTGACCAGAAATCATTAATTATTTAGATACAGTATGTACCTTTTTGTATATTTTTTAACACTGCTTACAAATTTTAAGCACGAACTCCTTTAAGTCAAACCATAAGGGCTAAAAGAATTTTTTTTCAGTGAAAGTGTTATAACTCAAAAACGATGTAAGATAGAAAAGTGGAATTTTCACAATGAAAGCAAGTGTGAACATTATTTCAAAAGCCTTAAAATGTCATAATATTGAAATAATTTTTAAGATTAAATTATTAGATTAATAATTTTTTGAGTTTCAACTTACGGAAATTATTTTATAATCTCGTTTATTATGAAATCATTTATTAATTCGCTAGTTTACAAAATAAAAAAAAATTTTTGTCCTTTCAGTGAATTTTATATTTTTCTATTTAACTGCAACAGTTAAGCGCAAACATACATTTTTTTTTTTATTAAGTCACAATTTAAAATCATCAACGTATTTTATTTTTGACTACTTACAAGCTTGTTTTGAATTTATTCTTAAGTTGCCGATTTGTTACATAATTTTCAACGGATGGGTGTCAACATGTCCCTGAAAATTCGTTTCTTGCAATCACACCTCGATTTCTTTCCTGAAAATATCGGAAACGTCAGTAGCGAGGATGGCGAGCATTTTCATTAGGCCTTGAAACCTTTTTAGCAAAATTATGAGGGATACTGGGACCAAGCTATGTTAAGTAACTATTGCTGGTTTAATGTAAGAGCCACAGACACAAACAAGTACAAAAGAAAAAGCTAAGGTAGTTCATTTTTAATTTTTTTTTAACATTTTTGTACCATCATTTCTTGTAAATAAAAAGTAATAAATATTTTTGAAATGTGATGTGCTGGATTTTTTTCATAATTTTTTTGAAACTCAGAGCACCTCACTCGTTAAGAAAAAACACTCTTCATTTCAAGGACAAAAATCGTGTAAACTAGTGTTATTATAAAGTATTCTCAATGCAATTTTACAATTATTAAGTATAAATTTACGACAATCAATAATAAACTTTTTAATAAAATTAGTTAAAAAATACAAAAAATAAAAGTTCAACCAAACTTAAAATTGAATCAAAATTACGAGAGTTCTCTATGAGTGGTTACCGCGACTGCAATAAAGTTTATTTTATGAAAGAATAAGCGACTTCGACATTATTATAAATTAAAATATGACCGTTTGACTTAACGTGACAATATATTTTGTGTATAACTCATATGTAAGGTATGTAAAAAGTTAAAAATAAACACGATGTTTCGAGGGGATACAAATGAAGTCTGATTTATTTGTTTTATCATACAAATATCCGGTGTAATTCGAATTGGAAACCTCTCAATTTCATACAGTCATATACTAGGGGCAACAGCCAACCAGCCACACTATACAAACGGATTTGTAGTACACGTACAATCAAAAATATTTCATCCCACAACTTTCACCGTCATTTTTGTACAATAAATGATTATTCCTTACCGTTTAATACTTTTGAATGGTACGGTATCGGTTTTTTGATATCACACCTCTATGAAGTTGTATACAAGGAAACATAATTTCATATCGATTTCCATTGGATATACGGTTCACAGTGATAAATATTGATTTTAAACGGATGTACAAAATAATCCTTGTTTGATTGTGGGAAAAATATTTAAATGAAGGTTAAATCACTTTCACAAAACATCATACTATTCTGAATTCAACTACGTTATTTCTTAATGTGTAAATGCACTTGGAATTTTTTGATTGGAATTACTATCACGAAGGACATAGGCTACTATTTATTTCGGGGGATAACATCTGATTCCTGTGGCATCAGTGATATTAATTAATGTATTGACTGTTCCACCTTTAGACTAGTGATGTTGAGCCAAGCAGTAATTAGTCGATTAATCGACTAAAGTTGTTTCTCAATCAGAATTAGTCATTAGTCGAAAATATCAAGCAAACAATAGTCGATTAATCAACTAAATTTTTAGTCGAATTCATCAGTAAGGTAGCCTATGTAATTCTTTCAAAATCGATGTTTCCTTTTGAATTTAATTAATGACTTTTAACATTTTTTTTTTTTTTTTTTAAGGAAAAGATACAAAAAGATAATTTTTTAGTTTTCATTTTTTGAAATCTTAAAAATTTCTATATTAGCTCTTTTTAGTCATTTAAAAAAAATTAATCATTTTAGTCGAGGGTAAAACAGTCGACTACAAAAATGACTAAAATTCAACAAAATTAGTCGACTAAACCGATTAATCGATTAGTCATTCGACATCACTACTTTAGACTAGTGATGTCGGGCCGAGAAGCAGTTAATCGATTAATCGACTAAAATTGTTTTTCAGATAAAATTAGTCATTAGTCGAAAATATCGAGCGTAGAGTAGTCGACTAATCGACTAAATTTTTAGTCAAATTCATGGTAAAGTAACCTATGTAACTCTTTCAAAAACGAGGTTTTCTTTTGAATTTAATTGGACTTTTAATATTTTTCTTTTAAGAAAACGAAAGATATGACATATCACAATATATTAATCAAATAAAAATGAAAAATCATACAGATAGATAATTTTTTAGTTTCCATTTTTTGAAGCCCAATAAATAATACAGAAAAATTGTTAAATTAGTCGTTTTTAGTCATTTAAAAAAAAATAAATCATTTTAATCATTTAATCGAAGGTAAAATAGTCGACTAAAATATGACTAAATGTAAACAAAATTAGTCGACTAAACCGACTAATCGATAAATTATCCGACATCACTACTTTAGACTAGCAATGTCGGATGATTAATCAGCTTAGCCGACTAATTTTGTTTACATTTAGTCATTTTTTAATCGACTATTTTATCCTCGACTAAATGACTAAAATAATTAATTTTTTTTATAAACAACTAAAAACAACTAATTTAATAATTTTTGTGAATTAGTTATTGAATTCCAAAAAAAAAAACTAAAATATTATCTGTTTGTATGATATTTCATCTTTATGTGATTAACACATTGTAACACGTCATACCTTTTTTCATTAAAAAATAAAAATAAATGTTAAAAGTCAATAATTAAATTCAAAAGAAACGATTAGTCAACTTTTCTATGCTCGATATTTTCGACTAATGACTAAATTTGTATGAAAAATACTTTTAGTCGATTAATCGACAAACTGCTTCTCGGCTCGACATCAACTACTTTACACCTCCACTGATTTGAATCAGTTGACAACAAGAAAATTTGCACAGTGATAATCCCAGATACGTAAAAGGAAATAAGCTACTTTATGTTATGGGAAAATGTATTTGAAACGAAATAATGAAATTATAATAGTTAACAAAAGCTTATGTTTTGGATTCTTAAAACATGAAATTCGGTGAAAAAATTTATCTGCTACGCCTCAATACTTTCCAAAATTACGAAATCAAACCAGTAGCCGGGACACGTCAATATTACCCTTGCTAGTTCACCTGAGAAAATTCAATTACTGGTTACGGCGATAAAATTAAACATTCAAGACACATATTTTTCCTAGCAGTGACCGAACTAATTTTTATAAAACAATCCAACTAATAAATGTGACCGTTCACATTAAGAAAAAAAATTGATGTGAAATTAATAATTCAATGCGCATGCGAACAACAACTTGATAGAGAAAAACATGATATTTTTTTTAATAGAGTGCGCCAACAACTAAGTAACTACGAGGTTAAAAATTCATTGTTTTCATAGGAATTTCATAAAAAAAAAATTATCAACACAAGTTATGTAAGAATTTAAAACAGTAAATAAATTTTTTTAAAAATAACTGTAAATTATAAAACGACGTATTAGCGTTCAGAACTAGTTCTTAATATTAAGTAACTCTATATGTAATACACATCTTATTCACTGTGGCTACACGAATAGCTACAGTCCGTGACAATAATATACGACTTAAATCACTTTTACACCAAAATAACAGAAGTACTGGACTGTTAGGGACGTTGAGTGTCTACGAAAGAATCAGCCAACAGCGAATCAAGCTCGCTTAAGGGGGACCACTAGTGTGACGTTTTCAAAAATTTTTTGCATGTTTCGATAGTCTATACCTTTAAAAATAACATACTAAAATTTCAAGTGCATATCTCAAATAGTTTTTGAGTTACAGCCATCCGAAGAGCGGATTCTGATTTTCATTGTTAACTTTGAGGTATTGAGAAATGTATGAAGGTTGATAGTTCGGGAGTTTCTGGACGTGGCTGCCAGTCACATATTGTGGAGAAGCTAGAGCCTGGCACATTTAAACGACTCATCTAGTTTTACTATGACCGTTATAGTGAGTACATCGTAAATAATTTTAGTAAAAATTCTCAGTGATTAAAACTAAAAGGTAAAATTACGAAAAACGACATTTTTCAAATTTGCTGCAGTTATAACTCGAAGACAAATCATTAATCATACGATCGATTTCATTCTTATTGCAGCTTCTTTTATATATATATATTTCTTCGTACCATGAACCTCCAGTTTTCCGATCGAATAAAAAATGTAATTTTCGCAAGCCAAAAACCATCAAATTTTCGCGCAAAATTTGAAACTTTTTTTTTAAAAGCTCCGCCATTTTGTTAAATTTCAACTTTATTTTTCGATTGAGGTTCACGGCACGGACAATACCTTCTAGTTTAATAGGCTTTTTGTAATAAAAAATTATTATTTACGTATTAGCCCCGAATGCGCTGCCGTGTCACACTAATCTCACGTATCTCAGAAATGATAGTTTTGAGAAAACTTGATTTGAATAAAATATCGTATTATCTTAATTCGCTCAAATATTATTAAATATCTAAGACAATTGATTTTTATTGTGCGTTATTGATTCAATGTTGCAGTATTGATTTAATAACGTATAAATATACTATTTGAAAATATAAGAAATAAGGAATGTGATACAATCAAAATAAAAATTTAAAAATACAATAGATTAATTATTATATTATTATTAACAAATTAATTAATTTTATTGTCAATATATAAACTAGGGATTGAGTAAAATGCTTTAAACGTTGTTACGCGAAATTGCTGCATCTAAAGATACATGACATTCGTGTGACACGGCAGTGCGGTAGTTGACACTATCAAAAACAAATGGGAAAATTATTTAAGGTACTATTAATTAGGGAGTGAAAAAAAGACTCTTTTTAAATAATTTTTTTTTAAGTGAAAAGTTTATTTTTAGGGAAATTTTTTTTACATAATATGGTAACTTAGGATCTATATTTTGTAAAAAAAAATTTTCTCTTTAATTATAGTTTTTTTCACTAGTACAGAGGGCGTTGAAGTTGACGTAAAAAAAAACGACGTCACAAAAATGAAGACTAGTGTTTTCACAATCAAATAAACAATTAAAAATTAAAATACAATTTTAGGTTACTTAGTGAATTAATTCAAAGAAAATAAAAATATCCGTGAGTCTTTATTATAATTTACGTGATATATTTTCGTAAAAATAATTGTGAACATAAACATTTTTCTTCATTTACAATCATTGAGAAATATATTATCACCTATTTTCCCTGACTTTCCAGAATATTTCGTGAAATTCCTGATTTTCCCTGACGCCTAAGAGCTTCCCTGACCTTCCCTGACTTTCCAGAATGTGGACACTCTGGTAACATTTTTAATGAACGCTCCTTAAACTAACAGACATGGACGATATTCCAATTGTCTTTAAACAATATATTAATTCAAAATGCCAAACATATGCATACACCTATAAATATGACCTTGTGAAAATCATTTTTTAATTCAGTTTCATCATCGAGTGTGGACTATTCCACAATAAAACTGTAATTTATCAGTCAGAATAGTCAGCACCTGTAAACAATAACCAGTCAATTTCTCAGTCAATCAAAATGCATAACGTCAACTAACCCTTTCCTGACCGATCATTCCATTTACTACTTTTTATTGTCGCTAAAACACCGTTTACACGTGACCGATACACAACAAACTGTCCCGTTTACACAAATATTCCCTAACAACAACAAAGATCAACGGAAACAATGACTATTAATGGAAAATTTGAAAACAACATGGAGATTTAACAGGTTGGAAAGGGTTAAATCACATACGAATGGTACATATGTGAAGTGTTATTTAAAAACTAGCCATTGCCAAATATGGATGATAAAAAAAACATTTTTCTAAAATGAATTCTTTTCTATTGCATAACAATATTTTAATATAAAATTTCTATTTCTATTCGCTTGAATACGTATGCACTTATAAAATACGTACTCTAGGCCGTAGAATAAGTAGTACAGCTGCAGTGGTTAAGATCTCTCTGCTTGTCTGTTGTAATCGTGTGAGGCGACTACAATCGATTGAACAGGGTCGTATATAAACAATCTTTTAGCCCTAAACACTTTAAAGAATATTTAAAAAATTGACCTGTAAAGATTGTCTCAACTTCTACATTGGTCAAACAAACAAAAACCTTGAAACAGAACATTTCCGATCTTTTGATGAAATATTTATCATTTTCTCACTTGAAAAAAACTAAAATTTGGGTTAGAACATAATATTATGTGAATCGCAAACAAGTGAAACATGGAAAAACAATTAAGAAATGAGAAAAACAAATTACAAACTAGATTTATATTAGGAGACTACTGGTAACAAAGTTTGAACATCTAATAGCACAGGGGCTTTCAACATTTTTTAAACGATTATACTGATATTTATAATTCAATTTCATTTTCTGTTTTATAATTTAATTAATTCAATAATTTTTTGTGTGCAGCGATACTTTCTTATAGGCAAATTTATATTAAATGAAAATGATTCACACCTTAAGAATGTAAAAATGAAATTTTATCACATAAAAGTTATAATATTTTCTACTATCCTTCTTCAATATATTAGATAGTAGATCCTATAAGAGACAGCTATATTACAAGCGTGTCTGATACATAAACTTACGTGCATTCTTATTGAGTGAATCATTTTCAGTTTATATAAATTCGAGTATAGTTTGTTATTCCCTAAATGTTTATTCTTTGTTACGTGTATTACGGTGCACTTAACCAGTGAATATTATTCAGTATATTTGTCATGAAGTGTTGCATAATTTTCACTTGTTTGATAATGATCATAATATGGATCGAAACATGTCAGAAAATTAATTACAGATATACACATTCTCCTTAACTATCAAAAGAGTAAGACGTAGACAGAAGATGAACTATTGGTAAAGTGTACGACCCTGTTAAAGAATGAAAGTGCTGTTACCGAATGGTAATCAGATACGCGAAGAAATATTACTGTGAGAATAGTGTCATTTGGAAGATTATTATTATAATTTCTAATTTTATTGTTTTATAGGAAAAAAAGAATAAAACCAAAGAATAAATATAAACAAGAAATAAATGGCTAGCTTTCATAATACAGGTAGTTTATTTTTTTTGAAAAAAATTGCCACATAATTTGCATATTTTCTATTTAATAGTTCAATTGACTGACATTTTCAAATGAATTTTTACAAAAACAAACTCAATTTTTATCTAAAAATACCAATTAAGTGCGAATCTTACACGTATTTTTCAAAAATTATGAGTCCGGTTTCGATAATTTTTTTGCCATAGTCGAAATTTTAAATAACACATCAAAAAAAAATATTGTCTTTATTTAGTTATGTAATTATTTAAATTTTTTTTTAAAATAAATTTTGTAATACTGTCGGGTTAATTTTTAGATAAGAATTTTTTAAATAATTGCCAAATTTTTTTTTTACTTTTAGCTAATTTCCAGAATGGAATTCAGCTATTACAGCCACTCTATATATATATATATATATATATATATATATATATATATATATATATATATATATATATATATATATATATATATATATATATATATATATATATATATATATATATACATATCCGCACGATAACTCTCGAATGAAATGTCCTAGGTTTACGAAATTTGGTGAAAATGTCGGAAATGCCAAACCGTTGGACAAGTTCGTTAGCCAGGAACATGCTTTTTGTTCTTGCAAAAAATTAGTTTTTGCCAAAATTTCCACTTAATCAACAATTTTTGCGAAATTTTTTTACACCATTTAAAAGGGACGAAAAAATTACATAAAAAAGGTCTTTAAACTATTGTTCTATGTCAACTAGTTTCCGAGAAAAACTAATTTTTATAAACGGAAATTCGCTGTATTATGCAGGATGCTGCAACAGAGGTATTTAGGATTTCATAACACAACAACCGAATTCTTATTCGTCATATCTGTCATCGTATTAGGTGGTCTACTCGCACTTGATCACTTTTAAATAACCAGTGTCGGACCTTACGCAGTTTAATAGACAGTGTCGTTTACAGAAAGGTTCAGATAATCATATTATTAACAAATTCAAGACTAATTTTAACATTAAATAAAAGCAAGAAATGTTTTTATGTCATCGAAGGATGACATATTAATATCGTTGTGTGATCATAGTGGTGGAAACATTATTATAGAGTTGTATATCCATATTGAATAATTATAGAGTTGTACATCCATATTGAATAAACGCAAGAGGGCTGTAGAGTTAACAACTATAGAGTTAACAAAAAATCATAAATTAACACTTTCACTGAGGTGACATTACTTAGTGCGTGTCAAAAACACGCACTTAACGAATTTTTATTTATACTGAGAATTGAAGAGGTGGATTCCAAAAGGCGCTAAGTCATTTTTTGTCTAATGTGAGATTTTAGTTGATGCAGAATGTTCAAGTTCAGCTCTACACATTTTCGTAGTGCCACCCTTCAAAATGAGCTTAGTCTACTGTAAAATGAATGATGAAAAATGGAATGTTTTCCAAAAAAGCGCTAAGTCAGTGACAGTTTTATTTCAAAACGCTCTAAGTCAAATTTACTCGTAAACCATTGCATTTTTTTTCCAATAATAGCTGGTATTTTTTTCCAAATTTGCTTGTAGACAGATTTTCTGTTATGTCAAACACATGAAATAGCTAATAATGCACTGTTTAAAATGTTTCTTGAATAAAATATATCTGTATTTAAACAAACTAGGTTTATTTTAAGCAACTCAACCCAACTTTTTAAAGGTTTTTTTTTCAATATAATCTATTGAAAATTATATGTATAAATAAGAACAAATAAATAACATCAATAATAATTATTATCTTTTCTATTATCTTGAAAACTATAATAACTATTATCTTGAAAATAATATATAATAACTATTATCTTGAAAATAATTTAAACAGATTACTACATTTGCCTACCTAGATAGTTTTTTACATTTCCTGAAAAGTTGCAAAAAGTGACTTAGCGCGTTTTGGAATCCACCTCTTCAATTGTGAAAAATGCTAACACTTGTTTTAATTTTTCCTTTTTTTAATGTGAAATTACTTGAAAAAGTGCGTTTTATAATTAAAAAATGACTCTGTACCTAATAAAAAATGGACATTCCCCTAAACTACATTCTCACAAACTATACATCCGAATTGGTTTAAATTTTAACATTTTGTGTATTAATTTTGAAAAATTAATCACTAATCTTTAGAATACTTTAATGCGCCAACTAACTTAATTTCAAAATCAATTTCAAGTAAGTATTCGAAAACCAAACAAATTTAATAGTCACGTTAATCTTGCAATAAATTTCGTAACACTAATAGAATAGTAATATCTAATATAAACATCTCAACTTAAATAAACCTTTCGATAGACGTAATTGCACTTAATAGTTGCTGAATTACATATTTTCAAATCAAGGCCAATAATTATATTGAAATATGTACAAAAATGAATCAATTGAATCAATACATTTCACCATCGCCAAACAGAAATGTTGTGAAAAATGTTCGTGAAAAACATTTCCAAATACTTACACACAAAGAAAACCTGTAACAAGGAAAAGAAAATTGTTAGAAAATCACCAAATAATTATTATAATCGTATAAAAATAATAAAAACTATTATCTAAATATAGTGAATTTAATAAGAATTTTTAATAAATTATTTATGAGAAAATAAATCTGCAACAAGACCAAAAATAGAAACTCGTTACAAATAATCAGGAAATTTAAAAAAAAAAAAAGTATGTACATTCGATTTGATTCTCTATACGCAAGTATACATTGAACATGTGTACTAGTGATGGGTCGCACACGTGCGAGTCACTCCAAAAGAGTGACTCTTTTAAGTGTGCGGTGTGCTGTGCGACTCTTACAAAAGGAGTTATTAGCACAGTCCGCCATTACTACACATGGCACATAGTTGAGCACATTTTTTTCTGTACATGCTATACTCAACTGGACATCAGATTAACATATGTTACATATTATGGCACAAACAAAAGATTTCAACTTTTTCAAAAATGAAGAAGATACATTTTATGCACTAATTTATGGGTTCCTACTTCCTGGGTTGACATTTGACAAATTGTGTTCCAGTTTATAACGTTTAAAAATGTTTCATATGAATTGAACAGTATAACTTTTTTACGTATTATATGTTATTTTATTAATATGTCCGAAATATTGTATAGGAAACTACCCCCGCAGAGTAAAGAAGTAGTAAATTTTATTTTATTTAATACAGACTTTAAAATGTACCTATTTAAAAGGACAAATAAAAGACAATAAAAGGAAAGGACGGAAAGGACAATAAAAGAAAGGACAGCACAGTACCTATACCACAATAAAACACTGTGCTATGTGCTCCAGAAGAGTTGTGATTCGTTTCAAACTTAATCGCACACAACATGACACGTAACACAGTATGCGACTGTGCTTGGTACGTTGTGTGCTCCAAAAGAGTCGCTCACTCTGTGCGGCACACCTCACTGTGCGGAGTCATGTGTGCTAGCACACATAAAAGAGTCGCTTCGACCCAACACTAATGTGTACATTAGTCCGAGAGCTGGTGAACAATTTATTCAATGTTTTATACCGATTCCCATTACGCATACCTACATATCTCGTACCACAAAAAATCAGTCAGTTCTTGGACCTACGAATACGAAATTTTGTATGTACATTCTATCAGGTGTAGGTCTCTATACACCAAAACAATTTCGCATTTTTGTTTTTAACCCCTTATCGCATACAAAGCCATATATGGATTCTAAGTTTTACTATTTTTTTTTCCAACATACTAAAAATTTTTTTTTGAAACTAATGTTTAATCCTAACTTTATACTCCATAATTTTGTTGTCTTTGGTAAGTGCGGGTTGTCAAATTATTTGAAGTTATGTTCAGTGTCCGACCGTTACAGTGAAATTAATTAGTGCTAATTTAATTTGTGAAAACTAAACAATAAAACAGTAAGTACTAAAATCAAAAATTTTCAAAACACATTCTTTATATATTCAAGAACATGGAATAGTTGTGATTCGTGTGTGTTTTCTTGTTTCCTTGGATTTTTGGGGCTTATTTTGAAGTTGCCATATTTGGCTTCGTATGCGTTTAATCCAAATTATTATTGGGCATATATGGCTTCGTATCGCTTTTATGGTACATCCCAGCATGTCAATTCTATTCCTGGTGATGGCTTCGTAAGTGACGATGATTTTGCTTCTAATTCCCCAGTACTCCCACCAACCAACGCAGTCAATCAACTTTGGTGGCCAGAAAATGTACTGCAACAAGAAAAGGTACTCCATCTAGCTTGCCCGGCTCACCTATACTTACTGAAAAACTCCAGCTAGGCATCAAGACCTCCCTTTGAAGTCTGTGCGATCAGATAAGGTGACCATTTCCACGAATGGACAAAACTAAATTGACAATTATGTCAAAACTGCTCAAAATTCCGTTCATTCGCCAAATGTGGAAAGTGTCAAGTTTATTTATGTTACAATGGCAAATAAAATTGCATACAGATTTTCATAAACTATAATTGTATTTTTTATTTAACGCATACGAAGTCATACATCGATTATAATTATAATACTAGAATGCATACGAAGCCATATATGGCTTCGTTAAGTAATTTCTAAACAATAAGACTTAATTTTTTTTTTCTTAATTTGACTACTAAAATAAAAGAAGTGAAAGACATTTTCAGTAAAAAAAAATTTTTTTTTCACCTCCTTCATAATTCATGCAATAAGGGGTTAAAGCTCAGTCTGTGAAATATTGAGCTTCAAAGTTCGGCTAAGTTGTGTCGGTAACTTATAGAAAGACAGGCAATTAAATTTTCGAAAATTCAAAAAGAAATTTGAAGCAGAAGGAAGTGGTTCCCCCGAAAATTCAATTTCAAAACATTTCTGGCAAATGGATAAAATTTTCGGTTTTCGTAAATACCTGCACCAGAAATAATTCCACATATCATATCGTTGGAAAAATCGTTTAAAATTAACTTAAGGTTTGTTTAGCCACTTTGCATTTTGAACCTCGTTTGCAAAATATTGAACTTTCAAATTTATGGAAGTTAAATTTCTCAAAGACACATAGGGAACCATTTCTGAGATATTTACGTGTATATTTTTCGAAGCATCCGTAAAAAGCGCTTGTAATTTTGATCAAATGATAGATTCTTATGGGATCACGACTCAATCAGAATGTCAGTATTTATATTTCAGACACATTAAATAAATCATTCCGTAGCTCTCTGTCTATATGTTTATATGTAGATGCGTGGTTGCTGCACTTTACAAAATGTTGCAATTTGAACTTTTCGCAAATATATTATTTTCAAAAAGAATCTTATTAGGGTTGCCACCCGTACTTTTTTAAAAAGTATTGTACTTTTTTTTAGACAAACGTACTTTGTACTTTAGAAAGGAATAAAAGTACGCTAAAATACTTTAAGCTTATACTTAAATACTTAAGTAAACATAAAGTGAGGAGCAAAAAAAAAAAAAAACGTTCAATTCCAAATTTACATAGTGCCGAGCAAAAGGTTAAATTCCAAATTTTTCCATAAATAATATAAAAACTTACTGCGTACTTTTTTTTACTAACTGTACTTTTTATTTTTGCTAAAAAACCGAAAAATACTTTTTTTGCCTTAAACCTAAGTCTTATATGCCTTCGTAAATTGGAGTCAAGCACTGTCACTAAAATCGTCTTTTAATCGTGTATATTTCGATTACTTCATCGCAAAATTCCGAGATTTTTATCAATAAAAATTCTTTAAGAATTATGCAATTTAGATTATTTTTAATAATTAAATAATTAAAAATGTATTTGTTTATTGTGTTTTGTTTAAAATTAAAACAATAGATTATAAATATAATTTTTTTAATTGCTGGAAAAAAAAATTCAGTAACCGATGATTTGTCCGTTTGCACGAAATATTTTCAATTTGAACAACTACGCAAAAATTTCAAAAATTTTCCATCATGCCCAACCGGTATCTCTTTTGTGGGCACAGAGCAAACGGCAAATTATTCGAAAACAATGAAAATGGTTGTCCACGAATACTTACTTAACCGATTGCTCACTGTGTTACTATGTACTTAAGTATTTTTTACAGTTTATTTATCTTCTTAATTACTATAGCACGTTAATTAGAGTAATTAACTCTATCAACAAACAGTCTTGTTTCAATATCAGTACGCTAATTCTCTATAAAAAATATATACCTATGTATACAGTAATGATTCAAATAAAATAAGTTTAGAAAATGTAAGATAAATCAAGAAATATGCACACAAAGTTGTGGATACACGTCTAAAGGGTGCCAGAAACAAACAACATTTTTAAATAACAAAACTAGATTACATAATAAGTACAGTTGTATACATAAAAGCTCTTTTAAAAAACCGACTTCAAAAAATTAAAAATAATTAATTGTACGAATTTTGAAATCAGGCGGGGCGCGGGCGTCTTATGAAAGATTGCGATCGGATGTGCTTGAAAAATTCACAAATTCTTCAAGATCTACATTTTTTTTTTTATAGTACTTCCCGCCTGACTTCAAAATTCGTACTATTTAAATATTTTTAACTTTTTGAAGTCGGTTTTTTAAAAGAGCTTTTATTTTATACCTTTTGGTGACAATGCTTATGAATCCACCCTAGTGATAAGCAAATGCAAGACCAAGACCAAGACTTGGCAGTCTTGGTCTTGCTAGAGCAGTTTGAGTCTTGGTCTTGGTCTTGCAAAATGCAGTCTTGGTCTTGGTCTTGGTATTGCTAAAAAATCTTGCACTTTCTTGCATTTTTTTATTACAGAATTTTTTCCTTCTAAAATCAGAATTTTCTCTCTTTACGGTATTAATTATACTTTCAAACTATTTAAATAGTTTAGCAAGAGTCTTGCTTTTTTCTTGCTTTTGTCTTGGTCTTGCTCACTTGAGTCTTGGTATTGGTCTTGCAACCATACTTATAGTCTTGCTCTTGGTCTTGCTCTTGGTATACATAGTCTTGGTCTTGGTCTTGCAAAAAATGCAAGACCAAGACAAGACTGCAAGACCAAGACTAATTTTGCTTATCACTAATTCACCCTATTTTTAATTTGGTTTTTAAAATTTTTTTTTTATTCCAAATTTTATACGTTTAAGTGAAGTAGTTTCCAAAATACCAGCGTCCAAAAATCATAATTTTGGGCACTCATTGACTTTGCATTGAAATTTGGAACACTGATAATGTTTAAAGTAATAATTACTAGAAAAATAAAAAATCAATGAAAATCCACCAATTTTTCAAATCATCAAAGAATTTTTATAAACTAGGGACCGACAGAAAATTATATTTAGGATAATTGGATCAACATAAATTTAAAAAATATCTTACTATAGATATTAAAGTAAATAATTTTGCATATATAAATTTTAAATTTGCCATAATTATTCATATTGTTCGTATTATTGAAGATGGTTAAAAAATTACTCAACCAATGTCAACGAAATTTTTATGGGACCACCTGGAAAACTTTATCTACTAACTAAAAAAAGAATGGCGAAAATTGGGCCAAAAATGTGAGAGAAATAGGTGTACATACATAAAAAAAAAACATACGCGTTGAATTCAGAACCTCCTCGTTTTTGAAGTCGATTAAAAAAATAAAACTGAATTGTAAATATCTGTATAATCGTTTAGAAATTGATCTGAATTATTTTTACTGATTTCTATTGTCTCCAGAATTGTTAATTTTTGGTCTTTATTTGCGTCGTGTAAAACTGTAATGTGCCTTTCTGGAAGGTTTCCCATGTCGATCAAATGTTTGGCGAAGGCTGAATCGAATTTTTTCTTTCTATAAGATCTGAACTGTTCCACTCTTAATGCTTGCTTTGTATAACTTCTGAATTAATTTTTTATGTCATCTTCGATGACATTAAAATCGTTGTGTGACTGAATAATTATAGAGTTGTACATCCATATTGAATAAACGCAAGAGGGCTGTAGAGTTAACAACTGAGTTAACAAAAAATCATAAATTAACACTTTCACTGAGATGACATTACTTAGTGCGTGTCAAAAACACGCATTTGACGAATTTTTTTTTAACTACGATATTGGTCTGTATGTTAATTATACTTTGAATAGATAGAAATGTAATTAAATAAAAATTTCAAATACACAGGATGAAAATTTTGACTTGCTTTGAACTGAACACGTATACATATATTATACATATATTATTTTTAATATAAAATAATTAATAATAAGAATAAAAAACTGAAACTGTTCTTAAATACTGTTATAGAATATTACATACTTAATTACATTAATCACTCTGTATACTAATAATATGTTTGCAGTATATAAAAATATTAAATCATATATTTCTTCCTTTCTCGCACCTGTATGAAAAGAAGTACATTCTCCTGCTACAATTCTGTTTAAATTATTCATTTTTCATTTATTGTTAACCATCTCATAATTTTATGTATTTAAAAGTCACAAATAAAGTTCAATTCACACTATACGTCCCGTCACGGTTACGTTACGTTACGTCGAAATATTGTTATATGGAAACTAATGCAGTAGTTCACATTATCAGTCACCGTTCAGGAACGTCCACGTTCCGTCCGGTTAAACATTCTCGGAGAGTTAAATTTTATAATACATGTAACTATTAATATTTGATTATTGTTCAATCTTCTAATTTTAATAATTTTAAAATAATGAATTTGATTCTGGTAGTGACGTGTACGCATACATAATAACTAACACGTACAGGTGTATTAGTATAAATTGACATTTTTATAGTTTTTTTTCCTATTTATTACAATAACTAAACGTCCAATATTTAAAAAAATAGTTTTTTAATGATTCAAAAACATAAAAGAAAATAATTTTCAGTTTTTTTAAATTTTAAAGTTGGTTTTTAATGACACAACTTACTTAAATACATACCACTGATTCACCTCTAATCATACTTTGGCATTTACTCGTACGTTAAAAATTCTAACTTTGAAAATTTATTTCTTCTAAACGACACGTCAGAAATTATTCAAAATAGTGTCAGTGAATGCATCATATCTTTCACTATAATATACTAAAATTTCAAATTCTAAACTTGGAAAATTTCAAGTGATCAATTCGCCTTAAATGAAATACTATTAACAAAATACATTTGTATGAAATAAAATAATTATAAAATAGTGATTCGGTTAAAACAATCGGCAACGGTGCGCGCAGAATAATAAGAAAAAAATGTTTACAAATATAGAATTGTGTACCGCTGTGATTCACTTTCACTTGTAATCGTACATCGTAAAGAGAATATCTGTATTTAAAACAGACCGGTGTACTTAAGTCATTTTAGAAGAAAAATAAATAACCTACAAGTAAATTAATTGATCACTGATCAAAATGATCGATCCAAATGAGATCAATAAACTAAAACAGTTAACAATTTTAAAGTATTAACGTACATATTTTTAATTAAGGCAGGCTTTTACTTGAGTGTTTTTAAGTTAAAAATTGAGGAATTTTTAGAATTTTGTAGTTCTAACAACAAAATCGTTATGGTTTCGTGTCGTGTGCAGTGGATTAGGAGGCCATTTGTAGTTTACGAACCTTTTAAAACCACAGTAGCGCGACATTTGTTTTATTTTTGCTATAAAAATGACCAAATTCCAACTATTTTTGTTTTTAAGTTAGAAATTGAGGAATTTTTACGATTTTGTAGTTCTAACAACGAAATCGTTATGGTTTCGTGTCGTGTGCAGTGGATTACGAGGCCATTTGCAGTTTACGAACCTTTTAAAACCACAGTAGCGCAACATTTTTTTTATTTTTGCTCTCAAAATGACGCCTTTTTTTATTTTTGCTCTCAATTCCTTTTATGTGGTTAAGTTTGGCAAAAATAAAAAGAATGACTTCGAAAATCTATAATTCGCTTCGCTTACAGTTTTTAAGCCATTGAAAAAAAATTAGTTCTTAAATCGAGCTTTACAAAAGTGATCTGAATCAGGGTAATTGGCTGAATTTATGTAACTTGAAATTAGGTAATGTGAACTTTTTATTTTTTTCTATCAAAATTAGTGATGAGCAAAATTAGTCTTGGTCTTGCATTTTTTGCAAGACCAAGACCAAGACTATGTATACCAATAGCAAGACCAAGACCAAAACTCAAGTGAGCAAGACCAAGACAAAAGCAAGACTTTTGCTAAACTATTTAAATAGTTTGAAAGTATAATTAATACGTAAAGATAGTAAAAATTCTGATTTTAGAACAAAAAAATTCGCTAATAAAAAAATGCAAGAAAGTGCAAGATTTTTTAGCAATAACAAGACCAAGACCAAGACTGCATTTTGCAAGACCAAGACTCAAACTGCTCTAGCAAGACCAATACCAAGATTCTTAATGCAAGACCAAGACCAAGACTGCCAAATCTTGGTCTTGGTCTTGCATTTGCTCATCACTAATCAAAATAACCAAATTCCTTTTAAGAATATTTAGCCCCCCGCGCCCTGTAAATACGTGACTGTGTACACGCCCTACAGATAAAGATCTAATTTTTTTTTTTTTTTGGAGTATTACAATGTTTATTTATCCTCGATAATTGCAGTTACCGAACGAGGCGTGTTGATTCATTTTCATGCGATTACTAATCGCCGATTACATCATTAAAAGTAAATAAATACCATTCATTCTTTATATTTGAACCCTGAACTTAATAAAAGAAAAAACTTGCATTGTAAATTTTCGCCTTTTAAAGAATTCTGCTGAAAAGTGGACTGTCAAGTCAAGGAATTGTTAGGACAACTGAAGGCCAGAATACGGTTTCCGAGTGTTAAAATTTGGCAAGGATGTTAAAAAAAGGATTTGACAGATTTTTGCATCCTAAAAAATAAACCCACGATTCTTTCGTAGAAATGTTTCGACTAGTATGAAAACGAAATTTATATCAATTTTTATTCGTGAAATATCGTGCAGGAACAATGTCTGCACAAGCGCAGCTGCATCTCATGTTATTGTTTCAAGTATAGTAAAATCTCAGTAATGTTCTGTTTTTTTAAATTCTGATCAATTATCGATTAGTTTGAACATTGTTATTCAAATTTAAATAAATTTACATATTATACACCTTTAATATTAAACAGAGACGTGTTTTTTTTGGTTTTTTTAAATTCTGAACCATGATGCGTTTAATAATCAAAAAATCTTATCTAAATGATATTTAAATACATACTTTCTATTTTTTACAAATATATAAATGTCAAATATTTTAATCGTCTGGTAAAATGACAATTGCGCAATAACAAGCTGAATATTAATTACCAAATAGGGGAATACCACCATTGGGTTTAGTCTAGTTAGAAGAAATAAATCATAAAGGAAATGATGAAAGAATGTCTTTATATTTATTTTAATTTAATTGTTAATTACTGATTAATAAAACATAAACATAAATCAAAAAACAATTAATAAATTATTATTATATAATTGACGAAATCATTAGGGATATGAAAGGCGATTTTATACAATTCAACTTTTTTCAAACAAATTATTTAACAGCTTTTAAAAATAGAACATTTTTTTAAAGGTGTTAGCATTTAGCAAATTGTTCACACTTAATTGTTAAATTAAAATTTCAAGGTATTTAAGGGGCAACGTCTAGTTGAAAAAAGTTGAAAATTTTAACTTTGTAGCTTTTTTGATTTTCTTTAAGTACATAATGTTAAAAATTATTTTAAACCATAGAACCATTAGAAGTTATTTTAAACCATACTCCATACAAGCAAGTAGTTTGTATATCTAAGAACATTTTTCTCAAAAACAGCAAGATTTCTTCATGAACAAAGTCTTACTGTTAGTATGGAATTCAATTTTGGGTTAAAAAATCTTTACAAAAAATCTAGTACTCCCCCTTAAGATAAAAATAATACTTAAAATATACATACGAGTATAATATAAGCACAAAATTAATATTTTCCAGTGATTTTTTTTTAATATGTTCTTAAATATCATACAAAAGTATTATCAAAGTTTTAAAAAAACAATTTTTTTTAAAAATATTTCTAACATTCTAGAAAAACATAATATGTATTCATTTTTAATTTCCAAAATCAAAATTATAATAAACTGTATCTTTTTAAAACTGGAACTTAAGACAAAGCTATCACCTGCACCAGCTGCTAAGCACATTGAGTTTGCGTATATTTCAACATGGCAGCATTTGGCGTCTCGGCGTCTGTAGTGACAGTTTAGTGACTTATGGGTGTATATTTTTCAAGAAAAATATGGGTAAAAATTTATAATAAATATCATTTTTTATCAAAAATTACTTATAAACACTTGATTCATCTTTTAATTACGTTTTTCTGAAAATTTACAATAATTTTTAGACAAAATAAGTCAATTAAAAAAAACGAAAAAGATAGGTTTGGTCTAAAAAGATACAGTGCTTTGATTATTTGATAAAGTGTATTAAGGTATGTACATATATTTTTTTAATGAAACCTATAAAAAGGAAAAATATTTTTTTTGATGATTTTTTAAAAAACAAAGTTTTGGTTATGAATTTATTATTCTGTGTCACAGTTTTCTTAATTTAATTTGTTTTTATTTACTCAAAGTTGTATTAAAGAATAGTTATACGTTAATTTTACATTGCTTTGATTTTAGATGCAATACACGAGTATTTTTTTGATGACAGTTTCATTAGAAGGTTTCTTTGATTCTAGAATAAAATTTTGGTTGTAAGTTTATTATTCTGACATATTTTCGTTAATTTTTCGTAAATTTATGAACAAATTTTTATTGTTAGTATGGAAAATTTTGAAAACGTTCGATATAACCGTTTCCAATATGTCTTCCTCACAATCGATCACCTGATACAAAGTAAACTACTGAATCAGTAACTGTTATTTCGTCATTTTTGAACATTTTTTTAAAAACAAATTTGCTCACAATTAATTAAATACAGATATTTTTGAATGAGTAAAGTGATCAAAAATAAAAGATTGCATTTTCGTGGTAAAAATAATTACTGAAAATCATTTTTAGAATTCCAAAGAAAAATCTCAGAAGCCTTACAGTTTCGTAAGATCTGTCTATCCGTCTGTCAGACATCACATCCTCTGTAATTCCTACATACATATATCGGTTTATAAAAACGAAAATTTTCATTTTTAAGCTCCAATTGCGAAAAATTGAGCTTTAAAGGGAGGTCATCTTTGCCCTCCTCTGTAACGTCTTAACAGTAGATCCAAAAAATACTGAAAGTAGCAGTTGCTAAGAACACTCAACATTCGGCGATATAGGCAACCAAACTTTTGAAAATGCAAAAAGAAATCTGAAGTCAAGAAAATGGTCTCTAATAAATGGAAATTTTCACCGAGGTATTAATATCAGAAAACATACCACCAAAATTTAGGTCCAAATCATTCAGAAAAATACTAAAAAATTAACATTGTCAATTGTATTGATTTGTTTTTTGGTTAACTGTAAAAAACCTACTTCAATGCCCGTGGTCGAAACTAGTGACGTCGGATGATTAATCGATTAGGTTTAGTCGACTAATTTTGCTGATTCAATCATTTTTTAGTCGACTATTTTACCCTCGACTAAATGACTAAAATAATTAATTTTTCTCTAAATGACTAAAAATGACTAATTTGATAATATTTCTATATTATTTATTAGACTTGAAAAAATGAAAATTAAAAAATTATTTATTTGTATGATTTTTCACTTTTAAAAAAGATTAAAAGTCAATAATTAAACTCAAAAGAAAACATCGTTTTTAAAAGAGTGACATAGGTTACTCTATTCATGAATTCGATTAAAAATTTAGTCGATTAGTCGACTATTCTATGCTCGATATTTTCGACTAATGATTAATTTTGTCTGAAAAACAATTTTAGTCGATTAAACGACTGACTGCTCTTCGGTTCGACATCACTAGTCAGAACTACTGTACCATAATAACTTCATCATATCTGTCGTACTTTGTGTGATCTGACACATACTTGACAATTTTAATTGCAAACTAATTATTTCCCCTTAACAATTTGACTGTCATCCGAATCAAAATTAAAAATTTCCGTGCAACACGGTCAACATAGTCATCATTAATTTTTTTTTTTTTTTTCACTTGGATTCAAATAACTGTTAAATTTTTTCTGGCTGCGGTAATTTATGTAAAACTTAAATGCTATGATTAATTATTCAAGGACTACCTTTCTAATTGATTTTTTTTACTATATGTTTTTTGTTATTTAAATAAAAGTTCACTGAATAATTTATCTGTGAATTAAATAACCAATTCTGTTCGTAACTAGTTCACGAATATTAAGACAGGTGGTGTACAATATTAATTATTTATTGTAATTCGAATTGTATTTGAATGTTTTCAAGCATGGCCTTGACAAATATTTAACAAAAATTTCCAGCTGACAGACGAATTGAGAGATATTTAATGGTATTTTAATAGAGCGGGTGACATATTTATTTTGGTTTTGGAAATAATAGAAAATATTTGAATATAACACTCCCCCCTGCCGGCTGTACACCGCAACATACTGTGTTTGTCATTAACATTATATTTATACTTTTATATAAACATTATTTATAGAGGTATTAAAAATGAATCTCTTGGTATGTAATATTTAATATACTTCTTATTGTATTACAGGATTTAATTTATGTCCCCAGTCCGAATGTTATTTAAACTTGTTTTTTATGTTGCAAACAGCATATTGTTAAGTTCTTAAGTTGGTGATATTATGCTTTTTATCGGGTGACGAATCCGATGACCTTGAACTGTTGTTGCATATTTTGAATATTTCTCTTTGTTTGAAATTCTTCACAGAATCAATTTATTTAATCTATTTTTGAAGGAATAAATGACTTTGAAACCCACGTAATACGACCTTGGAAATCTTCAAATATGTAGAGACGATGGTGCCTCGCACCGTAACAAAGAGTTATTTTTTCGGTTTCACATTAAACAACTTCTAAACTTTTCATTTTTGCTATCAAAATGACGAAATTTCGTCTTTTCTAGTAGTGCTACACGTTTAATTTTGGGAAAAATGAAAAGAACAGCTTCGAAAACCTATAATTCACTTCCAATTTCATCATTTTATCATTTTATTTACGGTTTTTAAAGCACTGAAAAATTTTTGTGAACTTGATGACATCATCGGATTAACACAATTATTTTTCTACAATCAAGGTTTATATAAATGGTTTTAATTAGGATGATTGGGTGAATTAGGATAATTTTAGTATGAACTTTTCATTTTAGCGAATTTCCAGAATGGAATTCAGCTATTACAGCCACTGTCATGACGTGACTTGAGCCCGGGACTATGGCAGAAATTTGTTTTGAGATCCCTAGAAACCGAAAATAATATTCACTAAAATTTATATATATATATATATATATATATATATATATATATATATATATATATATATATATATATATGCGTGTTTGACACGCAGTAAATTAGGGTTGTTGTTTTAACTAACAACTCCTCGTCCTAAAAAAAATTTTCTGATTGTTGACTGGTGATGTATGTGCGCGTCATCAAGATCTAACATTATACCAAATTTTAAATTTCTGTGAATGATGAATTCGCAAAATTTTAGTACGTAATCGCTTCAAAGGAAATTATGAGAATGATGAACCGTAATAAACAAATATACTTAAATTTCTTATATTGTACTTATTGTATATTTTATCCTAAGAATTGTGATGAACTCTGGCTATTGACTGCAAAACGCTGACATAATGCGTGTTTACCACGCACTCGGCGAATTTTTAATGTAGGTACTTTTCGTTCTGTCAGTAATACCGGTAATACACATGGAGCTGTGTACCGATTCCCACCTTAGTTCTTGCCACTAGTTGGCACTACCATCACGCACCTAACCAGTACTACCTTAATTTTCATATTCACATCAAACCAATAAAAGTTATGACCCCCAGTCTAAAATGTTACACACCCCTACACTGTTACGAACGATTGTTCTTCACTCTCTGCTCATTAGGTTTTAATACATGTACATATATGTAGTTATTATGTATGTATTATGTGTGTTTATTTATTTTAATTTTGGTACCAATCGTTTGTTTTGGAGAAAGGATTTGAAAAAATTTCACTTAAAAGAATTTCTTAAATAATTAATTAATAACAGAATAAAAATTTCACTCGATAGTTTTTTTCACGTACACGATTGCATTGTGACATATTAAATTAATAAAAATAAGTGTGAATATTTTAAATATACTAATTATTTTTCATGTATTTACATATATATTGGATGTTTGCATTTAAAAATACAAATTATTCGAAATTGAAAATAATAGTTTTGACGGGAGAGAAAAAAAAACAATTAATTTTTTATATGAGGAAAAAAAAATTTATTTGGTTAATTATTTTTAATAAGACGCGAACTTTCAAAATCCAATTCGTGCGAACGATACGTTTTCATGACACGTGGGAAATTAGAGAGGCGAAATCGAACCGTGTTTATGTTTTATGACTCGATCCGCCAAAATTTTCACATGAATGTTGCTAGTCTTGGCCGGTGTCGCCCTCTCTTCCCTATGTACATTGTCCTCTTGTGCAGCACTATTTTTGAAAGCGTACAAAAACGGACGACAAAGATACTGACCGATGCGATTATATATTTTGTATTTGGGCAAATTGTCAAAAATGTTGCTAGTGGATGCTTTGATGATTCACAAGTCAATAATTCTTTCAATTAAGTTGTGAACAGTTTGTGTTGTCTATGTGAACTACAATTAGCTATAGACTGGGAGCTGTTGAATGAGTTACCCATCTTCTAAAATCTAAAACATGCCGATTCTGGTAATGTCGGACGATTAATCGATTAATCGGTTTAGTCGACTATTTTGCCTTCGAATAGATGACTAAAATGACGAATAATTTATTAATTTTTCTTATCTACAGCAATCCCCCGAAGAACACAATTAATTGGTTCCGTGTTCTTTGAAATCGTGTTGTTCGAGATCACAAAAGATAGGCATTTTCTATTACAAGTGTGAAAATAAAAAAATATAAAACAACGTTGTTCCGTTTAATTTGCAAGTTATGGGTATTCTAAACATATTGCGACTGTTAAAATCTACTTTTCGTTATCGAATAATATCAATAACGAACTACTTACTATAAATTGATTATAATTGTTGAATTTTAGCTCTATTAGTCCCTCTAATTTGGTCAATAATAGAATATTTTAAAAAATTACATTTCGATACTTTTCGTAAACGTAAACTTTTGATCGTAAATATCTGGTAAACGGTGCATCGTAGCAAAAAAATAACGAAATTTTTGAAGGCTTAAGCGAAGCAAGTTGTGGGTATGCCAAACATATTGGGACTGTCAAAACCTACTTTTCGTTACCGAAAATTATCGATGTCGAAAATAACGATATTTTCGGAATTTAAAATTCTCTAAAATTTTTAGTAATTTTTATTTCCAGTGTTTTTCCTTTTATAACTGACAGATTCAATTTACAGGATTTTTATTCGTGTAAATCAAATCCACATGGCGCTGATATATTCGCGTACATTGATGATCTATGTAACTTTATATCAAATATAATATAATATGTATTTTATTCTTTTTCAGAAGAATTACTTGAAAACCGTGTTGCTTAAACCGTATAATTCGGGAGAAGGGTACCCGTGTTCTTCGAGGGTTACCTGTATTTGTTTGCTTTTTCACTTTTATGTGATTAACACATTGTGATATGCCATATCTTTCTTTTCCCTAAAAAGTATATTAAGAGTTAATAATTAAATTCAAAAGAAAACATCGTTTTTGAAAGAGTTACATAGGTTGCCCCATTCATGAATTCGACTAAAAATTTAGTCAATTAGTCGACTACTATTGTGTGCTCGATATTTTCGACTAATGGTTAATTTTATCTAAAAAACCAACTTTAGTCGATTAATCGACTAACTGCACGTCGGACCGACATCACTAGATCACTAGTTTTAAATTTCAATTGCTACAAAAACACCCTGAATAAATCGTGCAACAGCTCGTTGACTATAAACACACTATGTGTATTTCAGTAATTCACAGAACAACACTCCACTCGTAAGACCGGATTGGAAAATTGCGAACACCGGTCTCAGTGTAAAATAAATATTTCACGCATACCTTAATTGTTCTTCCTATCTGCAAATTTACGTTCTAAAAATGACAATTATGCTCTAGAGTTTAAGGTTACATTTGAAAATATCTATTATTAGACTCTTCGAAACGCCAAAATAAAACGCGTCCTTGTCAAGGTGAATCTGGGCGGAATGTGAACAGCTAAAGGACATGGCGCCGAGGCAGATCTAAACCGAGTTGGATCTGGTCAGAGATGGGTTCAATGCACCGTGTTCCAAAGACTACAAATACCACAATACTCGTATAATATAACATTTATGAATACATACATATATATGTATATGTATATATTGCGGTTTTTAACTCATTGTCAGTGTAATAGTACAGCTTACGCAGAGGCCACGCGTTCCATTATAAAAACACAATATCGGCCAATTTATGTGCGTAATATTATTAACTCTTTTAAACAAACCACATGGAAAAATTTTTGGTCTCAAAATGCCGGACTTTTTACTGGCAGTGATAAGTACAATAGATAAGGTTACAAAAAAAGAAAAAGAAAAAAATCAAAGATCCCAACATCAAAATACCCCTGTCGCAGCATCCAGCATAATATAGCGAATTTCCGTTTATAAAAATTAGTTTTTCTCGGAAACTAGTTGACATAGAATAACAGTTTAAAGACCTTTTTTATGTAATTTTTTCTCCTCTTTTAAATGGTGTAAAAAAATATTTGAATAAGTGGAAGTTTTGGCAAAAAACTAATTTTTTGCAAGAACAAAAACCATGTTCTTGGCATCCGACGTGTGTGGCTGAAGAACTCATCCAAGGGTTTGGGACCTCCATTGTTTTCACCAAATTTCGTAAATATTGGATACTTCCTTCGAGAGTTATCGTGCGGACATATATATATATATATATATATATATATATATATATATATATATATATATATATATATATTTCTACGTATTTCGGGGGTCGTTTGAAATTTTTAAGCGCAAAGGGTAGTCGTGGATTAAAAAGTTTGAGGACAACTGGTGTAAATGTATGTTAACCCCTTATTGCCCTGTATCCTCACAGTTCTTAAGGATAAGTATGACTATATTCCTTTCGGCCATTACGCCATCCTCAGGTGAAAAACACAACACAACAGTTGTGTTTTTCACCTGAGGATGGCGTAATGGCCGAAATTCGACTCATGTTTATACGATTTTTATTGTGAAAAGTGACAAACCAACGATCCCATGTTGTTGTTTTTTTTAAATTATTTTGTATGTAATTGTTTCGAGAATCGAGAATTTGAGAAATCCTGTTCTAATAAAAATATTTGTGAAGTTATAACAATTATCCAACGTTATCTTCCTAATCTTCCCCTCTCATTTCGGCCCCAAACTCCCAAAAAAAACATCGTTAAATTTGACCTGAGCAACCAACAATTAAACAAAAAAAAAATATTTAATAATATGTTTTGAAAAGAATTTTTTTATTCAAAAAATTTTAACCGATAATTCGTTTTATGGGCAACACATACAAAATATGTGCAGCTACAGCGTATAGTCACTGGGTGACCACTGACCTAGCTATATAGATGGTCTCTGGTGATGGTCCGCTAACCGCTAGCGGCCGTACCTCCTTTACAACGGCCCGCATCGCCAGGTCACATTCTGACGTTTGCACACAAGAATGTAATATTCAAACTGTACAACACAGACGATTATTAAATAACTTCACATTATTTAAATTGTTGCTAGTTTCACATCACATCGTTTAGTAAATTACAAGAAAAGATTGTATTTTTTAAATGACAGGAAACACAAGTGCAAAGTTTAATCGTTTTGGATACGGTTGAATTGTAAGGAATGTTTTGAATAAAAAGTCTATTCCCAGTATTCCGTCTATTCCCCAAACAAATTTTGCTGATGATGCAGGCAATTAAGAAAATATTGTTGTAACTAACACAGGATATACAAACGTTTTTTTTTTTTTTTTTATAAATATGTTGTCAAAAGGAAAAAAGTTTCAACATTAACTTTTTGTATTCGACACAAATTACCTTTAAAAAGTTTTTAGTAAAACAAAAACATTTTTGTGTCTTCTGTTCATGTAAAAACATTCATTATTTCATATTTAATACAATCATTTACAAAAACGTGCTTTCTAGTTTTCCGCTTTTAAATTATTGCCGCTGTTTAGTCTAAACTTTAAGAAAATTCGTTAAGTGCGTGTTTTTGACACGCACTAAGTAATGTCACCTCAGTGAAAGTGTTAATTTATGATTTTTTGGCTCGTTTTTTAAGTACAGTGAGAATACAGCTCTCTTGCGTTTATTCAATATATGCATGTACAACTCTATAATTATTATATTATATGGTTCCCCACTGTAATCACACAACGAGATTAATATGTCATCCTTCGGTGACATAAAAAAGGAACATACGGATCACTTCAATTCGCTCTTAAACTCGTGAAAGATCGGATATCCTAATTCAGAATGAGGAATTCGTGACAGCCGTCCTTATACGATAAGAATACGTTATAAAAAAAAAAAACTCAAAATGATAGACGATCTATTAAGTTATGGGTCATACACAATCAATGAAATAAGGAATAAGAAGTATGCCATCTAGTGACGTTGAATGGAACTTTAACGTAACTGCCCATAGGTATAAGTATTTAGGTATTTTTGTACATCAAAATTCATGAAAAAATAACGTTCGTGATGACTTTTTTTGTCACTAAAGTGAAAAAAATCACGAATTTTGACGTACAAAAGTACCTACATATTTATAACTATGACCAGTTACGTTAAAGTTCCACTCAACGTCACTAGATGGTATACTTCTTATTCCTTATCTCTTATTTCTTATTCCTTATTTCATTGATTGTGTAGACACTGTTAGTAGTAACAACCTAAATTCCACACTTAGAGAACGTCCATAAACTTTTTGAAGAACGCCTTTTCCCTCTTCTTCCACAAAATATGAGTCACTTTTCACTAAATTAAACTGTTCGGTTACGAGCTAGCTTTCGAGTGATTAACTCATCATCAGATAGCTAATATTTTATAATATGGATTTTTACAAAGTAAATATTTCGAATGTTAATTATTTAATATATTTTTTATCAAAATATTTCCTAACAAAACGCGTCTATTTACTGTGAAAACTGTGTAACCAAATGGTAACATAATTTGTTTGACGTAGTTCACGTGAAATTTCATAAAGAATTCTGACTAACACCTTCCCATCACGTAGCTCAGTATAGCTTTCCACATAACCCCTCCATATTTTTGTAAAGTACTGTATTTTTATAAAGGTATTTTTATAATATTTATATAGTAATAACATAACTTGCGTGACAGAAACTTATAAGCTACAGCACGAATACTCAGTTCATTAAATTGCGTATACGATACAAAAAAAAAAATTAATATACAATATTATATGTTTAAGTTCATATGTGTTTATGCGTTGAAGAAGGCCTGTGCGTCCTAAACGACCATGACCTTTCGAGTTACAGAAAGCCTACAAGGCCATGGACCGACCGTATACCGAGCGTTGATTTTTTCAAAACATTTTTGTGGTAAACAAACAATATATTGTGTTACGAGAATTTCTCGAACATTCTGACCTTTAGCACTCTCTCCCCCTTTATACCACTGGTACAGTGGTATAAAGGGGGAAAGAGTGATCGACGTAAAACACCCTATTATTAACTACTTTGATAAAAAAAAAAAATACATTACTTTCATGTAATAAACTTAATGTCCACCGACAATAAAATTTTCGTTATTACTGCAATAATTAATTCAGTCGATAAACATTTTACAGTGTACGTACGTAAGTGTATTTATATTACAGTAGAAGCTCTCAATCATGTCGTTCCCCTAAATCTCAGTAGAAGTCCTATCCCTTGCACCACATAGTTTCGCCCCATACCGAAATCCATATGAATTCGTGTTCTCTGTCATCGCGTTGAATGGTACACCCGCACTTGATCACTTTGTAATAGTTAGTATCGGATGTTACACAATTTAAAAGGCTTAGATAATCACATTATTAACAAATTAAAGGTTAATTTTGATATTAAATAAAAGGAGGAAATATTTTTTTCTGAGAATTCTAGCTACTGAACCACGAAGTCGCGACTTAATGCGTGTTTTAACACCTAGTTTGCGAATATTATACATTTTAGTTTTGATTTTAATTTGAACAATTTCCAAATCTTGATTTTAATTTTCTTTAAAAATTTCGTAAAGCCCAAGTAGTAACTAAACCTAACTAAAATGAGTTACCAAATATATTGCTTCTAGTTCAATCACTCGTTGACTACGTGTATAGAAACATATATTAACCACTAAACAACGGGAGTACCACAAGGATCTCTCCTTGGTCCGAAATTATCAAAAACCGTCTTTTGCAAATATCTCGAAAACTATTAACTGTACAACAAAAAGAGTTATTATGAGATTTGTTGCTCGTAAAATTCACTACAAAAATGATCTGATTAATTTTTCTCATAAAACGAACCGTTTCTGAGATATCTGAGTATCTAAAATAGCATTCGGCATACGTAAAGAACTGAATATTTTCTGTAGTAATACTTTCAAGCCACAAATTTCATAATAACCCTTTTTACTGGGGAACCGTAAACTATGTATAACGCGACATACAAACTAAAACAGGCCAATTGTTCTTGTTTTCTCAGTTGAAATTCATTTCAAGATACATACATACATATATTTCCGTTGTTTCAAAAGTACAGTGGTAAACAGTGAAAGTGATAAATACCGTTTTTTCGTAACAATTATGATTGAGTGTTTGCGATTTTATGTACACCACTTTACGGTACGTCAGTGTGGTTCCGTTCTTTCCTCATTTCAATTTTTAATTACAAAATAAGTGAGATTGTTTGGTGAAATTTGATATATGTATATGCATTATTCAAAGACAGTACTATAACTACTACATATTGTGTTATACACCATCTGAATCGTATAGCGACCATTGCGTGGCTATAGTGGCATTGTTTACCTAGAAAACTAAGTACCGACCATATTTTAATTGAAAATCTACGCCAGTTAACTGACTGAAATAAAGAACAATACGGTTTTAAAATCGCATTACGATCTGATATGGAGTTTTTTTTTTCTTCATTGTTTTCATTGCTATTAGTAAGTAGAGAATTCTAATTACGCAAATGCGAAGTAGGTTAGATTAATTAAGCAAAATTCAGTCTTTTGATGAGATTTCATGGATTCTGTTTGTCGATTTTTTAAAACTGCGACGCGAAAAATCTAATATTAGCAAGAAACATCAGTAGTTCGTCCCAAAAATTAGTAATACTACAGTTTAAAATCAAATGATTATATTCCACGACAATGATTCTCACATTTTGGCCCACGACCTTCTTTTGCACTTGAAAATTCAAAATGAAAATAGATCAAAACGCATACATGGTGGCCACAAATTTTTAAAGATCAAATTCCCTGACTTTTCCAGGTTTTCCAGAAGTTTTATTAAAAAATTCTCTGACTATTTTGTGAAAAATGCCGCCCCTCTTTTATCCCAAAAACCTAAAAAAAAATTCTTAATAACTTTTAACACTTTTTCTTAAAAAAAGCAAATGAGAAGTTAAAAAAAAACAAAACCAAAAAAAAAAAATCCGCGCCAATTTTTAAATCTAATCTCAAAATAAGTGAAAAATTAATTGAAATTTTATCCCTAAATAAACAAAATTATAAAAATCAATTTTTTCCAGTCTTCTGGTAAAATTCTCTGACCTTTCCCTGACTTTTCCAGACAGTTTAGAATTCCCTGACAATTCCAGGTTTTCCAGTAATGTGGCCACCATGGCATAGAAAATGGGCATAAGATCTGTAATCAATTATTTCTATGGTCCTCTAAACATTTTTCGGGATCCCTACTTTGAGAATCGCTGCTCCATGGCATCACAGAGGTGATTTTTTAAAATAGCACGTTATCGTAATAGTGTACTAGAAATTTTCATAATTTTAGTCAAATTTTTGAGATCTTCCGTAAGAATTCAGATTAAAAATGTAAAATTTTACTATGCCATTTTCTGCCAATCCTACGGTCTTAATTTTGCTAAGTAACTTTTTTGGTTTTTTTTTTTTTGGCTTGTCAGAAAACTTCGATCAGTCTTAAATTGTCCCAGAATAAGTGTTTCGATAACTGGCAACCGTACCTACGCTTTACTTCGCCATTTCTACCAATTTTACCACCTTTATTTTATCAAAAATAAAAAATATACTAAAAACCTAAAATTCACTCCTAAAATCAAGTATTTGAGTACCATATACCCTCTAGCTTGTAACGAATGTAGAAAATTCGATAAAATTTTACTCAGTTTAGATTTCTTTTTTAAAAAATAATTAATTTTGGCGCCAATCTTTAAAATTTTTCGTAAAAATTCATATTAAAAATGTTAAAAGTGAAAAAAGAGACCACTAAAATTAAGTATCCGTCAATTTTTTAGAAATATTATACCCTCTGGTCTATGTATAAATGCTATAAAGTACTCTATAGAATTTTATTCTTTTATTTGAACTTTTTTTAGAAAACAATACTGTTTTTGTGATACGATTATACAATCGAACTTAAAAATCTGACTGAATGAATAATACATTTTTTTCTGATGATATCAACAAAAATCGTAAATTATACGCTTCTGTCTAAAAATTAATGGAAAGTTTTAACAATTTTATTATATTTTTCAATAAAAAATTACTGTTTTCATGTACATTTTATCTACAGTAAAACCGAATAATCAAACAAAATCAATTTGCAATCACCTTCAATAAATTATAGTGTGAAAAGACCACAGACGTTTCACTGTAATACAACAAAATCTGTTTATGTATGCGTTTAGAATTGTTGATTGTATTTAAAACATTCACGGCTGAATGCTGATGATTACTAAAATCAAAGACTAAACCAAACCTATTGTGTTACACTGTTTCCGGTCATCCGCTGCCAATCTGTTCCATAAATCACCGGTACATATGTATGTACATAAACATAACAATACCACCATAAACATATTTATAACATAAAAGACTAACATACTCGTTGATCGCTGGTTCGAAATTAAAATTATAGGGATCAAAGATTTGAAGCAAGTACAATCGTGCACATTTTATGCATAGACGGGGAATTGGTGAACGCACAACACCCATTCGACAACCTTTCATTTGTTTTATAAACGGCAAAAAATAATTTTTAGTAAATATCTTGAAAAATATTGATTTTTCAATAAAATTGGTTATTACGGAATTTGTTGCTTGCAAATTTTACTACAAAAAAGATCTACTTATCTTTTCTCGTAAAATGAACCGTTATCGAGATATCTTTAAAAGTTTTGCTCTTTAAGAGCATCTAAAAAATTAAATCAATAAATTCAAAATGAGAAAATTATCGAAATTTATGTCAGTCATACTGAATATTAGTTGAATGTTAATTTTTTTTATTATAAAATGAGTTTTTCCTCGCTTAAAAACAAATTAAGTATTTAAAATGTATATAAGCTGTTACTTTTTTGCACAGTTTTGTCTTTTTTTGGCAATTCAAAAACACAAAACAATATATATAAAGGTCCATATGCAATTAGGGTTGTTCAGCCAGGATGCCGACAAATGTTTCAAACATATACTTCACCAGCTCTTAGACTAGCGGACGTTCTTGTAGACCAACTGTTATTTTTCACTTAGTGTTTACGAGCCTTTATAATTATTTGATCAACAAACAGTTGAATTTTCATTTCTGTCCAGTCAGCACCTTTGACGTGCATTCAGAAACAGATGTGGGTGATTTTTTGCTTACTGTAATTATTATAATTTCGCGCTTAGACACGCACAAAGCCATGTGTGCGCGCGCATATACGTATGTATTACAAATGAAATTATTTAATTGTTAGTCGTTAAGTCGAATTGTACTCAATTGGCAGTAACAATGATACATACATAATTCTAATCACCGTCGGCGTTATTAATGATTTCATTTTTCAATTAGGCCGAACGTACATATGTGGATTACAAAACAATTTTTACGAATGTAATATAATTAAGTACAATTAAAAATTCAATTGATTAATAAGTTACAGTTACACTCATAACTTTGAAATTTTCAAAAAAAAAAGAACTGTCCATTATTTATTTTGCAAATTAAAACTCATTTTGTCAAATGTCTTACAACTTTTAATAGTTCCCGCAGTCGCTCAATTTTTCTTTAGATAAATTTACAAAGAAACTCTTCTGAAAATTTCAAGTTAAACGGTGAAAAACTGCTGCCCTGACTGCTACAAAGTTCATCGATTTAATTTTTGAGTGAAACCTTGTCAACTAAGACTGCTTATTTTATCTTTTATGTAGAAGTGGTTCCTATCTTTTCCTGTTGTCTTTTAAAATTTTTAGAAAAAAGGGAAATAAGAATGATTTGAGGCTCCTCCTAAAAACCTTCAATTAGAGTGAGAAATCAATATGGCGGACAGTCCAAAAAATATTCAAAACACAAATGGAAGGAGTTCCGCATAGAATTTATAGTTAATTTAAATTAAATGCGATAATCTCTCTTAGATTAGTAGTAACTAACACCATTTTAGTTCTCGAAAAAATATTTATTAATATTATTTTTATATTACTAAAAAAAGGTATTTTCTGTCTGAATTTAAAGTGGTATTACCCCCTTAAGTATACATGCTTTGCAACGTGAGCCACAAAAATAAAAGAAAGTAAAACTAAAAATTTTATTTCCATTTAAATACATATTTAATTGCTTTTAGAAAGATTACTGTAAATAAACATGCAAAAAAAAAACCTTGAACCAAAATTTATAAATCAAAGTTTGCTTTTAATATCACGAATAGAAAAAAATTACGAGACTTTTAACATTCCATTCATTAAAATTAATACTTATATTTTAATATAAAAAAAAAAAATAAAAAGATTTTCTTTGATTCCATTTTTTGTTAGATAAATTAACTACAATATCGGTTCGTATTTCGTACTATTTTTAAGTAAAAATTTCAAATATATACAGACAAGCACGATAACATTGACTTGTGAATTCAACGCATATACACATACGCAGACAGAGGCGTAATTACAATTTTTGCGCCCAGAAATGTAGCTGACGAACTACACCCTTTTTGTCATGCAAGGTGAAGCAACTGCTCTACCTGATTCGATTGTAATTACGCCTCTGAATACAATATATTTTATGTATGTTCACAATACGACAATACATATACAGGGTGTAAAATAAATAACGCTTGTCCTTTTGAGGGGCGACCTATGGCCGCCACTAAAACCACAGGAGTTTTTTCGGAATTAACAGTTTGAGAAAATTGCAAGTTAACTAGCTACATGATGTTTCAAAATTTTTTAAATACGGCTCTGACTAAATTATATATAAATATCTTCTTAAAATCAAAGGTACAATATAATTTGATTGACTATAATTCAATAAAATTTTGTAAATATGTTTAGGTCGTAAACGTGTTTCCCAGATGTTTTTTTTTTTTTAAAAATAAAAAATTTATCTTACACATATGAGATGATCAGAGCCGGATTGAAAAAAAATCTAAGGGGCCTTTTTTGGCCCATATTTAGTATCAAATTGTTTCTGTTAAAAAACAGTTTTCGTTCAAATTTATTGACAAATATTAATTACATGGGTGAAATCTATCCACTGTTTTCGTGGCGAGATTTATTACTTTACATCCTGTATATTTTATTGTCAAATAATTAATAATCAGACGTAAAAATTGATGCAACTGTATATTAAATACCTACTTTTTACATTAATCACTCTGTATAGCAATGTACGTAAAATGACTAGGAAATATATTCCTTTTTTCATCGCACGTGTATTAATAAACAAATCAATGTTGTTATAGTGTTCAAAAAATAGTTAAATAAATAAAAATCAATATTTATATCAATAATCTATAAAAAAAAATAATCTATAATAATAGTATAAATCTTTGATTAATAATATTTATTACAAAAACAAACAATCTAATTTGCATTTTTTTTATAATTAAATTTTTTTCTGTTAATTAAATTTGAATATTTGTTCGCTATTGGACGCACCCTAATCCCAACTATAACAATAACTTTTACTTCCTGGTTACAAGGGGGTAGTTATGTAACGTGTTTGCAAGTAATAACGCCCACTTAACCTTTAACCGTTACGGTGATGTCTGTGAGTCGTATACAAATATATTCTTTCAGTTTTCTTCTCCCCTGCTTGTTTTTGTTAACTGAACGTTTGTGTATTCTTTTATGGTTTAGGACAAATTTTACCGTGCTGGCGTAAGGGGAGTGTTTGATACATGCATATACGTGTGGTCTCTAGTTTTGGCCATCTATGTTATCAGCCCGCGGTATGTTAATTTGTTGATGTCTCTCAGATATCACTTTACCGTGAGTATTATAAAAATTCACCTTACCGGTTAAGGGTTAAAGTTGGTTATTATTCTGTAAATTGGTCCCATTTTTTTTTTTCTAACGACATTCTAACGACGAAATCCTTATGAAGTCGTGCTTTCGGTCATCGTATGAGCTGGTCTACACGCACTTGATCACTCTTTAATAGTCAGTGTCAGATCTTACGCAATTTAAATGACGCTCTATCGTGTTTTAAAAACTATTTTTGAGATTTTTTTTAACTACGAATTTTTTTTATTATTCGCTTATTTCGGGCACTATTACCCACAAAATTTTTGTTAGTACCAACGTTAGTATGTTACGAATAATGACTCAAAAAAAATTCTCATTATTCGATAACAGAAAATGGACCCCCACCATAAGTGTGATTAAAGCATGCAATAAAGAGGTGTGGTGTGAATTAAATTGGTAAATTTATAAAACAATTTATGTTAATTGATCTAAAAATGTCATTCAAAATTATTATGAATCGTTCTGGTTGATTCACGATTAAATTATTATTAATTACTTAAATACAAATTAATTAGCCTTGTGACTATTTTTAAATTTCACGTAAGTACTAGTCAACGAGGCGATCATCAAACATGTTGGGAAATTTTCTCAAAGATGTTACCAAAATTACCATAAACTGAGATGTACATGAAACGTTGTTATTAATTTATAATTTGAAGACGGTTGTATTTGAGTTTATCAGAAGCTACTGTTAGGGCTTGGAATACCGGTGTCTTTTTATAATATCGGTATTTATTCGGTATTAGCATTTAAAATACCGGAATTCCGGTATTTCGGTACTGAATGAAGATAGTATAGAAAAAAGGAAAAAACATTAAAAATCATTTAATAAAATTAATTAGTAACAGTAATAATAACAAACTACATCATCTTTGGGTTATAAAAATTTAAATACATAATTTTGTATTTTTTCTTATTGAAAAATACTTTAAAATATTTCAGAATTATGAAAAAATATGAATAAGTATAAGATATCTGGTCATCTGCACATATGGAAAACATTAAGCAAAACTAAAGACATTGTAATAAAATTTATGTTGTAAATCTAATGTAAAAAAATATTCAAAATATGTAATATATAAAGTATTTGATTTGCGTGTTCTTGCGTGTGCAACTTTAATCTGACCAGTTATTGGACAAACTGGAAGCACAGCTAAATGCATTAGATTTCGTCGTTGGTTTTGACCACGAAACATTTCAATGTTCAATCATCTCCTTCAAATTTTTTTAACGATGGCCCCTTGAACTATTACCATAATTTCAATTTTATTGACTTATTAATAGCAGTTGTTTAATAAGTTTTCATCGCATTTTGACAGATTCAATCATAAAAATTATTTAATAACATAAATTTTCATTTTCAAATATTAAAATGAAATATATAATTAGATTCAGAAACGAATAAAGGAATATAATTAGGAGTAATATTAAAAATATTTGACCGTTCGATGTTTGGTTTGGCATTTTGGTGCTACAATATGTACAATAGAACCTCTCTTAATCGGATCGTATACTAAAACTGGCATCCTACACTAAAACCAATGCATTCAGCACTCTCTTAAACGGACACAGACACAATATTTTTTGGCGAAGACATATTATTTAGTTCACTATTACCTCCATTAAGGTAGTAGTCTGGTAACTCGCACCGTTTTCATACCTATTTTTAAGGGAATTTTTTTTTTAGAAAGAACAAATTAATGAAAAGTTTTGATTTTTAAAATGTTTTTATTTACATCTTAAGGTAACAAAACAAAATTTTTTTGAATAAATTAAATTAATTTTTATTATTTAATTTAATTTTATTATTATTAATATCACTTGCAGTTAGCGTCTCAAAAAAAAAGCACATGGGTGGCCCAGATGACTTTGACTCTTGGGGACATCTGAAATCAAAAATTCTTTATTATTTTTAATCTATAATATGTCATTCTGGTTGGAACTAGAACTAATTTTTTTCACCCCTAACTTTTCATTTTACAACCCTTTTTGTGCAAAAAAAAATGACTTTTTTTTCTTATTTTTCAATAAAATTTCATAATTCTAGTTCCGACCAGAATGACATATCTATAGATTAAAACTAATTAAGATTTTTTTATTTCAGATGTCCCCAAGAGTCAAAATCACCCGGGCCATCCACGTGCTTTTGTTTTTGAAGCGTAACTTCAAGTAACAATAATAATAATAATAATAATAAAACAAAATTTAATTCATTCCAAAAAAAAAATTTTGATACCTTTTGATACCTTTTGATACCTGAAGGTGAATCGATCACTTGAAATTTTCCAAGTTTAAAATTTGAAATTATTGTATATTACACAGAAAGATACGATGCATTCACTGACACTATTTTGAATAATTTCTTACGTGTAGTTTAGAAGAAATAAATTTTCAAAATTACAATTTTTAACGTACGAGTAAATGCCAAAGAATGATTAGAGATGAAACAGTGGTATGTATTTAAGTAAGTTGTGTCATTAAAAACCAACTTTTAGATTTAAAAAACTGAAAATTATTTTCTTTTATGTTTTTGAATCATTAAAAAACTATTTTTTTTTAATATTGGACGTTTTTTTTAAAGAAAACTGTAGGGAATATTTTAACATTTTAAGGATATATTTTTTGATATATAATAAATTCATGATAAAATTTTTAGACCAAAAAATTGAAAATTTAGTGAGTTATTCGAGATCTCCCAAGGCTCCGAAAAAGGTTCCCCCACTGCTACAGTGATAGCGGCCTTCACAGTGCCTGAAATCAAAAAAACCGAAAAGCCTATTAAACTAGAAGGTATGGTCCGTACCGTGAACTTCAATCGAAAAAAAAAGTTGGAATTTAACATATGGCGGAGTTTTTAAAAAAAAGTTTCAAATTTTGCGCGAAAATTTGATGATTTTTGGCTTGCGAAAATTACATTTTTTATTCGATCGGAAAACTGGAGGTTCATGGTACGAAGAAATATATATAAAAGAAGCTGCAATAAGAATCAAATCGATCGAATGATTTGTCTTCGAGTTATAACTGCAGCAAATTTGAAAAAAAATGTAGTTTTTCGTTTTTACCTTTTAGTTTTAATCACTGAGAATTTTTACTAAAATTATTTAAGATGTACTGACTATAACGGTCATAGTAAAACTAGATAGGTCGTTTAAATGTGCCAGGGTCTAGCTTCTCCACAACATGTGACTGGCAGCCACGTCCAGAAACTCCCGAACTATCAACCTTCATACATTTCTCAATACCTCAAAGTTAACAATGAAAATCAGAATCCACTCTTCGGATGGCTGTAACTCAAAAACTATTTGAGATATGTACTTGAAATTTTAGTATGTTATTTTTAAAGGTATAGACTATCGAAACATGCAAAAAAAATTCCAATTTTTTGAAAACGTCACACTAGTGATCCCCCTTAAATTAAAAAAATTGTTATGAATACTACATTATCTAATGCTCTTATTTACTGTGCCCCTGTTAAACGGACACTTCTGTACGCCGGCCAAATTTTTGCATGACATTGCGATCGGGTTAACAGCGGTTCTACTGTAGTATAAAAGTCGGTCCGTCGTTGCTATGTACGTGCAACTCGCTCGGCGCGGCGCGAGTACTTCTAGTTCGGTTGTGTTCTATAGTTCGCTCGTAGCCAAGTAGTTCGTTCGGAACAACGCACGGTGAACGTGTGTTATTTTAGAATGCAGTTGGTGTCCTTCAGTTGACCGCCTTCTCTTACATATTTACTACTTGGTAAAGATCATATCATGCCCGTCGGCAACCACAAACTCTATGTTGCTTTTTTTTTCATATTTAAAATGAAGAAAAAAATTAAAATTCCATTCTGTTTATACGTATGTGTCGCAGGAATATTGTAAAAGGTGGTAACAATAGTCGGACATGGCGTGTACCACACCTATGTAATACACGGTTCAATTTGTTGTACTACAAGTTGAACTGTTTGCCATACACTATTAAACTATTCATTCAACTTTTTGTCCAACTTCAGTTACTCACAATTTTTGAAAAAGAGAACTTCGTTAAATGGATAAAATTCTTGCCTTAGCAGTAATTGCAGAAATTAGTAAAGAAAGCTTGAGTAAACGAAAAAAAAAAAGAAAATAGAGCAAAGAGTGGTTGGGAAAAAAATTTTCTAATGAAAAACTATTAAAAAGAAGTAGTTAATGTGAACCAGACGATTACAAAAATTATATGCGAATGAACGAAGAAATTTTTAATGATATGTTAGTAAAAATAACACCTTTAATAAGCAAAGAAGATACGTTTATGCGTGATGCAATTTCTGCAAAAACACGCTTGGAAATTACATTAAAGTTTTTTAAAAGCAACGGGAAATTCTTTCGAAAATTTAAAATTTTCAAATGCGGTATCACCGCAAGCTATTGGAAATAACAAACAAAATCAAATATTTAAACTTTCCAATTGTTACCGCTGTAAATATTTTGTTGATTACACTCTTTACAGCACATATGTACTGGTTTTGTTGTTCAACTACCTCACACACAGTACATGTTCATAGATCATTTGCTCCGCCCACGTAAAATCAAAATATTTTGATTTTACTTCAACCGTTTATACAACCATCAAAATAGTTGATCAACTGCCCCAAACACGATTCAACATGTTGTACAACTCAACCAAGTTGTACAACAAGTTGAACCGTGTATGGGCCGCATAAATATTGCGACGCTAGTTTTCAGCATCTAAATTGTCTCTGTCTGTTGGAATCGAGGACAAGAGTAATTTTTGTATTTATCATCTAGATTCTAGAACAGTGATTCTCAAAATTGGGATCGCAAAAACAATTGGTTACAGATTACATACCCATTTTCTACACATTCCTACCTATTTCTACATATTGTGGGGGTCCTTTGAAATTTTAAGTCCAACGGACGGTCACAGACCAAAAAGTTTCAGAATCACTGTTCTAGAATGTACTAATTAAAACTTGTTACCGTATAGGAACAGAGAAAATCGAGGTATTTAGATCACTTATATTTCATATTAGGGTAAAAGCCCCTAAACCCGAACCGGTTCAATACTCGAACAGTTTTGATATTTTATATATTAATGAAGTTATTTCTGAAAAAACCCGATAAATATTAAAACTGTTCGAGTATTGAACGCGTTCCGGTATAGGGGCTTGTACGTTATACGAAAATAAGTACTCTTACCATTTTGAAAAATTTGTCACCATGTGAGTTTTTTGAGTTGCCATTTCTATTACAACCAAATTTTTATGATAGAAATGATACTGAAAAAGGTTCTTTTCTTGGATGTAATGGAAATGTAACCAAGAAAAACACTATTGGTTGACGTAACTCTCAAGTACCTATGCATATTTTTACCGCCTAACTGATAAATTAAAGAAGAATCAAAAAATTAAACTTGAGTAAAAACATTTTTTTTGCTCATTTATGTTATTAATTAATGCATTAGATCAGTTTTATCGAAAAATTAATATATAGTCCCATTTAAAAATCTATAAGTTTGTATCATAGCTCGAAAATCATAAGAGCTATAAAGCTCCTGACTATAGCAATCGGTTGCCCCCGTCGATATCTACAACTCTTATTTGAACAATTTTTCGATTAAATCAACGGTTTGGCTGTAATAAAAATGGCAACTCTCAAAAAACTCACACAGTATAAGTAAAAGCGCCACGCAATTTGAAAACGATTCACTGTTTAATTTTCGAGATAAAGTAAAAAAAAAAACTATACAAAAATGTTATTTTATCATTATTTTGTTTACACTCCCAAATAAAAAATAAAATACCAAGAAAAAATGTTAATTTAATACATCAGAATGTTTAAAATCATTTATTTCTTACGTTTTATTTCACAATTACAGCAAAAATTATTTTTATGAGGTCTTTTTGGTGTGATTTTATTCTATGGAATGTTTTAATTTTTTTTTTTCAAAAATGCTTATCAAAATACATAATTAGAAAAGGAAATCAGAAAATGTAAGAAATTTGGACATTAATTTGCGATCAAGTTACTTATTGATTGTTTTTAAGCATTTAATCAGTACAATGCATAAAAATATACGTTGTTGCATCATTAAGTTTTTTTACAGATGTACTTATTGCCATTTTTGTAATATTATAAAAATGAAATAAAATGTTCTCATGTGTAAATTACTGCTTTATCTTGTTTAGAAAAGCTCTGTTCGATTAGAAAAGACCAAATGTCGAAAAAACAAGTTTCGACAAGTTTTAATTCAAATACTGTATCTATATTCTTAAGATTCTCGTAAAATAGCAACTTTCACAACATTTCTGCGACATGTATACACATATTATATGTATATATATTCAATTTGCATTAAAGATTTTCAAATGGAAATCTATACCTTGTATATTTTGACCAAACAGAGATTAGGTTTTTTTTCAACGAATCCCCTTCGATCAAATTATGTGGGTAGCGATTTGAATACAAGACACTAATTGCGCCGAATTATTTACGCTTTTTTTTACACGAACACAACATTTTTGTACACGTGAGTTTTTGTTTTGGAACAACCGTAGCAAAATTGTCAGGGTCAGACCAGATATTCGATGCCTTGGAGAGTGGTCTAGTCTAGAAATTTTAAATAATCGATATTGATTAATTTTATGCGCCATTACACCTTAAATTGTTGCGACTGTTTGAAATTCTGCTCAAAACTTTAAACACGTTTTTCTCGAAACCACTTTTTTCGATTTGGAGGGCATCAAATTCTATTCAAACAGTTGCCTTCAAATTTGGTATGAATCTTCAATAGATGCTTCGCTATGGTGTTAACCTTAAAAAATTCGAAACTATTTTTATTCTTTAAAAAAAAAATTAAAAACTTTTTCTAAAAAAAAGGTAAGATATAACGTAAAAGCCCCCGTTATGGAACGGTATCTAATACTGAAACAGTTTTGACATTTATATATTTATTTCTTTAAATAAGTAAGGAAACATTTCAGAAATACGTTCATTAATATGTAAATGTCAAAACTGTTCCAGTATTAGATACCGTTCCATAATGGGGGCTTTTACGTTAATTTCTTTTTCAAAAAGCCGTAATTTTACAAATTTTCTTTTTAGCGAATTTCCAAATAGAAAATTCAGCTATTACAGCCACTATCATGATGAGACTTGAGCCCGGTGAGACGTGAGACCTTTTACGTACGATAACTCTCGAACGAAACTCTTGAAATTTTCCAAATTACCAAAAAATGAGTTTTTTTGTTAAAATTCAAAATTTTTTACACCAATGCAAAAAGCCAAAAAATTACCTAAGATACGTTTTTCAATTATTATCCTATGTAAACGGGTTTTCGAGACGGTAAACGGTTCTCTCTCTTTGATTCTGACCGTAACAGCATTAGTCCTTGTCAAGAAACAGTGTAAATTTTTTTTTAACGCAAGGGTTAAAGTTATGTCGACCAATTCAACCCCTGCCTTCAAACGACATTCTCTAAACATCAATTAACAAACTAAATTAAAAAAATAACAAAATTCACATATCTCGACTTTTTAAGCGTGTTGAAATGCGACTTGCTGCCATAAATTTCCTGTACCGACGATTTTTCCATAAAAATTTTTCATTTCTCAAATCGTTTAAAGATAAACATGAAAACGGGCGACAAAGTTATTAACGTACAATGACTTTCATTTTCATCGTATGGCATCGTATCAAGCACGACGCATTGCACCGGTGCCAAAATATTTTCGATTTCGCGTGCCACACTATTTTTTCCGAAGCCATAAAATTGTTGTTGTTCACAGGTCGTTGACTGGCTTAAAGTTTTTTCACATTTGAAACTTATATACCTCATTCCCACTGTAATGATAAGTAATAAATAGAACGCATAAGTAGGTCAACTTTATGTATAGGTACGAGTCGACTTGATACAATTGTAGCGCTACACTGTAGCGCAACATGCTTGCAACACATGTTTCCTATGGACACAGCCATGAAACATGCCCTGCAACAAAGGTATCATGTTGCGCTGATACAAACGTCGATGCGATACAACAACGTTCAGTGTAGACGGGTTTATCTGTGTTGCCAGGCATGTATCGTACGAAATAAACTAAGTTTTTTTTCGTACTATACATACATACCTTGCAACAACAGTATATACAATACGTATATATACATATATATTGCATAGAATACAATACATTTATTTTTTCATCTTTTTTGAAATTAAACAAGCGGGGTTGTTTGTATACAACCCTCGTGGTCCATAACACGCTACTGTATTTAAATCCCAATGGCTGCGCCATTTCTATTATCATATTAGGTGATCTACCTGCGCTTGATCACTTTTAAATAATCACTTTACACAATTTAGACAGTGTGGTTTTGTGCGCAATAGTTGTAAAATTTAATTGTACTACTTAAGTCACAATTTCTGAACAATTTCTAAAAGAACCATCACAGTGTTTCGCGATCTTTCTTCGGATGGATAGGATGGGGGAATGGGGATGAATTTTTTTGCGTTTAATACCACTATTTAACAATACAAAAATATTTTTTTTATTCATTTTTATTTATTTTTTATAATTATTATAATTTTTCGAAAAAAGTGTCTTTAAAAAAGGGCGGAAATTGGTGCCCATGATTGCGGTCGCAGTATTTATCCGAAAAAAAAAATCAAATCGATTATCAATCTGTAGGTAAGCGGCTATGTATCTATGGGAGCTTTTTTTTCAAATCTTCCAATTTTTCCACACGAAAAACTAGAAAAAATTTTATACTTTTTATTTAAATCGCCGCCATTTTTTTTAAATTTCAAGAAAAAAAAGCTCGCGTAGGTACATAGCGGCTTACCTACAGATTGATAATCTATTTGACTTTTTTTCGGATGAAAACTGCGGCCGTAATCATGAGCACCGATTTCCGCCCTTTTTTAAAGGAATCTTTTTCAAAAAATTATAATATTTATAAAAAATAAATAAAAATTAATAAAAAAATATTTTTGTATTGTCAAATAGTGGTATTACTCACAAGAAAATTTCATCTCTATTCGCCCATCCTATCTATCCGAAAAAAAATTGCGAAAGTTGACTGTTTTTCGGCCAATCACACTGTGATGGTACCTTAACGCCAACTAAATATTGGTTTTGTAAAAAAAATACCCCTGTCACAGCATCCTGCATAACATAGCGAATTTCCGTTTATAAAAATTCGTTTTTCTCGGAAACTAGTTGACATAGAAAAAAAGTTTAAAAACCTTTTTTATGTAATTTCTTCTTCTCTTTTAAATGGTGTAAAAAAATTTCGCAAAAATTTTTGAATAAGTGCAAATTTTGGCAAAAAACTAATTTTTTGCAAGAACAAAAACCATGTTCCTGGCATCCGACGTGTCTGGCTGACGAACTCATCCAAGAGTTTGGGACTTCCAATGTTCTCACCAAGTTTCGTAAAAATTGGATAGTTCGTTCGAGAGTTCTCGCGGACACACACACATATATATATATATATATATATATATATATATATATATATATATATATATATATATATATATATATATATATATAAATTTTAATGAATATTATTTTCGGTTTCTAGGGGCCTCAAAACAAATTTCTGCCGTAGTCCCGGGCTCAGATCGCGTGATGACACTGGCTGTAATAACTGAATTCCATTCTGGAAATTCGCTAAAATTAATACTTGCTTTTGCTAATTTGTCATATGTTCCTCTTTATAATTTTATAACCGGCCCAGTTCCCCGCCTATAACGTTGTGCTGTTAACATCTTCACTAATAGAGATATTTTCAGTTTTCACAGAAACGATAAAAAAAATTAATGTATTTTTGGACTGAAATAATGTTTTTTTTAACGTTCCGTTGTCACAATCACGGAACACTTATAGTGTCGTCATATCTGTCAACATTTTGCGTGGTTTGACACGCACTTGATTAGTGCGTAATAGACAGTATCGTAACTTATTATATCGCATTAAATCAGAGTTTCATAGTCGTTCAAACTACATAAAATACTGAAAACTTCTGTTTATATATATTAATTTCTTTTGAAATGACTACAGAACCCTAATTTTGGGTTGTCCAGCATGCACTTGGTGAATTTGTTTAGAAAAATATCATGATTATGTATCCTCGAATGCCGCTAATAAAATTTACAAACACATAATTTGTTTAAGACGTACATAAGGTACATTATTTATAATTTAATCAAAGTATTCTATGGATGGTTTCAATCAATAATGTTTCTTCTTATAATACTCCCGGCTCCCCTCGCCGCGTGTCGCTCACTCACGTCCTGTCATCTCTACGCCACAGTTAACATAACTGTGCTTTTCATTTTACAGTAAACACATAAAGGGCATATCGTTTTAATGTACACTAAAACACAAAAATGTGTTACCGAGGTGTTACATCAGTTTGATTTTTAGTAGTTGCGTAGTCAAAATCTCGGAACCTTTATAATTTCTTTATAGCAAGGTGGAGCAAACCACGCTCTGCTACCATTTTTATAACTACCTTCTTTTATAATAAAATAAAAACTTTTTTAAAAAACCGACTTCAAAAAGTAATAAATAATTATTAGCACATATTTTGAAGTCAGGCGTGGCGTGGTATAAAAAAATGCGATCGGATGTGCTTGTAAAATTAATGAATTCTCGTGGATCTACATCTTTATACTACGCTTTTACGCCTGACTTCAAAATACGTGCTAATAATTATTTATAACTTTTTGAAATCAATCGCCCCCAACTGAAAAAGTGCGAAAATCACTCCCAACCCCTAAATTTGTTTATACCTGGCTCTATGACTCATCATATTTGACCAGATGTTAACCACCATCAGTGACAATCGCCCCCAGTATATTAGCTTGTTTATACCTGGCCGTGTAAGTAAACTTAGATGATAATACTGTGTGTCAGTATGTAAGAAAAACAAATATAAAGATTTCAGTAAATTAACTTTTATCTAACTGACGTCATTTAAAAAGTTATACAGGCATATCGTCAGCTGAGTATTGGTTTGTACCAAGTCAACTTTTTAAACATTTTTTCTAGATAGTTGTTTTGTTAGTTTTGGCCATTGAGGAAGCCGAAACCATCATCAGAAAAAATATTTAAAAAACTGACTTGGTACAAACCAATACTCAGCTGACGATATGTAAAAAGAAATGCGGCTTCCTGGGCGCGATAATTAAAGCTGCAACATTTTTGAAATTAATTATAACATTTGTTCCACATTTGTAAGTAATTCCATACTGTAAGTAATTCCACATTTCGTTTCTTGTATGAATTAGTGATAATTCATATAAACATTCAAATAAAAACATAATGAGATTTCTGTTTTAAAATATTTGATACATTTTTTAATATAATACCTATTTTGTTCCAGTGTAAAACTAACTTGTAAAATTTTATTACTAATGTCCTCTCGTTAAATAATTTGTAGGGACAAGTTCCTCTCTACAAGGACCTAAAATAATAAAACTGGGGGCGATTGTCAGTGATGACTGATGAAGATTGTCCGGACACCCTTTTTACAACCATCGAGAATATAAAACTGAGGGCGATTGTCCGGACACCATCACTTTAAATTACACAGGGGCAGTCAATATTTTTTTAAAATTTTGTACGTATTCAAAATATCAGTAAACGAAGTAAAAAAAAAAAAAAAAAAATTGATAGACAGGAAGACAATAGTCTATTCTTTCTCACGTTTCCTGTTCTTCAAGAAAATACCCTCAGAGCGCAACCGCAGACAATCCAAAATGATCGTCTCGAAGCTACTTACGATCATCTTCAAGTATTCAACAATTTCGTATTTAAGTGTACATTATTGAAACATGTTTGCAATAAAAACCATCATTAACAATATATAACAAAATAATATGTATCAGTCATTAATTTTTTTTTTTATCGGCTCGTTATCTCTCTTTCTATTTTTCGAAAAAATTAATTAATAACACAATAAAAAGTAAAATTTTTTTTTTAAAAAACTGATTGCGGAAATTACAATATAAAATAATGTGTTTATATTACCACATTTTTATTATAATTATCGTTTTTAATGTTTATCAGGAACAAAATCGACAAATAAAAACGTACGTGTTACATAATCGACACAAAAAAATACAGTGAAACATCTTTAAATTGACCCACATTCAGTTTTATGTGTCCAATTTCCTATAGTTCAAAAATTGTTCACACCTATCAATTTATTTTAAATTATCAGAAACGGTTACTTGTAAATATCTCAAAAAACTATGTTTCGATCGATATGACCATTATCAAGAAAGTTCCCACCTAACATCTCTAAATTGACCCACATTCAGTTTTACGTGTCTAATTTCCTACTGTTCAAAAGTTGTCCAAACCTATCAATTTATTTTAAATTATCAAAAACGAGTCACGACCTTGCCGTCCAAATCTTAATAATCCCATTAGGTCTACGAAGGGTCATTGACCCTTCGTAGCCCTAAAAACGGTTAATTGCGAACTATGTTTCGATCAATATGATCATCATCAAACAAATTCCCATTACCATATGACCATTATCAAACCAGTATCCAACAAGACTTGTTTGATAATGGTCGTATTGACCGAAACATGTCATAAGAATACGAACTGTACATATATACTGTACATACTTTTTTATAAATTTTTTAAAAAGTGGTTTTCTCGAAGTTTTTAATTCAGCGCTTTTTTCTTAATTTTTCAAATTCATGTAAAGTATGCAAAAAAAAATTTTTCTGAACAAACAATGGCTAATCCTTGTAGAGAATTTGTTCGAGTTTTTAAAACACCCGTTCAATTTTCTGTGTGATCATTGGTTGCTGAGATATCGATGGTCAAAGACGAAATGACCCTTTTCCATTCAAAATCCGATATCTCAGCGAGAAGTGGTCGTATAAAAGTCTATAAAAAAGCAAATTAAAGCTGAATGAACAAGTTATCCGGTCCATATGGTGGTTAAGTCCGAAAAATTTTTTCCAAGTCCGTGGACAAAAGAAAAAACCGAAAAAATTTCGAAAATTTTTTTTTTCAGTGTATTTATTAAGATTGCGCCACACGTTGCTTTGAAAATTTTTTATCGCAATATCTTGAAACTAGAAACTTCCAGCTTTAAACTGCTTTGCTTACGGCTCCGATACGACCATTTTTCATGATGATACAGTCATTCGAAAAATCGCTAAAAATTTGGAATTTTTTTTTTGATCCTTTAATTATTTCCGCTAGTGTATTTTAAAAAATTGTCAGATTTGTTTCTTCTGAATAATAACACGGTCACGTTCTTGTTGAACAGACTGTATGTATTTTCTATGAAACTTTTTTATACGGTCTCGATCCACCATATAAAAAAAGTTTTCTTTTTTTTTACAATCTGGATCAAACTAAACTTTTTAGAGCTATTTATGATGTTTTTGAATATATATTTTTTTTGTGCGATTTTTTTATACGGTCCCTATCCACTGCATGCAAAAACGTTCAGCTGTATTAACATATTTAAAAATTTAAGGTGAATTAAAAGAATTTCCCCCAAATAATTCTGGAGTGATCTTTTTTTATTTCGTTTGTATTTGGACTCACCACATGTTTTAGAAGTATACGGAAGCAATATATTTCATATTAATCATTATATCAATAAAATTTTTAACTACTGAAAAATAAATGCCAATTTTATTGCTCAGCAGTTACTGTTTAAAAAAAAAATTTCTACTACTTTCAAAAAAAAGGCCAAAAATAATTACAAATAAATAAACTGATTCGTTGAATAAAAGTCCAATTTACGGCAGCCTTTCAAAAAAAAAAAAAAAATTCTAGTTCATAACTCAACTCGAATGAGATAAACGGTGTAATTGCATGTTCTTAAATTTAAATAAATCACTCATGCAATAACACTTATTTGTTGAATAGAATAACTATGGCTTGAACAATGCGAAACAATACAGAAGAAACTGGACATACAAAATGAACTATGGTTGTTGAAATCGTTCGAAAATGTTACGACACGTCCAGCGCATGCGTATGCAACGCCATCAATTTGAATTATTAAATGTTAGTCTCAATTCCGCCTGTACAAAATATGAAAGTGAGAAAAACGTATTCACTAAGCAAATAATTCGAATTAAATATTATTTAAAATTTTAAATGAATCATAATTCAAGAATCCGATTGCTAAAAAAATACTATTCTGCCTATCACTAATTTATAATGTTCAAAAATAGTCTCTCTTCCGTTTATAATTTTTGAAATATCAACCAATTCTGAGCGTGTAATTGATAAGATAAAAATTTTGAAAAATTACTTTTAACAGGCGACTATTGGAGGAAATTCCAAAACATACCGAAAAACCAAATAGGTATGTAACCAAATTTAATTTCCGGCAATAAATAACTGATTTTTAAAAATTGAAATTTTTTGTTTCATTTCCTAAAAGTACAGACCTTTAAAAATGTGAACTCAACGGGAAATTTAAAAAAATTTGGAAAATTTACAAAGTTATAGCCATTTTAATACGGTAGAATTCGGTAGCAGGTATTATACTTCAGAACTTTAAATGCATTTTTCTTAGTGATGAGCAAATGCAAGACCAAGACCAAGACTTAGCAGTCTTGGTCTTAGTCTTGTTCTTGCATTAAGAAACTTGGTCTTGGTCTTGCAAAATGCAGTCTTGGTCTTGGTATTGCTAAAAAATCTCGCACTTTCTTGCATTTTTTTATTAGCGAATTTTTCCTTCTAAAATCAGAATTTTCTTTGTTTACGGCATTAATTATACTTTCAAACTATTTAAATAGTTTAGCAAGAGTCTTGCTTTTTTCTTGCTTTTGTCTTGGTCTTGCTCACTTGAGTCTTGGTATTGGTCTTGCAGCCATACTTATAGTCTTGGTCTTGGTCTTGCTCTTGGTATACATAGTCTTGGTCTTGGTCTTGCAAAAAATGCAAGACCAAGACTAATTTTGCTCATCACTAATTTTTCTTGAAACTACATTTTTCAAACTGGTCGACATAATATCTTGAGTTCTATTTATCCAATCGACTTCAAATTTGGCACGTACCTTCACTACATATTGTTTTATGGTAGGGACTACGCATACTGCGCCATATTTAGATTTTTAAAACTTTTTTTACACTGTAGTTCCTGCCAGAATGACAACCATTCTAAATCAGAATTTTTTTTGTTTCAGATGAAAACAAACCCCAAAATCATGTCAATTAACACATCCAAGTCCTCAGCGTAAGTGTAGAAAATTGTAACTAGTGGTGAGTCCAGAGTGTGCCCGACACGGCTTAAGACATATAGTCAGTCGGTGTCCGTCGCCGAACGCACAGTGCATTGTAATACATTGTTAGACATTGTTACTTGAATTGGACAGGTTGGTCTGTCCCATAATAGGTGTTTTGTTGTAGTGTGTGTGAATACGCACACAGAAGCAAACACCAAAAACCAACACCATTGCAAACAGTGTGTACCTACACAACATAGTGGGGAGATTTTACGTCACCCACTGGCGACAAGTGAAACAGTTTGATAGACATTCTAGTTTGGTCCCTTGAACACATCACTTTTTTCGCATGACTATAAGTCGTTGAATTTTCAATTTTGCAAAATATCAATAAATAAATGGTTAAAAATGGACAACAAAAATATTAATGGTTTTTTTTTTATTAATTTCTAAAAAGTCGAAATTTTTACTCTCCAGAGTAGAATACCCCCATTGATAACTAACGCGTCAATCCCCCTTAACGCAATCCGGAGGCAGAATTATTACGGTCTATTCTCTATTGCAACTAATTATTATAAAACTATTTTTTAATGTTTTTCTTCTACTTATAAATTTTTATTTCGAACCAATTAATAATACATAATGGTATACTTATAACAGTCTTAACTGTGTATCATTTTTAGCTGGAAGCGATATTGTATGTACCAAGTAGTTAAGACCAGAAGTTCATCTGTAGGAATGAATAATTAAACTCTTCTACTAACAATATTTTTTATTCAGTCGATATTAAGTTTAGAATTTCTTGAAGTTGTTCCGTCCACTTTAACGCTCCTTTCACACTGTACGATTGTCGCCGTACGGGAAAAAACCGTACGACTTTTTGCCGTGATATTGTTGCTTTCACATTGCATGGTTTTTTGCCGTTGTAAACTGAATATCTTCATTTAATTTGCAACATCATACAAGTAACAAGTGTGATTAAAATTAATTCTATAAATCAGAGGAAATAGAAAGTAGGATTATTTATTATTGCACTCTTTGAAAACCTGAAAAATGACGAAAATAAGTTTTTCAACTATTTTCGGATGTTTACAGACGCCTTTGATTAATTTCTTGGCGAACTTAACATCAAAACACACAATTTCGAAATTACATACAATCTATTAAAATACTGGTTATTACATTCAACATTAGTTTCATCCATTTCACAAATAAAATTAATAATTAACATGAAATTTAACAAAATATTGTTAATGCCGTACCTTAAAACACCGTCTAATGTGAAAGAATCCCATTTAATTACATACACTACTGAGCTAAAAACGCCGTACGGCAACCACGAAGTCCAGTGGCAAGAGACGGCTGCTATACGGCACGGCAACGGCATTTTGCCGTGACCGTGTAATGTGAAATGTCCAATGCTCTTCTTCACTCCACTAAAAAAATGCGACCGTACGGTTTTTTGCCGTACGGCAAAAACCGTATAATGTGAAAGGAGCCTTACCGAAAAAAAAATTGACTACCCCAATTTTGAGAAAAACGATTTCAAAATTTTGTAATTTTAACACGGGCTCTTATGGGAAAACTATTTTTTTTGTTTTGTTTTTGTTTTGTTTTTTTTTTTTGTTTTTTTTGTTTTTTTTTTTGTTTTTTGAAAAAATGGAAAGGTGTCAAAGAAATTTGATAAAAATTTAATATGTTATAAAATACAAAGTTACAAACCATATTTAATAAGAAATAAAAATTATTCACTACGCCGTTTTTTGAAACATAATTTGTAAACATAATTTTACAACGTTTTTACAACGCTTTTTCAACAATGCTTTTATATTGCTACATCATAAGCGCGCGGAACTTCAAAAAAACAAGTAATATACAAATAACTGAAGAATATTACTACATTATTTAATTTTTGATAAAAGAAAATTTTTTCGCTGAGATATACTTTTGTACCTGACTATCTCGGTGCAATTACGTTAACTAATCAACTTGAAACTTTGTATAGATCAACAGTTTGAGGTCAGGGAAGGGTATAGGCTACTTTTACTCAGGAAAAAATGTGCTTTGTATCACGTTTCATTCAAGTTTCATCAATTTTGATGAACGAAAGCTGCAGAAAGGCAAGCTGAATTCTTTTTACAAAATCCATAAAGGAAAATTAAAACAATAGTTTTTATTAATTTTTTTTACGATAATTAGTGAAAATTGCTTATAAACTGTTAATTAAAAATACATACTTTTAATTTTTGACAAACAAACAGAAACTTGATAATTTTATAATTTTCTTATTGTTTTATATTTTAATTTTCAAGAAAAAAGAAAGAAAGACAACTTGTCTGGGCTGAAATTTATAATAATTATTTGTAAATATTATTATTGAAATTGCAATAGTTTAATTAAAATGACCCTGACAACATACAATTTCAGTATTCAGTTTTTAATCAATTTTTATTACCTAATAAAATTTTTCAAAAACATTAAACTTTTGATTTGTCATTATTAAAATTGATATAGTATCTTATTTGCATGGGCGCCCATCCCTATGAGCGGGGAGCGGGGCATTCCCCCCACCCTAGCTAGCCAGGATTGGAAGAAAATTAGAAACAAGGAGTTCGAAGAGAGTAAAACGACGTTGTTAATGGTGTTTTTTGTGGGTTATATATAGTATTTCAGAATCGCGACCCCCCCTTGGAATCCATTATATGGACGCCCATGCTCATTTGTTAACTTCGCAAATTAAAAAAATATATATATAAATGTATTTGAAAGTATTCACAGCTAACTTAAGAGATAGGGTTGGGCGGGGTAAAAAAAAGACACTGCTCGAGTGGGGTAAAAAAAAGACATACGTATGTATATTAAACTCAACAGTGTTAAATTCGAAAAATAAAAAATATTACAACAAAATACATTAGTATTTTAAGCTGTCTGGGCCAAAAAATTATTTTTTGGAGTGGGCTTTATAACATAAAAAAATTTTCTCCCAAACTTCTATTATTCATGAACGAAAAACTTTCATTCCGCGACGATAAACTTTTTCAGTAAGTCAAAAATCTGATAAGATAGAGTGCTGTATTTTTTTCTTGTTATTCTACATGCTTTAGTAAAGTAAAGTACAAAGTTTTATTTAAATGGTCCAACTGCTTGTAATTTTTTTATATGTTAAAAAAAAGAAAAAAATGGGGTAAAAAAAGATAAAACAAGGGGTTAACATTTAGGAAAATTAAAAATTATTGACACGGATTTTCATTTTAAAACTATATTATGACATGTTTATGTATATTTTACGGATTAAAAAAATACTGATTCTTCAATAAAACAATTTTTTTGTTAGTGAGGAGACGGTTTTCATGGATATCAATTTCAGCTTATTCAAAAATTTGTATTTTTGACCCATGAAAATTTATTTGTTTTTATAATGTATAACTATGCTTTACTGCACACATTTAGTATTTTTAACTCATTCATAGATTATTTTGATTTATTTTTTTACTTTATGTAAAGTGGTGTAAAAAAAAGACAGCCTCAAATTAACATATTTGGTTTTTTAAATGAGCTACAATAAATTTTTTATTTGTTGTACGTTTGTGCAATAAAAACTGTTTTAATATTTAAAGTCCAAAAAAATTTCCTATGAGTCAAGCTTTTGCATCAGTTAACTTTTTCTGACTTTTGTTACTGCTTAATCTTAGCTCACGTTTTTGGTAAAATACGTAAAATTTAAACATATCTATAAAATATTTTGTAGTAGAGATAGAGTTGTGAAATAAAAAGTGTTGTACTGCTAATTACCCAAGCTGTCTATTTTTTACCCTTCCAATCATGTACTTGCAGTATCCCATTAGTTAGAGGTCTGTCTTTTATTCACCCTCCACTGTCTTTTCTTTACCCCATTTAGCGGGTAAAAAAAAGACAAGGTTTTTATTTTTTTATACATTTATGTCATTAGCTTGAGTGAAAAAACATGCAAAATCTCAAAATACAAACAATTTAACATCATACAGTATTTTTTTTTTGTCTAAAAATTCAAATATTTTCTACATGAAAAATGAAAAGGTTTGATTTTGTCTTTTTTTTACCCCGCCCTACCCTAGTTTTTTTTTCCATTTGAATAATATTTATTCAATTATCTGATGACTGGTAAAGACTGACATACGATCATGACGAAATCATAACGGTCTTTCTTGATATTAAAGGCGCAAAAATTCATCCAGACGTTGTTCATGAAAAAGACACAAAAAAACGTCCAAGCAAAAGACTGGGGCATACGCTCCTGATTCAAATCTCAACAGTCAAAATATTCATGAATAAATCTTACTGCAGGCTAAAAATAGTATACCTACAGATGTTTTTGAAAATAATTTGAAAAGAATTCCAAAAGGATAATATATACATATTTAAATATGTTGAAACTGTTCAGACCCCCTTTTATTTTATGGACAGATAGAAAAAAATCAGTTTGATACAAGACGAGCCGGTCTAATAATGGAAAATTATTTTTATTAGGTACTTGAATAATCGAAAAAAATCGATCAAACCCTTCACACAAGATTACAGAACAAAGAAAAAACCAGTAGCTATGTGTATTTGTTAGTTATTTTAAATTCAATTTAGTTTTTCAAGATAGTGTCTATGTCTATGTACGTGTATGTATTTAAGGAGCAACACCGTTGATTGAGAACTAAAAAAATAATGATTTTTGAAGATTTTTTTTTAAAAATTTTATTACTGAGTACATCTTCAAAATTTGTTCCACACTCAAAACCTGATCAAGAACGAAGGATTTTTGTGAAATAACCAAAAAAAAAAAAATTTTTTTGAATTTCCGGCATAGCGAGCTTATTATAGTAGGTCCGAAAATTCGACTATAAAAAAATATTACGACTATTACGAGTCTACGAAATCTATACTGATTTTTTTTTATCCTTATCAAACTATTCAAATTCAAAACATCTATGGCAAGGGTTCCCAAAGTGCAGTCCGAAATGGCAGATCGTCTTCAGTCTCAAATTCGTAGAGATTATTTACCAACATTTTTTAATCTTACCATATTGTTGTAAAATATCAAATTTTATATATCAGTGGTGTTATCAACCTTTGTTTCCGTGCGAGTTACTCTTGCATTATAATTTATTCGATGATTCGACTTTTACATAAATCAAATTCTTAGGTCAAAATAACCAAATTCGATTATCTTTACAATATTCTGATTTTGTCAAAATTGAAAAAAAAGTAGTATCGAAAACCTACGAGCAACCGCAAATTTCATGTTTCTAACATCAAAATTACCGTTTTTGGAGTTTCTGGACAAACTTTCTATGTTTTCTTTCTTATTTTAAAAATTTTTTCTTGGCCCGCCAACATAAAACTTTCGGAGCCCCTGATCTGAACAGAAATCATCAAAATAAATTTTAAAACAATCGAAATTTTATATCAGATTTAACTGATACGAAAGATTATTGTATTATTTCAAAGTCTACCTGTTGTTGCAAATGCAACTTTGTGACTAGAGTCTATGAATACCATTGTTCAATAGGAAATGAGTGAAACTTGAGTTTATGAATACCATTATTCAATAGGAAATGAGTATGTAAATGCATAAAGGCATATTTCAATAAGACTAACTAGAAAAATATTTTAATTAATTTGTTCCATTAATTATCCTCAGAGATATTTGCTTTTAACAACCTGATAAGAATGCCTTGACTGTTGAAAAATTAAATTTTTATATTACATTTTTGAAATGGAAACGTTTATAGCGACGATAACTCTGCGAGTGTAACGAAATCTGTAATGGTTGCGAGTATAATGAAAACAGGGTTATAATTTGCGCGGTGGATTCACACCAGTAAAAATGTCCGTACTTATACCAAATTTCATCGAATTCGGTTATCATTTCGCTATGAATAAGTTACTGGTTTTGTATCCCATAGGAGCCTTTAATCAGGATAAGATTACCCTGTGTGTTAACTCGGGAGTTAATAGTGTCTATGTACCAAATTTCATCGAATTCGGCTTAGTTAGCTGGACGTTTGACGTTATTGAGTAATTGGTTTTGTATCCCCCGGGAACCTTCGATCAGGATAAAACTAACCGTATTATTAAAATTATTGCTATATACATTCATAGTAAATTTTCATAACCATTTCAACACATTTTTATAATAATAATATTAAATTTTAGTTAAGTTACAGTTAGAATTTAGGGATGTTATGGATATGAAATTTCGGATACGGATATTTAAAAATATTTTTTTCGGTTTCGGGTACGGATATGTAATAATATCGGATAATGTTTCGGATACGGTTACGGTTACGGATAATTGCTTTTATTGAAAATTTTTTTTTAGTAAAAAGAGGAAAATTTTACTCCAAAAAGTGAATGTCAAACACGAATCAATGGAAATCTATCAAAAAAACTACATGCAGCAAAAACTTGCTTCGATTTAAACTCAGTTTTCCAACGGCAGTTGTCTGTTATTATCCGAAACAAATCCGAAACTTTTCGGATATTAAATTATTTCGAATATCCGGTAGTTTCGGTTACGGTTACGGATATCCATAACATCCCTAAGTTAGATCCATGGTTCTAGAAGTTTCACTTCAACTGTATGATTTTTATGCACTCACAATTTTTTTCCCGAAACAGTACAAAGAATAAACCCCTTAAGTAAATAACAATTTCAATATTTTTATGGACTTATGGTAAAAAAAATAAACTTGTTTATTCATAGATAGATAATTTACAAATATAAATAATTTAGAATTGCATAGAATCACGGCGGTTAGACTTTCATATGTGTTTGAATGTGAAGGAGAAAGGCGTATAAATATTTCTTGTTGACAAATAGTGAACGTTGCATGCATAAACTTGGAAAATTGTAATTGACCTTAATTTATACTTTTTTTTTTTTTCAAAAAAATTCTTATCATTTAAAGTTTATTCAGTGATAACAACCATTGTGCAAATATTCCAAATATCACGTGCATTTAATTGTAAACTTTAATCTTATAACACTAAAAATTAAAGTACCCCATGTCGCAGCATCCTGCATAACATAGCGAATTTCCTTTTACAAAAATTAATTTCTCATAGAAATCGGTTTACATAGAAAAATAGTTCAAGAACCTTTTTTTCTGTAAGTTTTTCTCTTCTTTCCAATGGTGTAAAAAATGTTGCAAAAACTTTTCTCACGAAAAATATTCAAAAAACCATGTTCCGGGCATTGGACGTGTCTGACTGAAGAACTCATCCAACATTTTTGGATTTCCAATGTTTTCATCGAATTTCATAAAAATAGAATATTTCGTTCGAGAGTTATTGTGCTGATACATAAATACATATATATGTATATAAATTTTAGTAAATGTCATTTTCGACTTTTAGAGATCTCAAAACAAATTTCTATCATAGTCCCGGTCTCAAGTCGCGTCATGACAGTGGTCGTAGTGGCTGAATTTTTGATTCGAAAATTCACTAAAAAATCTGACAACGCAATTGTAGGACTTTTTGGGACACTTGTATAATTTCTAAATTTAAATTTGTTGTTAGAATAATCGAATGTTTGAATAAATCTGGACCACCCTATACACTACTTATTGTTAGATGAATTAAAACCAAAGTGTGGAATTTTGTCAACAAATTGCCAGCTATAGGTGTCTCCTTGTTCATTTAAATTATATAATATGAATGAACCGATATTTTCAAAAACTAAATTGGCTAATGAAATTTAATAAGATTATATTCAAAGACGGAACTATTGAAGAAGTTAACAGGCATGATGTTTTTTTTAAGAGTTATCGAAAAAAAAAACAAATATTTTATATAACAAAAATCAATCACCTTTCAAATATTTTAATTGTGTATATATGTTATTTACAAGATAATTGAATCCATAGCAAACAAATATCGTGTTTTCAATTTTTAATTACCAGAAGTTTCTTTAAAAGCATGTAATTTTTAACAGAAAAAAATATTAACTTTCATAAACTATTTTACAATTTCACGCTCTGTGTTTTTTATTTAAAATCCGCCACTGTTACTTATTTATGTAAATCAATATTTTTATCATTGTCATAATAAATTTAATTAAATGAAAAATTAGAAAATCAATCAAAAATTTATACAATGTAAAAATTAAAAATTTTCAAAAAAAAAACGAAAAGCAACTTACCGTTCATTCATATGACCCATTATTATACAAAAACAATGATTTTGTAAAATTGTTAACCCTCAATGTTCATCAAAAACAAGATAATATCTTTTTCAAATAAATTATATTTACACAAACGACACAAAAGGATAGGTAAAAATATTCACAAATGGAAATTTCAAGAAAAAACAATCCATATTTTTTCAAAACACACTAATATAAGTTGTACCGCTCAAAATTGATTCACATTTCCCAAAAAAAAATAGTGGAAACACGATGAAAAATTTCGAAAATTTTCACACAAAACCGTACGTAAACGAATTACCAAAAAATAAGGCACTTAAATCACAAACAAAGTCTTAAACAAATTTTTTTTGTATGTAAATATATTAAAAGATATTTTCTGTGTTGGTTTTTCGGAGAGATAAAAATAACACAACTTCCCACAGAAGTTGAGGAGCAACTAACATTGTAAAATGTATAAAACATAAGCGCCTGCTGAAAAAATTTCTTTCACATCAAATGCAATACATATGCGACATACATAGGTATACGCGATACCCCTATGTAGCAACATCCTGTATATCGACTATCATCGGCAACATTCGTATACTGTTATTTATAAATAATTTTCTGCTCTGTACACCCTGTACCCCCTGTACACTTCATGTGTACCCGTCATAGTTTGCTAAACACAAATGTTTATGTCATTTCATAAGCGTTTTCAACATAGATTGAGAGATTTGATGCTTACCTGGAGAAATTCTGCGCGAACAGATCCGTTTTCCGCACAAATCCAATCACATCCTGTTTCAAGGAACGGCAAAACCCCAAAAAAATGAGGTTCCAAATCTCCACAGGTGGAGGTGGGACTCCTTTTTTCCAAATGTACAGAGAGAAAACTTAATTCTCGGCGATTTCTTGCTGCGAAACTTCACTAGCTTCTTATTTCAAAAGGTAGAATTAGGACCGGATTTGCCTGTGAGAGGTCCCTGAGCACTTTTTATGTGGAGACACCTTTATAAGGCCCTTTTTTCCAAGGGCACAGTGAAAAAAATTAATTTTCGACAGTTTCTTACTGCGAACGAAGGCAAAACCTGTCAAAATCCTAGATCAAATTAGCTGAAATTTCACTAGTTTCTTGTTTCAGAAGGTAGAATCAGGATCGGATTTGCCTTAGAGAGGTTCCTAAGCACTTTTTGTGTGCAGACGCTTTTATAAGGCCCTTGTTTCCAAGGACACAGTGAAGAAACTTAATTTTCGACAGTTTCTTACTGCGAACGAAGGCAAAACCTGGCAAAATCCTAGATCAAGTTAGCTGAAATTTCACTAGTTTCTTGTTTCAGAAGGTAGAATCAGGATCGGATTTGCCTTTGAGAGGTTCCTGAGCACTTTTTGTGTGGAGACGCTTTTATAAGGCCCTTTTTACCAAGGACACAGTGAAGAAACTTAATTTTCGACAGTTTCTTACTGCGAACGAAGGCAAAACCTGACAAAATCCTAGATCAGGTTAGCTGAAACTTCACTAGTTTCTTGTTTCAATCCCATTATCTAGCTCTGGGTTGAATCTCTTTATAATAAAGGAACACATCCTTATCACCTTAATGATTCTATCATTCTTGGTTTCGTATTAGTATCATAACTGCTTCTCATAAAACATTTTACCAGCCGCCACAGTTTTTTTTTTTTAATTCTGCTTCTTTCTCTTCTATTAATTAAATTAGTAAAAAAGAACTGAAATATCAGTTTCCTATTTTCTTAATCAACAATATTTTTAAACAATTTAATGGCATTTTAGGTTGTAAAATTTTATTAGAGGTGTTGCAAATGTTCTAAGGCTATGTTCAGGTTAAAATTAACCAGATTCAGACTCATTATTAATGTACAAAATACATTTTTTATTATTAAAAATTTTTTTAACATAACAATTAGAAAATAAATATGGAAGAAAATACAATAATTTTTATTGACTAAATTCAGTGGTTTGATCTTATTGTTAGCACTAGTATAATATCTACACTTAAAATATTTTCTCAAGTTATACATATGTAATACATAGATGTTGTGTCAATTGCATATCTAAATGATTGAAATGTGCGTTCGGACTTAGGACGACCGAATGAATGGTATAGCCGCGCTACTTATGTAATGCATCATTTCATTCGAATGGACTTTCACTTTTTATGTTCAAATAAACAAGCAAAATTTCCCCCAATATTTAAATTTTAATAAATGAATGAAAGTACTTGATACGCCTTCTATCCGGCAGTATTTTTAAATGTTACATAATAATTATTATGTAAACATTCAAAGATAACCGTTAATCTGTTCTATTGTTTGAATTTCTTTTTATTCAATAGTGGTCTTCATAATCTTCGTTAAATTTGTTAAACTTGTTAAATGTTATTTATGTTATTCTTCGAAATAGATAAAAATCATGAACGACCTATTTGCAACTGTGTTAATTATTACATATTTGACAGTTATGACAGTTATTTTATAGTTTTAAACCAGTTCTCGATTTCAATTTAACAAATAACATGCTAAATATTAAAAATATTTAAAGTTTCAATTACTTTGTCAATTTCACTAGAATTGAGTAGAATTTACTAAACGCGTTTTCAATCTCGCGACCATCATCAGAGTAATTGAAGAAATGTTCTGATGACATTTCTTCACTCTGATGATGGTCGCGAGATTGAAAACGCGTTTAGTAAATTCTACTCAATTCTAGTGAAATTGACAAAGTAATTGAAACTTTAAATATTTTTAATATTTAAAATGAAATTTCACAAAGTAAACCTCTCAACAGTAAATTATTTAAATAACATGCTCTTGGCCTTGTTATTTGTTATCGTCGAATTTCATCAATTTTTTCTCGATTTGTTAATTTTTTTCTTCGAAATAACACATTTAACATGTTATAGCATGTTTAACAAAGTTTATGAAGACTACTAATATGTTTAATTTGGTGGTAAAATTGGACAAAAAGGATCTTTTATACTTGAAAAATAAATGTGGGTGTAAATAAATGCGCAAATAGACAAAAATTTTTACATACTGACTACTTTCTGACGGAACCTCGTATATTAGAAATGACAACTTTTCAGGAAGCACAAAAAACACTGATTTCATTTTGCTCCACAGATAATGTAACTATGATGATAATGTAATCGGGTCTCATCGGGAAATTTATAAATCCGGCGAAAATGGATCAAAATGGTAATCAAATTGCTCCCTGCAATACTCATTTTTCGACATATTAATTTAATGATACACGTAAACGAAAAATCGATAAGTCATATACGAGGTTATGTCCGAAAGCCATATTTGTTTTATTTCTGCATCACAAACCGTACCCAAACTGCAAAATATTTAAAAAAAAAAAAATCCAATTTAATTTTTAATTTTTTTATTATTGAGCTACTTTTATATTTAGAAAGGAGCACTTATCACTAAAAAAAATTAATCTAAAACACTAGAGATAAAGGGTGGTATCTTTATTTACAATTCTTTTTGGAATTTTGATTTTAAAAATAGATAACTATATAATTTATTTTCAATATATTGCGAATTTTCATCTGGTTTTAGTACACACAGTATCTAATTTTGTTTTTAGGCACTATACTCCTCAATTGTTTTAAACGCCTACTTAAAAATAAAAAATAAAAATTCAGAAAAATATTTACAATTTTCGAATAGACATAATTAAAACTGAGTAAAAATTCCATTGATATCACTATTGTCACACTAAGACAAGACTTTTTTTTTTTTGAAAAAATCAGATCTTAAAATTATTCGATCAAACGCCACACATTGGGAACAAATATTATCACAGTACCTTTGCCCCCATTGTGATGCATTTGAACCCAATTATTAATATATAATCAATGGATGCCGTATTTTCGAATTTCAGATCTCGACATAACTTAAGTATATTTCTTATAATATACACAAAAATGATTAAATAATGTTGGTCCTATAACTAAAGGCCAATTTACATTGTTTAATAATAGACGCTTCACTAGATTACGTCTATATGATTAATCAAAGGCAAGTGAGCCCTTATTTGTTTTACATCGATTTGAATATGTTTTTTTTTAGTTTAGAGACATCGATTATAACATATACATACACTACGTCGAAATCTGTATTAGTCCAAGAGCCGTTCAGCCGATTTGTTCAAAGAATTTTGTACTGGCACAAAAAAAATATCAACCTGTACAAAACACTTTGAATAAATTGTTTAACGGCTCTCTGTCTATATACGTAAGGATGAATACAGCTGAATAATGAAAGATAAAAGTCACGTGACGAGAGAATATATTCGACTATATTCAACACTATTTAAAAGTTATAATAAAAACTGAATACTTCTCTTTCGTATAACGGCAAATACGTTTGTATCTGACTTAGAATTTTCAGGAGAAATAATATAATAATATCATTATGTTTGGCCCTTCGTGGATACGAAGGGACTAATATACTGGTAACATATATACAAGAGAAATTTTTTTAGGAAAGGTTTCGAAAACGAACCCTACATTACATTACACATAATGACCAGTATTTAAAAATAAAACTTAAACAGCCTAGGACCGTTTTTTTTTTTTTTTTCAAAAATAAAAAATACTAATTATGACTAAAATATTTTCAAATTCGATACATAATTTCTTATTTTCAGATCAATTTAAAAAAAAAAAATTAAGTTCATACAATAAATTAGGCTTCGTATCACATATTTTGAATTTATGAATAACCCTTCATAATTCAAAATGGTTAACCATAATCAGGGCTGGGAAAAATGGTTCATAGAAACCATTTAAAATAGAAAATGGTTTCCAAAAATGCATTTAAAATACAAAATGGAAAATAGTTATTTAAAATGTATTATAAAATGCAAAATGCTTTTTTTACTTTAAGTTTATTCTATAAATTTTTTATCATTATTTTAATTTTAAAAAAAAAGTTAAGAAAATATGAAACGTACTGAAATTAAATACATAAAGGCAGGCTTCTGAGAAAATTTTGTAAAATTTGCATGATATGAACAGGAAACTTAACTCTTCAAATATTGTTACTTAAAAATTTTGTAAAATTAAATTCGTCCTTGACGTATTCAAAACCTTGACGACGTTACGACTGCAACTTCTAAATAAAATTATGAAAATCATCTACTCGTAATACAAAAATATTTCTTATCGACGTATCTAAAAGATAGTAGTACACACCACTTGAGTCAGAAAAGTTTAAAGAAATGCAACTCGAGTTATAAAAAATTTGAGTCAATTAAATCAATTTACATTTAACTTACGATTTGTTAGACTTCAAGTCAAGTTCTATAATTAATATTGTATACACATAAATTTGAGTATACATGCATTTACATTTTAAATGTAAAATGGATTCAAATTTCCATTTTAAATAGAAAATAGAAAATGATTTGACCGAACTAATTCAAAATAGAAAATGCAAAATGTCATTTTGTATTTTAAATACATATTTAAAATGAAATCATTTTAAATAGCTCCCAGCGCTGACCATAATATTCCAATTCCTATATACACATATCCATTACCAAACGTTTGTACTTGCAATTGACAGATTGTTAAGTAAATTTTTTAGGTTATATTACAAAATAAAAATTGTCTCATTTGTCTAAAACCACACTGTGAAACAAATTTTCACAACGCAACTAAAACTACAAACACTAAATACAATAAAATGGCAATAAAATCCCTGAAATACTGAATTTTCTAATCATTCAATAATATATATATAAAAAAAAAAAAACTAATACATCTAAAAAATTTTATTTGGTAAATTTGTTTAACACGTTAATGGCCGCAATCACTGTACGCGTCAAATGAAATATAACTGATTGTGACAGTAGGCCGTACAGCACTAGTGATTGGATTTAAAATCAAATATTGTAAATGAGTGACGTAACACCACAATAGTGGTTCAAATGCTTGCATCCATCAACCTGTTAAGTAGCAAATGGACTTAACCTCAAACGTCACTAAAACTGAATCGCCATTCAGAACGTATGAGATCTAAAAAGGTTTTAAGGTCATTATTTGGTACATCATCCGGTGTACATTTTAAAAAAAAAAAATCATTTTTCTATTTCATAGTTTCATTTCAAAAGTCTCACGAATTTTTAACACGTTTTCTCGAAACTACATTTTTTTAAAGTAGTTTCACGAAAAATGCATTTAAAAATTTTCTTTAACCTTTATGTTGAGATGAAAATATAAAATAAAAAATCTCTTAAAATTAAAAATATATAAATAAAAATTAATACTGATCTTATGATTTGCCGTTAACGAAAAGAGAAAGCACTAGATTTAGGGATTTTCATCAGAGTGTACGAACAAATATTGCTAACTTCAGTTTCAATTAATAACATTTAAAATGTTTGTTACACATTCATGTAATGGACATCTAAAAATATTTTATCCATATTGGATTCATTTTTAAAATTTTAATAACAATTATTCTTTTAATACATGACAGTTTTAACAATTTTTGACACCACGATTTATTGACAATTTTCGACAAGTTACGTATTAAAAAAATAGCGTGGTGTCGTTTTTGATTCGCAACAAATTTTCAAGTTTTCCCACATTCGAATTGTATGTTTAGCGATTGAACGCATAAAAAAAATTATTTTAAAACCAACTTTTTTAAGTTGGTTATCCAACTTTCGAGTTGGATGAAAATTATTGTCTTTTTAAGGAACAATTAAAAACAAAAATTTTTCACAATTTTTTTTTTTTTTTAAATAAAAAGAGAAAGACGTAGGTAATTATTCATATTAGGCTAGTTGACAAATTTTTATTTCATTTTCAAAAGTAACACTAAAATGATTTGTGATGTAATCGTTCATTAAATGCAGGTGATCTCTCGCACAGCAAGAGAATATGGCGAAAAATTCTTCTATCACATTTAATTTTCAAAATGAATTGTCAATGTAAACAACAATACAAACACGGTTTCTCATAACATCTTTTTTCCGATCATGGTATCAATTTAGTTCTCCTTGTTTGTTTAATGAACGATGACGCAATAAAATTTAAAAATGGTTTCTTTTAATTAAAAATACGATTTTTTTTAAATACTGCCAACTCGCCTACTTTGGGATAATTATGAAAAATACTGTTAATTTTTTTTTTAATTTATCTCATCTAAGTTTAAAATTTAGGCAAGAGATACTAGCGAATTTTACCGCCTTAAATTACGAACTATGAAGATAAAGGAGTGGGGAATTTATTTGCCCGATGTGGCTAACTCATGATCACCTACCAAATACAAGAACTGAAAAGCAATTCCTAATAAAGATATGCCTAATAGATCTCCTAATGATGTTAGATATGGAATTGCGGAATTATCCGGGTCAACCTTCCTGGACCACATCCAGTGGATCATTATATGGGCTATATATAGCAGTGCGGCGACCTAAAACACAAAAAAAAAAAATGAATTAATTAATTATCAGTCAGAGTTTGCTCCGATAAGCGTTTCACTTCGGAGCGTAACTTACCTGCAAGACTGCAGCGCACAAATAAACGGTTACAAATAAAGCTGTAAGTGATGCCATCCCATGTTTAATATAATAGATGGTGTAAATAAAAATGATATGTCCCGGGACAACCATGGCCATCAAAACTCGAGTTGTACGGGCATGAGAATCTGAAATGCACATTTGAAACATGAGAACTTGTTGAAGACGTTCAATTTTGACGATAATTGTTACTTACAATTTCCTTGTGTAAGATTAAAAATAAATATTTAAAAGATAATTAGTTAAATTTGATAATAATCAAGTCAAAATGCTTAAGGGAAGAACACAATTGTGAGAGGCCAGACAGAAAGACAAAAACCGATCAATAGAAAGAAGCCTAAAGAAATAAAAATTATAAATACCTTTTCCACAAAACGTGGCAACTGGTGTGATAAATATCACTTTATCGGCATCCGGTGCGTCATTTTCGGTTGGTAGCGTGCCCAATTCGGCTCCTTTATGCAACGACGTGGATATTCGACTCGCCTGAACGGCTACCAAATTGCCACCCACTCCGTTTATGACCGGTTGAAATACAGCGATGCCTTCAAACTTTGCCACCATGAAATCCAATATTAGACCGCCCATAGAACTAATTAACATGGCCGACATTACTGGTGTCCATCCATTGTACAACACCTCGCGTGTATGCACGTTCTTTTTGGCAATCCATACCCATAGTGGGGTGACTAGCACGTATCCGACGATTATCAATGGTGCCAACCAATCTTGTCTTCCTGAAAAATTCAAAATAATTCAACAATGCTGATGCGTCAAGAGTGGAGGTAGCAGCCCGTTCATGCGTACCTATTGATTCGTAAAGTACAGTTGAGACCCAAGAGAGCAATGTAAGTGACGTAATATCGCCAAGACTGGCGGCGATTGGTGTTGCCACATTATCCGGATTTATATTACAATGTCTCGAAAATACAATTACAGCGGCAGTAATCAATCCCAAAACAAAACTGGCTACAGATGCGGTAAGTAAACTGCTCGCACATATCAGATACGCGTGATCTAACTGTACCGAACTACTTTTCATGGCTCCCATGGCAATCGCCACTACAGATGCCAAAAATCCAACAACAATCGCCTGACACTGAATTAATGTTAAATTACCCACAATCATACTCCACTGTTGTTTCGGCGAATCCATATGCCCTAAATTTGCTTGTGTTGATAGACGCGATGCTAATGTCATTTCTAAATTACCCTTCAATCCCAACAATGCCGGAACTAAAATTACTAGTTCCGTTATATTTTCAAATACTGACCAGTGCTGAAAAGAGGGAAAAAATTATTCTTAAAATCTAGACACAACAATATCTTGAAGAAATCAGGGCTGAAAAATAGTTCATAGTAACCATTTAAAATAGGAAATGGAAAATGGTTTCCAAAAATGTATTTAAAATACAAAATGGAAAATGGTTTTGCTGAAGATATTTTTTAAAATAGAAAATGGAAAATAGCTATTTAAAATGGATTATAAAATGCAAAATGTTTTTTATACTTTAAATAAATAAATAAATAGTTAAGAAAATGTCAGAAGTACTGAAATTAAATAAGAGTAGACTTTTCAGAACATTTTATAAAGTTTACATATGAAAATGAAATTCAACTTTTGAAATATTCTTACTCAAAAATATTGTAAAATTTAATTCAGTCTTAACATATTCAAACCTTGACTACGCTACAACTGCGACTTCTAAATTGTGAAAATCATCTACTCGAAATATCAAAAAATTTCTTATCGACGTGTCTTAAAGATAGCAGCACACAACTTGACTTATAAAAGTTTGACTTGAGAGAACTGCAGCTCCAGTAACAAATTTAACTCAAGTGACATTGCAACTCGAGTTATAAAAAAATTTGAGTCAATTGAATCAACTTACATTTAACTTACAACTTGTTAGACTGCGTTCAATTCGAGTTCTATGAGTCATAAGTGTCATACAGATATACACAAAATTTGAGTATTTTCAGTTTAAATATAAAATGGACTCAAATTTTCATTTTAAATACAAAATGGAAAATGGTTTGACGGAACTTATTTAACATAGAAAATGCAAAATGTCATTTTACATTTTAAATACATATTTAAAATGAAATCATTTTAAATAGTTCCCAGCCCTGGAAGAAATAAACATATTTTGCCATGGTGTTTCATTATCTAAAATCTAACCGGGAATAATATAACATCAACTTGAAACAGAGCACACGCGTGCGCATAGTAGCGAACGTGATCCGTAAGAACTAAAGCCAGATCAAGGTAATAAACTTCATACAAAATGATTATCGTACGAGGGTCGCAAAAATTATCGTATTTAACGAGTAATGTAAGGCTAGGGTCACATTGGAAGCGGGTACGTACGAAAAATCACTCGCGCGTACTTGTACGTACACGTCAGATTGAAACAAATAATGCAAATGATAAAAACGGCAATTAGGTTCATAATCGAAAATGGACAAGAGACAAAAAATATTTTAATATGTAGTGACTCATTTGGCGCTTTGCAAAACATCCAAAACACCGCAACGAAGGACAGTATAGTAGCTGATATACAAAATGACCTTGCCAAAATACCTTATTCACATACAATAAAGTTTATGTGGATCCCGGGTCATTCACAAATTAGTGGGAATGAAAGAGCAGATTGGGCAACGAAAAGATTAGAGGGGTCAATTGATCTTACCAACGCGCCAGTAACACCAGAGGATATTCTGGTCCTTCTGGAAGCAAAATTACGTGAAAACAGAATAAATTTCTGGAATAATGTGGAAAACAATAAGCTGCGCGACATAAAAACGGATCTAGCAAGTTGGAAGACATCTTATTTGGATGACCGCTTCGATGAAACAGTAATTTGTAGACTAAGAATCGGTCATACTCTTTTGACCCACGGCTATATTTTACGCAAAGAAGATGTTCCTATGTGTAATATATGTGAAAACCCCATATCAGTTAAACATATATTAGAGGACTGCGTCAAGTACAACGTACAAAGATACAATACATTGTATCCATACCTAACAATAAGAGAAATTCTCCAAGATAACCAGGATTGTGTTAAAAGAGTAATCCAATACTTAAAGGACTGTAAATTGTATGATAAAATCTAACTAATAAGACTTAAAAACATGTTGGAAAACTTAACTGTAGTAGTTAAACTTATAGAGGACGCAAATGACATTTAAATCGAGCGTCCTAAAATAATTTCCTAAATTCATTGTCAGTACATCTTCTATTGTAAATTCATAAACCTAAAAATTTCAATTCGCTTTTTTCATCAAATAAGAATAATTAATTCGAGAAACAAATAATCTGTTAACGGATTCATTTTTAAAGTAAATTTACGTAAGTATACGCTAACAGTGTGACCACTTTATCTGACGACAATAGTCTCACGATTACATCAGACAAATTAAGTCGTACGTACCCGCTTTCAATGTGACCTTAGCCTAAGCCACACTTATCGTATCGAGAAATGCAAGCTCCGGAAGCCTCAAAGCACGAGATGTCATTCATTTAATTTTTATCAACAAAACCAACCTGTACAATATCCAGGACGAGACCGGCTCCAACCATACCATTTCCGGCAATTAAAAACGGTATAAAAACTTGTATAGCAGTTTTTAGATATGTTTCCTTCTCCTCATCTTCTTCATGCTCGTACACTTGACTTTCGACAACCACGTCCGGTAATTTACCGGCTACACAACTGTCATCACCACCCTCCAGTGATTGACTGCCACCAGTCTGATGATGACCCATTAGAGTCGACATTTCCAATTCTGTGCTATCGGATGTTTTGCGAGACATTATCGGGGATAATTTAACGTCTGAACGATCAATTAGTTGTGGGGTAGCGTTGTCGGGGCAGCTGTAGTTAATGGGAGCCTCTGGCGGCTGAGGATTACGGCTGTCCTTGGACCCACTCCCATAGGACAACCTGCCGCTACAAAAAAAAACGTACAAAATATTAGTTAAATATTATAAAAAGGTGAGATAAATTTTTTACGGTTTAAATTTTGAGAATTTGTTTAATGATATATTTAGCCATGTTTAATATGTTGTTGTAATCTAATATTCTTAAAATATGAATAGAATTAATTAAACCTGAATCGATTAAACTTGACATTGAAGTACCTACATAGTTATACATTAAAATTGTCTCCAGTTTAAATTTACCGCCACATGAATGATTCGCCCGGGTGTAAATTTGACATTCTCCATTGAGATATGCATAACTATTTTAAAAATTCGAACAGTTTCAAATAAATCCTCAATGAAATGTGAATTTAATTTTTTATTTTTTCATTAAAAAAAAAAATGTATATCAAAATTTTTAATTTACCTATCATCTTTATCTTTAATATGTCGTCGACGTAACATGTTTCGGATAATTTTAATATTCTACGGTGCCAGGTAATACGACACTACATTTTCAAGTTTTAATATAAAACTAAAAAAAAAATTGCACTTAAAAATAATCGACAAAATCCCGTTCAGTGACGCCAGTTTTCGAAATCAAGATGACGGAATTAAAAACACACATTTTAAGATAAGAAAGATAAATATATCAGTTATTAAAAGGCTAGATAAGTAGACAGTACACGTTGTATCAACTAAACAGATTTTTCAAAAAAAAAAATCGTGGTTTACATGGCAATTTTTTTTTTTTTTTTTTTTTGAAAGAAATATATATTTAAAATCCCAAAAAAATTAATACATGTGGTCGTGTTTGAAAAAAATAAAATAAGGTTATTATTAATAAAAAATTTAAAAAAAAATAGGGGTTGTAACATGATCACTTACCAGTGAAGAATAAATTTCGCTTAAACTTGTTACAAATAAAATTTGTTTCATCATAATTTTGAATAATTGACGAAATTTGAGCGGTGTCATATATTTTAAAAATATATGAACAAATTTAATGGAATGAAAGCCAATAATATATTGTTTGCCGTTTTTGTGGAGAATTTTAACGAAAAAAAACACACACACCGATATGAATCACATTGCGTATCCAACTGATTCACACTTTTAAAGAGTGCCAGTGCCAGCCAGTGCACATGAATGGTTCCACTCGGTAAGGGATGAATTCAAACATATGATCGGAGACTGTCCATTTGGTATCGATCGCGAATCGTCGACAAGTTTCCAAGTTGCCTTTCTCCGACCTTCGTTAGTGACGGGATCTGTGCATTTTTTTTGTATTCGGTTCTAGCTGCGTGGGTTCTAGTGAATCGATTCATTATAATTTCTTTTGTTACTATACGGCTGGTCGTCCATTGGTTGCGGAAACGTGCGAAATTTAATTCGGACGAATACGCATGAAAACGGACGAACGATCCAAATAGCTGTGAAGCTATCTATACATCCTCGTCCATTGAAAGCGTCTCGTTCGTCCGTTTCCGTGCGTATAATTGCAACGTGCGAAAAAATCCAGTTTTGTTTGGATTTTTTCGCGCGAAGAAATCCGTTTCAGGATATTTTTATTTTTATTGAGATGAAATTGAAAGTAAATTACAATTATAACTGTGTACCTTTACATATTACGTGCCATAAATTGTTTTTTACGTATTTTTATAGCATCTAAAGCTTGCGAAAAAAAAATTAAAAAGAAAAATACTGAGGAATATTCGGCTAGTGGACGGACAGCAGACATATCATTTTGGGACGAACGACAAACGTGCGTAATCATCTGAATCGAATTTCGCAGTTGTCCGCAACCAATGGACGACCAGCCTAAGCGACCAACTTTACTATGCCTCACTTTTTGTTGAAAAAAATAAAATGTAATGTCTGCAACATTTTTTTTTTTAGTGACAGATAATTCTAACAAATTACTGATGTTATTGGCATTGATAGCCACAATTTCTTCAAATCATTAATTTTTTCAGTTCATGTAGTAAATTAATTATTTCCATTGAGTCTGAAAACTTTAGCTGGTATTTCAGAAACTATAGAATTTAGGTAGGTAATCTTATCATATCAAACTTTTTGGTCCGCGACCCCCTTTTGTACTTAAAAATTTCAAAAGACCCCCGAAATATGTATCAGGTCAGTCCATAAGTTCATGCGTATTTTTTGGTAAATTTTTAAATAATATTAAAAAAAAAAAAAACAACTAAACACAATTCATCCTTTCTGCGATCTGACCCACTGTTAATTGTGGCTCTGACTCCACAAGATTTCGAAGAATGTCATCATCAAAATTAACAGGACGTCCTGAACGGGGTTCATCATCAATGCTGCTTTCTCCAACTTTAGATTTTTTAAACCATTTCTGGGCAGTCCTTACACTAATAGTGTGTTCACCATGTACACTATTAATTTTTATCGCTGCAGACCTTTTCATCACACGAAAATAAAAAATTTTGTACTGATTATCTATATTCATCTTCTATGGGTACTAAAATGCGTTCGATATCTTCACGAAAGTTGGTGATGAACTGAATAATATGTTAGTCAAACGATCACAAGTTTCGACAGGTTTAAAATTGTATTGGTTTAGTAAATGAGTCATAGTGAATTCCATGCATGCTATTAGTACGCACGAACTTATGGACTGACCTGATAGAAATAGGTCCTGAGGACTTCCTCAAATAGTCTTCGCGACCCCCCTGGGTCAGAGTCAGTCAGATTTATGACTCAGATCAAAGATTTTTATCATTTTATCTCATTAAAATGGTTAAATATATCTAAATTAATTTCGTCTTCATTTTATTCAAATTTAAATCGAAAATTTCAGAAATGTTTGCTGATTCTACGGTAAATAATACCACTCAAGACATCTTTGTTGTAACGTGTGAAGTTCTGTCTAATACAGAAGCGCGTTTAAATACGTTTAAAATAAACAAGATGGCCACTTTTTGAAAATCGGAAAAAATCAAGCAATTTTCATCGAAATCGTGAAGTTGTTCCAGCTGTATTATTTAAATAATTTTCTAATGAACGTCCCATGCTTTTACATTCTTTGCATTCCTTTTTCCTCTACAATTTTAAAATAATTAAACTTTTTTTTTCTGAGTAACAACTATTTAGTATTTACTGGGAATGATGTAAGTATCAAGTGATTAATATCTATTAATCCCAGCAGAGTATTTCTTTATGAAAAAACCGAAAACATTTATAATATCATTAATGGTAATGAATATCAATTATAGAGAATCGTTTATAATAATTTATTTTTGCAATATAAAAGTCAAAATGAACAAATTTAGGGATTTTTAACCCTAGAATCATACGTACTCGTCAAATTGAGGAAGAATTTTATGTAAAAAAATGTTTTTTGCAAATAAACTCTAAAACTCTCCGTAAAAAGTCCATTCGTCAAAATAACGCCGATGTATGGTTACATTTCTTGTAGACCAACGTATGATTCTAGCGTTAAAAAATTTTTATTTTTCTGATTAATTATCTGTGAGAGATGTATCGAATGACTCGACTCAAACGATTCATATCAGTTCCCCTCACTAACCTTCATTCCATTTATACAAACGTCATTTGAATACACGAAGCACGGTAATTTGTCTGACGTCACTAAAATTATTTTTTCTAACGGTTTTTCTTTTTTTTTCTCTTTTGATTATTACGTAATCTTACGAAATGGCAGGGTCAATTGATTGAATTTGAATAGATGTGTGTGCATGTTTTACATAATTGATTGCAATTTTTCGATTATATCATATTTTTGAATCATAATTTACCGATTTCTTTTTAAAATTTCTTTTGACCATTCTAGAATAATCGAGATTTTTATAAATTTAAAAATACGTATGGAACCTATGGAACATAAAAGAAACATGTGTGCGTCTCTGTTTAAAATGGCACATTATGTGAATACATACATAAGCCAGACACGTAAAACAATAAATTTAAAAATATATAATTAGTGAAGCAAAATTTAATTGCTTCCAGCTGTCATATTGGAAATTAATAAATTCTAGAATAGTTATTGGAAATAATTATGAAAAATAAATTTTTCGCATATGTTAAATAGTAAATTTTCCATTGTCACTTGAGCCAATCTAAAATAATATTTAAATGTTCATACTATTCTAGATATTTAAAAGTCATCACTCGTTAATATTTAGTTTTGTTAAGGACGAATTTGATTAGGCAGACAAAAAAAATTGGTGATTTTTCGGACTCCGAAGAAACATTCGTCGGACGACTTATAATTTCGTGCTAATTTTTCCTCAAGGAGAGATTCGCCAGAAAAACATCAAAAATCGACCATTTTTTATTATTTTTTTTTTTTATACAAATAAATATTTTATTAAAAAACTAAATATACAACAATGTTTCTACATGTCTTGAGATTAAAAAATTTTTTTTTAACCCTAGAATCATACGTACTCGTCAAAACGACGAACGAACTTCTCTACCTGCTCCAATACTACAACTTATCGGTGCCCGTTTGCTGTGAAACTTCTGTTATCTAATTTATTCCTTATTATAACACATAAGACATATAAATTTTGTTTATAGCTATTGTCGTTTTTTTTTATACTGAAATAGTGTGCGTCAAAAGGACGACGATGTATGATTAACCTATATTTTTTTTTAAAGATTTTGTACTCCACATATAAAAGTTTTCCTAATTTGTCTAAAATTTATTAAAGATATGGATGTTATAATTAATTTATTCAATGATTATGATAATGTGAAAGATGATTACAGCTGTTTGACTTATAGAGATGACATAATACTGAAGTTTGAATATATTGAATCGAAAACTAAAGAATGCGTTTCGAATGACTTAATAAAAGATTAACAATTTATTTTATGGAAAATATTTTAATTTTTATTATTTTTTGAGATCTTATTCGAAAAATTACTAACAAATTTTAGAAAATTTACAAATGTGCCTAATGGGGAAATAACACATATCTATAGGAATATTTATGACTGAGAAATTTCACATTCTGTAAAGTCACACATGTCCACTGATTCATAATAGTTCATAAATTAATTATTACAATTGATGTATTTATATATTTTTTAATTTTTATAATGAAAATATGCTTTGATAAAAAGATTAAAAAAATTAATAAATATTTACATTAAGAAATTTTTCCAAATCCAATTTTTTTAAATATTTTGTTCGCTTTTGTAGTATTGTTATATAAAAAAAATGTTTTTTGCAAATAAACTCTAAAACTCCCCGTAAAAAGTCCATTCGTCGAAACGACGCCGATGTATGATTAACTTGACTCGTAGACCAACGTATGATTCTAGGGTTAAAATAAATTTACGTAAGTATACGCTGACAGTGTGACCACTTTATCTGACGACAATAGTCTCACGACTACATCAGACAAATTAAGTCGTACGTATCCGCTTCCAATGTGACCTTAGCCTAATAGTTTGTTTGCCGAGAAGACCTTGAACCGAAGAACCATTGGTCCGTTGAAACACCTGATAATCAACAGGCGAACTACCAGAATCCAAAAGGAAAATTAAATAATATTTATCGCCACAATAATGCCCCTTGTCCTATGAATAATTCGTTCATTTCCTATAAGAAAGAGTATAGCAGGGTAAGCATGGATGAAATGTCCCCCAGGAAAGTTGGGTTGATATTTTTACCTTGAAATCACAACACTAAGGGAAATTATTCCCTAAGTTATCACACTTCTGCACATGCTAGTTTTTCAAATAAACTAATTAATTGGATTTTGAAAAAAATTTTTTTTCCTTTACAACGTAACAAATTTGTATGCTTTTTGTATATACGTTAGATACATCAAAGAAATGTTAAACGAAATATTATTAGGTATTCGTAATGAATCATATGTCAAAAAATAAAAAAATTTTCAAAAATAAAAAATGTCATATATTAAGAGACACTATCACAATTTTTTTTTTTATAAATACCTCTTAATATGCTCTAAGGTAAAAGACCCGGTAACTGACCCTGGCCCAGCTTCTGACCTTTCCAACTTTTTTTAAATTAATAAAAATACTATATTTTAAATAAGAAAAAAAAATAAATTCTTAATTTAAAGTAATCTATTCTGTGCCTAATGAATAGCAATTTAAAAAGTTTAGAATATATTAACTAAATAAAAAAAAAATTAAGTTTAAAATGTGTGTAAAAACTATTTTTTAGTTGTTTCCTAACAGTTTATGTTACAAAGTACTCATTTTGATCTGTGCAATATTCATCATGTAAGTATGAAAACTTAATTAAAAATATATGAGCAGGTTAATATTTGTTTAAAATTTATTTTAAAATATTTATAAAATACATTAGAATGATTTTTATTATTAAAATATGAGGGTCAATTACTAAGCTCACTTCTAAAGTGGTATGGCCAATTAAATTCTAACCAGTTTTTGTTAGTTATTTTGTTATTTATAGTTATCTTCGATTAGTTTTTGTTATTTTTCATAACGTATATAACATTAAACATTCATTTTTATCAAAAAAAATTATTTATAAATTAAATTTTAAAAAAACTGTATTTTTTTATAATAAATAAATATTTAATTTATTAATCTAAGTAATGATTTTAGTTTATTTAAGCTTAGTAAGTACTTCATAAGCTAATCATAATTGAATTTAAGGGTTAGAAACTAGGCCACTGTCAGGGTCAGAAACTGTCACATGAGAAATTCTGAGGGTCATAAACTGGGTCCTTGGATGTCAATTTTTAAACATTAATTTAAATTATTAATTCAATTCAAATAATTATTTTACGTACATGACTTTATTTCGAAAACCATAAACTCGTTGATAAAATTGTTAATTGTCTCTTAAGTTAAAACTTATATTTATTATTGTCGTTTAACCTCAGCTGTCACTACAAAACGGTCAGAAACTAGGCCCTTTACCTTACATCATATATTTTTTTCAAAATTTTCGGATGGGTAGAATAGTGTTAAAAAAATATAATTACTGCCCATGCATAAATACTAGACTGATATATATGTAATTTTAATAATAACAGTACTAATTATCTATAATATAATAAAAACTATTTTTATAATGAATCAATCACACTCACTGTCTTCTTCAATCGTTACCGCAATATTGTCTTTTGTAAATAATTGGCTGAGTTTTTCAGCTGGACGAGGTAAACAGCGTTTTTTTTTTCAAAATTCAATTAATTAGTTTATTTGAAAAACTAGCGTGTGCCGAGATGTGATAACTTAGGGAATAATTTCCCTTAGTGTTGTGATTTCAAGGTAAAAATATCAACCCAACTTTCCTGGGGGGCATTTCACCCATGCTTACCCTGCTATACTCTTTTTGTAATTATTTTGGACAGAATGTCTTAGAAGTTACTCCGCTACTTTTTATCTTCAGATCGAAGATCGCCAAATAAATTTTCCAGTCAGTGTCAGTGGATCCCGATTACAATCAGATAAAAATCAACAGATTTTAATAAAATTTAAATTGTTTCGCAATTAAAATAAGCAATGTGTCATTTAATTTAAATATATATTTGAAATAGGTATCCAGATTTATTATTGTTAAATATAGTTTCTTATTATTAGACTGTTTATATATTGGATTATAGGTGACTTAAATCTGGAACACACTGTCTGTTTCTTTATCTTTCATCTATAAAAATAATTTTGGAGGAAAATTAAAATTATATTCAAAATATAATTTGATTAATTTATTAATTCATTAATTCAAAACAAAAAAAAATAAAAAAAAAGAATAAAAAAACTTGTTTACATTACGCATGAAGAAATAACAAATTTTTGATTGAGCTACACGTGATGCTTTGTTTTTTTAGCCAACATACCTATACATATAAATCATATAATAAAATTGTAACGAGACCATTCCTGTACATGGAATATTTTTGAAAAATTGTACTGGTACTGCAAATAGTTATCGATGTAGGTATCAAAACAGCGATTTTTAGAATTTTTGTCTGTCTGTCTGTTCACGCATCACGCAAAAACTATTGGACGGATTTTAATGAAATTTGGTGTGATGATAACTTATTACCTGGGTCAACATCTAAAATACTTTTTACTCCGGGAAAATTTCTCATTTCCACGGGAAAATGGAAAAACCATTTTGAGCATGTGCACACTTTAGGCAAAAACTATTGGACGGATTTTAATAAAATTTGGTGTGGTGATAACTTATTACCTAGGGCAATATTTAAGATAATTTTTACTCTGGGAAAATGCCTCATTCCCACGGGAAAATAGAAAAACCATTTTGTGCATGTGCACGTATTACGCAAAAATTACACAGGTCTACGATGTTTTCCCCCTTTAACATTTGACAACTGACTTTGATAGATTTTAGGGCGCTGATTACGAAAAAAATATTCAAAAAATTCCAGCACGTCAGAATTTTTAGATATTAGGTATTAAAATTTTTGACTAAAATTACCTAGGTCGACCAAGTCAAGAATACATTATACATTTTTATTTATTTGCTATCTAATAAAAAGTCATTACTTAGTTGTAATTGGCTTTTAGGAACACATTCTCATCAATGGTTTCATTAAATGAAACCTAATTAACTAAGTGACATATCTTTATTTTGGGGAAAAAAGGTGAATTTTAAGTTCATCCGCTAATGAGCTCATTATTGAGGGTAATTTATTTTTTTCTATTCAGTTTTAATTGATAACTAAACCTCGCAAAACAGTGCTAACGGGGCCGTACTTATAAAAACTAACGACATAAATAAACATGCATAATCTATTCTTGACTTAGTCGACCTAGGTAATTTTAGTCAAAAATTTTAATACCTAATATCTCAAAATTCTGACGTGCTGGAATGACGTGAGATATAGTTTAAAAAAATAATGTAAGCTTATAAGCTTACATGATTTTTTGTCTTGACTTTCTATCGATAGTCTGCCGTCTGTGTATTCGTTAGAAACGGCACAGATAGACGTGAATCTGACGAGGGGTAATGTAGACCTAAGTACGTAGATCTGATGTCAGTCTGACATCAAGTTGGTTACTATAGGGTAACTTTAATGAATTTAATACCTGCAATATCAATAATCCGAATTAATTAGAATCAAAAAGGTAATTTATTCACAGATTATCGATTATATAATACAATGACACAGATTACCGGGACAACTGTTGCGTTAATTTCGTAAACTTAATTGAAATAACACGTAAACAAAGTAATTAAACGTATTTACATGTTTTATCAGAATCGTGTTAAGCCAAAAGAACATATTTACAACACCATTATTGCTACAGATTTATCGAACAAACGAATTTTTTCGTTTTCATTGAATTCAAGACACGTTTTACTGTAATATTTGATCAATTTGAAACGGTATGATATATGTCATTGGACAATGGACAATAATAACAAATATCCTGTCCAGTTCGCGGTGTTAACTTTGTATATATATACACGTTGTAATTGTACCCTATGTGGGCGACTCCGATCTCTCGACTACGAAGAATATTCGCGCCATAATTATCAAATGTACTTAAATGTACCTTAGTTATAATTTATTTTTCTAGAAGAATTTCACTTTTTAAAATAAACTCGTTGAAACAGTGGATAGGTTGCTCGTGTGTGCTTTAAGGTGGTTGGCCCATTAGCGCATTCGAAAGATTAATAAACGATTTTTGAATATACAGTGTAAACTCTATATAGCGAACTTCTATTTAACGAAAAACTCCTTAAAACGTACAAATTACAAAGGTTTGTTTGGTTTACATTATCATTCGAATATTGAAACACTCTTTATAACGTAATAGCCACTCTCAATAGCGAAAAATGCGTCATTTTTTAAGCCAAAAAAAATTTTATTTCACTGACTTTCAAACAAAATAGTGATACAGAGTCGTAAATATTTCGTACGTACAATGGGATTCTTAGAAATCCGTTTATTTGTTTGTTGTAATTGCCTAGCACATGGTTTTGCCTACTGTACTTCCGTACTATTGTCTTATTGCTGTCTTTACGTTATCATATTCTTAGTTGCTTTCAAACTTTTTAACTGTAAACATGGCGAGTAAAAGAAAGAGTTTGTGTATTGACGAAAAAGTGTCATTTAATTCAGTCAAAATTAAAACCACTTACTAAATTCGTAAGTTGTATTCGTAAAATTATATTGTTTTCTTTTACTCTCCATATAACGAAAACTCTTTATAACGTAATAAAATACCCGGTCCCTTCAATTTCGTTATACGGAGTTTACACTGTATTATTTAAAAAAAAAAATATATATATATATATATATATATATATATATATATATATATATATATATATATATATATATATATATTCAGTTTATTTTTAGTTTCAAAGAAAGTTATTATAGAAATTATTTAAGTTTCTTACTGTCTCGTGATTTAGATTCACATTATGCATTTTAATGGCCATTTTTTATAAACCGCATAAAAAAAATCGCACAAAAAAGGACCGCATAAAAAAAAAGTTCAGCTGTATTCGGTTAAAATTTTGTAATTTTTGTGTATAGAATACTTTTAGTATTCTATTTGTGTATAGAATACTAAAAGTATTCTATACACAAAATTACAAAATTTTAACCGAATACAGCTCTGAACTCTTTTTTATGCTTTTTTATGTTTCGGTCAATATGACCATTCACAAACGTGTAAAGATTACATTCAGATACATGCCTATTTATTCTAAATGTTAACTTACAAATTGTAGCAATGGATGATGGGAAACTAGTAGGGACAGAAGTAGTGGGCGGAGTCAAAAACAAGGAAAACAAGTTTAGGTGAGTTGGAGGCATGTGATATATAAATAAATAACGTAGGAAATAAAGTGGTATTTTTTAAAGTGCTCTTAATTTACTTAAAACTACATTCAAACATTAAATAATTTTAAAAATTTCGTTTGGTATCTAAACCAGGCTTTCCCCTTAAAGAGGGATCTAGCCGAGTGCGATGAAAAATGATAATCTCCAAAAATAAAGCTGAAAACATTATTCGTCCACTAACTAATGATAATAATGTGTTTCAAATACATTAAATTGTTGCCACAGTTCCGCTGCTCTTGTCATAACCAACTGTAATTATTTAATTACATAATTAAGTTAAGTGTACTTAAAACACTGAACTTAAACTAGATAAGTTTGTTGTTAACTGTTAACAGTCGAGTTATGATGGATCATATATGCTTGCAACAATATCGTGGTGGTTCACCTTGTTTTAGGTCTGCAACATCACCACCTTAAGTTCGTCCTCGATGGTGGCAATTTAATATGGCAATTTTAAAATACCCCGGTCGCAGCATCCTGCATAACATAGCGAATTTCCGTTTATAAAAATTCGTTTTTCGCGGAAACTAGTTGACATAGAGTAATAGTTTAAAGACGTTTTTTATGTGACTTTTTCTTCTCTTTCCGATGGTGTAAAAAAATTTCGCAAAAATTTTTGAATAAGTGGAAATTTTGGTAAAAAAAATAATTTTTTTCACGAAAATTGCCAAAAAAAAACCACGTTCCGGGCATCGGACGTGTTTGGTTAACGAACTCGTCCAACGGTTTGGGACTTCCAATTTCTTTACCAAATATCATAAAATTAAGACATTTCGTTCAAGTAGTGATAGCAAATGCAAGACCAAGATCAAGACTTGGCAGTCTTGGTCTTGGTCTTGTTTTTGCATTAAGAATCTTGGTCTTGGTCTTGCTAGAGCAGTTTGAGTCTTGGTCTTGGTCTGGGGCTTGCAAAATGCAGTCTTGGTCTTGGTCCTGGTCTCGGTATTGCTAAAAAATCTGGCACTTTCTTACATTTTTTTATTAGCGAATTTTTTCCTTCTAAAATCAGAATTTTCTCTGTTTACGGTATTAATTATACTTTCAAACTATTTAAATAGTTTAGCAAGAGTCTTGCTTTTTTCTTGCTTTTCTCTTGGTCTTGCTCACTTGAGTCTTGGTATTGGTCTTGCAGCCATACTTATAGTCTTGGTCTTGCTCTTGCTCTTGATATACATAGTCTTGGTCTTGCATTTTTTGCAAGACCAAGACTAATTTTGCTCATCACTACGTTCGAGAGTTATCGTGTGGACACACGCACACACACACACACACACACACATATATATATATATATATATATATATATATATATATATATATATATATATATATATATATATAAATTTTAGTGAATATTATTTTCGGTTTCTAGGAACCTCAAAACAAATTTCTGCCATAGTCCCGGGCTCAAGTCGCGTCATGACAGTGGCTGTAATAGCTTAATTCCATTCTGGAAATTCGCTAAAAGAAAATGTAAATGAGGATTTTGAAGAATAACAATTTTTTAAAAATAATTTGTTGTTTATTTGAAAGTCTAGTTCAATCGGCAAGTACAATTACAAAAATTAAAGCAATTACACTTGATGACCTTGGTAAATTTTTTTGTATTGAATCTGATAATAGTTGTCAATACATGATTAATTACACATTGTAGTGATTATCATTACGGAAGAGTAACAATGCAACTGTCAAAATTCCACGAAAATTTGATAAAACATTGGACGCATCAGTGATCAGATTTATTTTGCAGAATTTTGGTTTTATACACAGTACTAAACCTATAAACCTGGTCAGATATTGTTTAAGGTAGTTGGTCGATAAAACGATTTTTTCAAAGGAATTTAACGAAACTTCTCTAGATATTTATTTAATCCAATACCAGTAATACGAGCCCTTACCAAAAAAAAAAAATTGACCACCCCAATTTTGAGAAAAACGATTTCAAAATTTTGTAATTTTAATACGGGCTCTTATGGAAAAACTCTATTTTTTTTTTAATGAAATGAAAACGTGTCAAAGGAATTTGACCACGCCGTTTTTGAAATATAATTTAAAAACATCATTTTACAACGTTTTTACAATGCTTTTTCAACAATTCTTTTAAATTGCTACAACATAAGCACGCGGAAATTCAAAAAAACAAGTGGTATACAAATACAATAACTGAGGAATATTAATACATTATTTAATTTTTAATAAAAGAAAATTTTTTTGCTGCGATATACTTTTGTACCTGACTATCTCAGAGCAACTACGTTAAGGCAAAATTGTTGAAAACAAATGCAAAAAAGTAACATTTTTCGATTTTTTAAATTTTCTTTTATATTCTTTTTCGTTAAATTGCCTTTAGGCAACAATTTTTGAGTTTTATAAAACACAAATTTATATTAAAAAAAATATAAAAATCGAATATAATACGGTAAGATAATTTAACGAATAAAATAAGTTAGTATAATTCATACTATCGTTTAATATTTCGTTACAATGGTTTTGAAATCAATTAAATTTACCAATAAGAATTTTTCCGGACAAACCAAACCGGACAATTTCCAAAAATTTCATCAAAACGATCGAACAGTTCCGCAGTTAGAAATGGGATTTTCGAACACACCGACGAACAGACAGACACGAAACGAAACGAAAATTATTCAGAACGCTCTCAAACGTAAAATGCGTGTAAAAATTTTCATATTTCAGGAATGATCACAAAACTTCCGCTTCTTGAATGGTCTCGGAAACCAAATCGACTTTCCAAAAAATCTAGACTAGACGAGGTTCCCGTAAAGGTGCGCGAAATCACCTGAATCATTTGGATCCAACCAAATAAGATGACAGAAAGATCTATCCTCTGCTTATGTGTATAGCAAAAACTGTTTTTGTGCGAATTGTAAAGTGTATAATGAGAAAGTAAGAAATTTAAACATTAATTTGCGATGAAATTACTTATTGACGGTTTTTAAGCATTTAATTCAGTACGTTATATAAGAATATAAGTTATCATTGTCAAGTGCATCATTAAGTTTCTTTACATATGTATTTATCCGCAATTTTTGTAATATTATAAAAATGAAATAAAATATTTTAATGTGTAAATTAATGCTTTATCTTGTTTAGAAACACAACTTTTAAGAAAATCGTGAGGTTTTGAGCGTTTTGAGCGTTTTTTATTACAATCTGGCACGAACAATATTTTTTATAGAGTTATTTATGAAATTTTTGAATATTTTTTTTTTTTTTTTTTGCGCGGTCACTATCACTAAAAGAAGGATATGCTGTATGTGAAATTTCTGTTGTTGTTTACCTTAAATTCAACAAACATTTTTCAATATCATTTTTATTATAAAATGACGAAAACATATATAAACATTAAAATAAGGTCAGAATTTTCAAATTAGAGCAATTTTTTTATACAAAGGACAACCTGATTATATCCTAAGTATTCGAATTAAGGGCAGGGTAAGGTATTAAAATAATTTTTTTTTGCATTTTTTTTTTATTTTTTTAACTGAATGCATAATATCTCAAGAGCATATTATGGAGCAAAATTAACGAAGTTATAAACATTTTTGTTGTTACCCGGCAGACGTTTCGCTCTCTATATATATCTCTCTCTCTCAGTTATATTATAGAAATTTCAATAGAAGTACTAACGTGTTATACCTGTACTGTATATTTTGTCAGTGTAGGGTACAAAATTTAGTTTAGCAGTAAGTATTCTATATCAGTTTTATACAAGAACTTTTAAGTGTTCAAAACTTTAAAGTGTTTTCGCCACAGCTCACGTTTTCAAAGTCGGTGCCCCTCATAACTTCAAAACTACAGCACCGATCCATTTGAAATTTTGAACACTATTTCTGCACATAATTTACGAGGTAACGCTGGAGAGTTTTTTTTTATATTTGTTAATAATTTTTATTTGACAATAACAAATTAACCATTTTTTTCGCAAAAATCGTGTTTTTCCGTTCTAAGTGTTCCAAAAAAGTGAAAAATTGAAATTTCAAAAAACCCCCCAGCGTTACCTGAGTAAAACTATTATCTAACGAATGAACTTTGATTTTTTTTTATTTCGGATGATCCAGCACCAAGTTATGAGGGGCACCGCAATTCTACTTTTTTCCGAGACACGTTCGAATAATTGCTGTCATTACTGTATTTTTTAATATTTCTTCGTGACAATTTTATACAATATTCTTCGAATGTTATACTTTAATGTACCACTGGTTTTAATAAAGAGATTTTAACTGTGTCGTCACAAAAAATAACAGAAACATGCCTTTTTTTGTACGAATTAACCTTACCCTCTTCTTAAGCAAATCAAAACTTTAAAGTTTTGATTCCAAATATCATTCGAAATGGAGATGTATTCTTTTATTCATTTTTGACAATACCCATAATCACTTATATTACATATCCCTCGGCCCTGATTTTATGGAAATGATTTTTGTTCCACTTCTGACCTTCACTTAATTGATTTATACAAATTGATCCGAGCGATGTCACATTTGATATATATTGAACAAATATTGAATAAAACACCGAGCCTAATTACACAAGCGAGTCGAGTATACACCACCCAAGTACAATTATTGTTTTGGCAAACAAATTTCCCGCCAAATTCAACGTAAAAAAAAAAAATTCAAATATACCTTACATTTTACTGGTCATCTGGTTATCGGTGCGACACTCAAATTTTTCAAACGATATCTAGTTTTTTTAATATAATTCCACAACATTTTGTCGATCCATAAAAATTGCACAATACACACACATGACACAATCATTTTGGCCACAATTCGTCATTATTCGTAACATAATATTTTTGCACACAGAAACCAAAAAAAAAAAAAAAAAACCAAAAAAAAAATGATTCGACTAATTCGCCGTCCGGTCCCGGTCACTGCGTCATATTTGCCACATTGTGACCCGCGCGTTGTTGACAAAATGAAAATAAATATTGGCCGTATCGATCGGATCGCGTTTGAAAATTGACCCAAATAGTTATATATTTGGTTTAATTGATCTATTTCGTTGATAACAATCGTCACGGTTGAACATTGAATAACATTGAATGTGCCGGTCGAGCGCCGCCAATGTATCTATTTCGATTACTTTAGCAATAATAAGGCATATTTTTTTATTAGGACTTAATGGTGCTTTCATTAAATTTATGTGTATGATCGTGATATTGCCGTATATTTGTTTGTACATACGGTGTAATTGTATGAATTGTATATAGATCGTTATAGATCCATACCGTAAATTGGAGTGAATAAGCACGAATACAGACTTTACAGTGCTAGAGATATCGATTCTCCAAAAAAAAAAAAATCGATTTTTGGATCGATTTAAATCAAAACCAAAAAAAAATCGATTCAAAAAAAAATCGGCTAAAAAAAAATCGATTCTGTGAGATCGATCTACAAAATCGAAATTTTGAAAAGTTTAACCCTAGAATCATACGTACACGTCAAAACGACGTACGAACTTCTCTACCTGCTCCAATACTGTGACTTGTCGGTACCTGCTCGCTGTGAAACTTCTGTTATCTAATTTATTTGTTATTATAACACATAAGACATATAAATTTTGTTTATAGCTATTGTCGTTTTTTTTATACTGAAATAGTGTGCGTCAAAAGGACGACGATGTATGATTAACCTATATTTTTTTTTAAAGATTTTGTACTCCACATATAAAAGTTTTCCTAATTTTTTTGAAAATTTATTAAAGATATGGATGTTATAATTAATTTATTCAATGATTATGATAATGTGAAAGATGATTACAGCTGTTTGACTTAGAGAGACGACATAATACTAAAGTTTTAATATATTGAATCGAAAACTAAAGAATGCATTTCGAATGACTTAATAAAAGATTAACAATTTATTTTGTGGAAAATATTTTAATTTTTATTATTTTTTGAGATCTTATTCGAAAAATTACTAACAAATTTTAGAAAATTTACAAATGTGCCTAATGGGGAAATAACTACATATCTATAGGAATATTTATGACTGAGAAATTTCACATTCTGTAAAGTCACACATGTCCACTGACTCATAATAGTTCATAAATTAATTATTACAATTGATGTATTTATCTATTTTTTAATTTTTATAATGAAAATATGCTTTGATAAAAAAATTAAAAAAATTAATAAATATTTACATTAAAAAATTTTTCCAAATCCATTTTTTTTAAATATTTTGTTCGCTTTTGTAGTATTGTTATGTAAAAAAAATGTTTTTTGCAAATAAACTCTAAAACTCTCCGTAAAAAGTCCATCCGTCAAAACGACGTCGATGTATGATTAACGTTTCTCGTAGACCAACGTATGATTCTAGGGTTAATAAAATTAGCTGATAATTTTTGTTTAAAGGACTTACTTGATAGTACATAGGTAATATCGTGTAAAAACGCCTATATAGTTTTAAGAAACAAAAAATAGCTTTGTTTGAAGACGTCAATCAAAACTGATTTTTGAATAATTTCTATCCGACTAGGGATTGTAAATTTACTGACTTTTTCATTTACCGGTAATTCGGTAAATTATTTTAGCAAAACCGGTTTACCGGTAATTTACCGGTATTTTTTAAAACATGGTAAATATAAGAATAAGTATTAAAAAAAATAATAAATAAAAAAATAAAATCGTAAAATTATTTTATTAAGGACATTATACACAGTAACGTAAAAGCCCCTATACTCGAACGCGATTCAATACTCGAACAGTTTTGATATTTATCGGTTTCTTCCAGAAATAACTTCATTAATATGTAAAATATCAAAACTGTTCGAGTATTGAATCACGTTCGAGTATAGGAGCTTTTATCCTCTACAAAATAAGATAAAAATTAGGTAAAAATGATAATCTGTTTGATTTTACGACTTTGTAGGTATCTACAGCTTCGTTCATAGAAATATACCGCCCATTGTTATTGTTTATTGAAAAAATAATTTAAAATTTTCTTAAATAATTATAAAATATGAATCAATTATATATACCTATCTGTATAAAAAATTTACTTTGATACCGCTTCTTACAATGTAATAATTTAATGTAATGTTTAGTTATTTTGGAAAAAGTACAGCTGATTTAAATAATATGTAAGTAAATACAAAAAGAACGTTTTATTCCCTATAGGTACATGCATTTTAAAACTGACCATTCCATTGTGCGATTTTATTGTATCATAGAATAGTTTATTATGGATACACAGTAAGGGGTAATGTGATTGTGTACATTTACGATTTTACGTTTAATAAACTTGATCATTCTTCTATGAAATAAAATGAACTTTCAAAAATTTCCAAATATATTATTTTCAATTTATCGAATTACCGGTAAAAAATCAGCGATTTACCGGTAAAAATTTTAAGATATTTTTAGTAATTTATCGGTAAACCGGTAAACCGGTTTACCGGTATTACAATCCCTATATCCGATTTCAAGCTTAGTCACTATTGTTATTCGAAAAAATATAGTTTAAGGACGATATATGTTCGCATTTACGTCTAGTATTTTTAAACTAAGCTCATGAATAACATTTTTTGTTTCGTCCCTATTCACTCGGCTGTTCCGATTCAGTCCTACGTACGGTACATACGTGTGTGAATCATATGGATCATATTGGTGTAAGTGTGTACCTATATGGTATGTAGCATTGTCGGTATACAGATTATGCGATGATCCTCACAAAGCCGCACTCAACTTAAAATGTATTTGAAGTTTTGTGAGCGCACAATTATTTCAACAATATTAACGATCAATTCGCGCGTCTATGTTAAGTACGTTCAGCGTTTATCAATCAGTGGTATACGAGCGAATTTAAAATATAAAAATTCGTCAAATGGATGTTGCACATGAATTAAGATGTTCGGATTCCTCAGTGGCGAGTTTTCCCGGATAAAATATAATAGGACATTTGAGTACATTTTTTTACGGTCGCAAACACTGGTAGATCTCATATAACAACCTAACAACCTGTATCCTTCCAAAATAGTTCAGCTCTTTAACAATGAAAAAATTTTCATTGTTAATTTTTGGTACTTTTAGGTTCCCAGAACCCTAGCGGATCTCATGTAACGTAACCTATATCCCTTGCGCTCTTTTCACTGGTGTAAAAAAATTTTAATTTTTGAATTCTGGCCAATTTTTGCAAAAAACCATCAAAAATGGCGAAATATGGCCAAAATCTTGACTTCTAACAGTCGGATGAAGTCATCCAAGGGTTTGAAACTTTTAACCTTTTCACCAAATTGATTAAATGTTTTGATGAGCCGCCGGTATATCTGTATGAGTCACGGTAGATAAAAAAAAATCGTTACAACGGACATTCTTCTAATTCTTCACTACAAAAATTAATTTACAGTATCGAAACAAGTTTCTCTTTCTTGCATATAAAATTTATTCGTCATAAATCAGAGGCGTAGGACCTAATTTGTAGTGAAACTCAAATAACTTTTAGAGAAAATGTCGTAAAGTTCAAGCAGTTTTATTGCACTACTTATACCCAAACACTCAAGTAGATAATAATTTCTCAATATAATTAAACTTAAATAAATACTGGATTTCGACAAAGAAAATTTAATACGTGTTTTGATTAATTGGTCACAGTTTAGCTCTTATATCAAGTATAGAATATAATTACATTGTGACCGTAACAATCGTCCGTCCCGATCTGTTCGGTCCTCTTTCTCCGTTTAAAAAAATTAGGGATTTCTCAAAACGCCACTGGTTTTTAAAGGACATACATACAGCACAGGTTTGTACCGTTTGCACTAAAATTTTCTAGGTACCTCTTTAAAGTCTTTATAATATATGTACATTATTTGCACACTGAAACAGCGGTTCCCAATCAGTGTAACCATAAATTCCATCGAAATTAAATTCATAATATTTCAATTAAAAACATAAAAATTTTAACTGATAACGTCATTAAGGCTGACCACATACCTGTGGTCAAAAACCGGTCACACTAATGCATACATGCTGGCAAATTGTATTTTGTTAATCGGACATTCGCCAGACCTGATGCCCGGCCTGCAAAAAGACGTTGAAATTTAACGGGAGAAATTTTTTCACGTTTAGTGACCCAGAAAAACGCACTCTTACACTGAATAAACGGCTACGGGCTGCAACTTGTGCGCCATTTTTAAAAAGGTAGTTTTGAGTAAAACTCGATAAAAAATTTTTTCCAATTTTTTTTTGATATTAAAGCCAATTACGTCCAAAGAACTGCTTACATTTACTTAGTCTACGACCCCAGGACTATACAGAAGTCCGAAAGTTTCCTCATACACTTCTTACTGTTCCGGGTAGAGATGTCGATTCTCCAAAAAAAGATCGATTTTTGGATCGATTTAAATCGAAATCAAAAAAATCGATTAAAAAAAAAAAATCGGCTAAAAAAAAATCGATTCTGTGAGATCGATTTAAAAAATCGAAATTTTGAAAAGTTTAATAAAATTAGCTGATAATTTTTGTTTAAGGGACTTGCTCGATAGTACATAGGTAATATCGGTAATATCGTATAAAAACCCATTACATTATATTTGTAAAGGCGATGAATGAGTTAACTTTTCAATTATAATTATAAAAAATAAGGCAATTGAATATGTAGGACGAATACCACGAATTGAACCAAGTTTATTCAAAAATTTCAAACAAATTGACAAAAAAATGTTTTCTAAATAAGTCGCATTTGTGGGAAAGGGATCGTCGTTTGCACAGATAGGTGGTCTCTTCCTTCCTTTTGTATGAATACTCTGACTTATATAGAGCCATAGGAGGGGTCTGTTTATATAACGAGTAAAAAGTGACAATTAACAATAGAGTTTTTGGTGTTTCATTTTAACACATGTTTCTTTGTAGAATTACAATTAAAATGAAGTTATTTTTGGAAAAAATCGGTTATCGATCTCTTACTTTTAATAATCGATTCATGAATCGATTCAAATGAAAAAAATCGAAAAAAGAATCGATTTTTTAAGCTTCGATTAATCGATTTTCGATTAATCGATTTAAAATCGACATCTCTAGTTCCTGGTCGATAAAAATCAGGATATATGTGGCCACCCTAAAACGATTTAATGTAATAAGTTATACTTACATTTTGTCGTAATGATAGCATCTGTCGGATGGAGTTCCGCCAAAGAATCTCTTCATTTTTAATTGCAAACTGGAAAAAAAAATTTTCGTTAAGGTTCAACCGTTTAAAAATTTATTTTTACCTTTGCCGCTTTAAAAAACCGATCAGATCGACCACTTAACTACCTTACAACAATGATACTTAAGTCACAATGAAATAAAATGACTCAAAGTATTTATAACTAACGTGTTGAATGTATTATAATAAAATAAATTAAAATATTTCATAGAATAGAAAAAAGATTATTAACTAATATCTCAATCCAATTAATTACTATTTTGTTTATAAATTTCTAACTTCATATCCTCTTGGTTTGTAAACTAACAGTAATACTCAGTAGTTTTTCTAATAAGTTTAGAAAAGAATGTAGGAAATTGTTTATAAACAAATCTCTATATTTGTCATAGAACACTAGAAGCCAACTAACATAAAAAAAGTGAAATTCGCTTGGAGTCATTTGTAAGCCAGTCACAGCTTAAGGCATTAGTCCGTCAGTAGTCGTCGTCGAGTCAACACACCATTATATTAACAATATACCCATTGTTAGTTGAACACGTTGAACAGCTCTCTCTGGTAATACGTGTCTTGTGGTTGTATGCGTGTATACACATACTACTACAAAAAACCAAACTAATACACTGCAAACAGTGTGTATGTACACAAACAGACTACGTCACAAACTCATTACAAGTGGAACAGAGGCAAAGCCAATCTAGTTTGTCCCCTTGATATTTGTCTTGTCTTATAAATCTATTATTATTTTTCCTATACGGTCTTATAAACAATGATGTTTTTACAGGCGGGGCTAAAAACGTGATAAAGGTTCAAAACCGGTAAATTCTAGGTGCCAGGAAATATTTTCAAAAGGAATTTTCGTTATTTTGGTCGTAAAAATGACAAGTTTACACCCAAATTGCTCTAATTCAATCAATCACCCTAATTCAGATTACTTTTATAAAGTCTTGATTTGAGAAAAAAGAATTTTTTTAATCGGGTGACGTCATTAAGTTAACTAAAATTTTTCACTACTATAAAAACTGTAAATAAATTAATGTTTTATCTTGTTTAGGAAAGCAACTTCTAGAGAAATCGTAAGGTTTTGAGCGTTTTGAATTATGTATTTTCTATGAAACTTTTTTTAACTGGTCCCAATCCACCGCATAAAATGTTTTTTTTCTCAATTTGGAGCGACTGAGAAAAAAATTATTTATTTATGAAGTTTTTAGAATAATTTTTTGTGCGATTTTTTTATGCGGGCCCTATCCACCGCGTTAAAAAAGGTTCAACTGTAATTTGATGTGCATACGTAAATCGAAAAATATACAAAAAATTTGGAAATTTTGACTGACCCTCAATATGAGTTTAATACTGGCTTTTTCGAAGTGGTTAAGAAATTTAATTTTTTTTTAAATATCAACATTCGAACATTGTCGCATTGGTAAAATCAGGGCCGGATTTACCTCTGTGTAGGCCCCCGAACACTTTCCATCTGGTGGCCCCTGAATACTTCACATAGGAAAGCGACTGAGTAGTTTCGTGGCGGCCCCTGCTAAGGCGATACGAAGGATTTTACGATTTTTTCCAAATTTTCCCCAAAAACAGAGTTGACAAGCAAAAAAAAAAATACCCCTGTCGCAGCATCCTGCATAACATAGCGAATTTCCGTTTATAAAAATTCCTTTTTCTCGAAAACTAGTTGACATAGAATAATAGTTTAAAGACCTTTTTATGTAATTTTTTCCCCTCTTTTAAATGATGTAAAAAAATTTCGGAAAAATGTTTGAATAAGTGGAAATTTTTGCAAAAAATTAATTTTTTGCAAGAACAAAAACCATGTTCCTGGCATCCGATGTGTCTGGCTAAAGACGTCATCCAAGGGTTTTGCACTTCCAACATTTTCACAAAATTTCGTAAACCTAGGACATTTCGTTCCAGAGTTATCGTGCGGACACATATATACACATATACATACATAGATATATATATATATATATATATATATATATATATATATATATATATATATATATATATATATATAATTTTTAGTGAATATTATTTTCGGTTTCTAGGGACCTCAAAACAAATTTCTGCCATAGTCCCGGGCTCAAGTCGCGTCAGGACAGTGGCTGTAATAGCTGAATTCCATTCTGGAAATTCGCTAACATAAGACACAGAAACGAAAAAGCGCTTATCCTTTCTATTCTATGCGTCCTTTCGAGAGGTTTTGTGGTTGGGACCCCGAGGCATGTGCCCCAAGTGCGCTTATGTAAATCCGGCTCTGGATAAAATGTTTCATGGACAGGATGTCATCGACAGACAACATTGTTTCCAGTATTCGTATTTCACTGTTGACATTGAAATATGTACGAATAATTGTAAAAAAAAAAAAAAATTCATTCGAAAATCAATTGAAATTACGTAATGTCATCAAATTTTTTATAACTTCCGCTCGTCGATCAAATTTTTGTCACTTATTATGATTTTTTTTCAGTTAGATACTTCTAAACAAATTAGTTTGGTAATGAAATTAAGAAAATTGTAATCATTTTAATAAAACTGATCTAGAGATTAAGGTCTCAATAATTTAGATAAAATGAATTAATCTTAATAATTTGAGGTCATTCAAATGAATGGAGGCAACGAATTCTGACGGAATTTTGAGTTTAAACATTTAAGTTTTAAATGGGCACTTGAAAAATATTATAACAATCAATTAAAGATGTAATTTATCTCAAAATTTTTTCAGAACCAACTTTAGGACGTATAAATTCGTCATTTCTGTCATCGTATTAGGTGGTGTACTCGCACTTGAACGCTTTGTAATAATCAGTGTCGGATATTACACAATTTAAGTGACAGTGTCGTTTTTTAGCGACGTTCGTTTTAGTCCGGGACTGACAGAAATTTGTATGAGGTCTCTAGAAACCAAAAATAATATTCACTAAAATTTATATATATATATATATATATATATATATATATATATATATATATATATATATATATATATATATATATATATATATATATCATGTGAGTTTTTTGAGAGTTGTCATTTGTATTACAACCAAATTTTTATGATAGAAATGGTGCTGGAGAAGGTTCTCTTCTTGGATGTAATGGAAATGTAACCAAGAAAAACACTATCGGTTGAAGTAGCCTCAAGTACATATGCATATTTTTACCGCCTAACTGATAAATTAAAGAAAAATTAAAAAATTAAACTTGGGTAAAAAAAATTTTTTTGCTCATTTATGTTGTTAATTAATGCATTAGATCAGTTTTATCGAAAAATTAATATATAGTCCCATTTAAAAATCTATAAGTTTGTATCATAGCTCGAAAACCATAAGAGCTATAGAGCTCCTGACTATAGCAATCGATTGCCCGCGTCGATTTCCACAACTCTTATTTGAACAATTTGTCGATTAAATCAACGGTTTGGCTGTAATCAAAATGGCAACTCTCGAAAAACTCACACAGTATGTAAATGTATATGCCCGCACGATAACTCACGAACGAAATGTGCCACTTTTACAAAATTTGGTGAAAATGTTGGAAGTCCCAAACCGTTGGACAAGTTCGTTAGCCAGACACGTCCGATGCCCGGGACATGGTTTTTGGGGCATTTTTCGTGAAAAAAATTAGTTTTTTGCCAAAATTTCCCCTTATTTAAAAATTGTTGTGAAATTTTTTTTACACCATTGGAAAGGCGAGAAAAAATCATATAAAAAAGGTCTTTAAACTATTATTCTGTCAACTAGTTAAGAAAAACTAATTTTTATAAACGTAAATTCGCTATGTTATGCAGGATGCTGCGACAGGGGGTATTAAAAACAATTATTGAAATTTTTCAAAACACAAATTAAAGGCTAATTTTAATATTAAATAAAAGAAAGAAATATTTTATCCTGAGGCGAACTACGAAATCCTCACAATATGTATCTAATACGCACTTGCCGAATTTTTATTTGTTTGTTTTGATCTGTTTATCAAAATTTCGGAATCTATTATATTTTTAAATAAAAATTGTTTTTTATGTATGTAGAAAAATCTTAATAAAGTACTTACGATCAAAATTGATAAAACAGTAAAACTGCAGTAGGACACAAATGAATTTTTTACTAACACAATTAGTTTGTTCATCTGTAAAAACACTTTTTATTATTTTGATTATTGTAAAAATTACCTCTTTCACGTAACCCAATTAAACTAAAACAATAATTTTTAATTTTTATAATTTTTGTTTTTCAAATTTACGCAATATAAGGTACATTACGTAATAGATGACTCCATTCATTGTAAAATAATCGTCATTTGTACAGTCATGTTAGATCAAAAGGTAATATATTAAAATAAATTGTTAGGTCTACTTCTAATAGATGGCCTTCATCGGATTAGAAGACTCAAAACTTATGGGTCATACACAATCAATGAAATAAGGAATAAGAAATAAGGAATAAGAAGTATGCCATCTAGTGACGTTGAATGGAACTTTAACGTAACTGCCCATAGGTATATGTATTTAGGTATTTTTGTACATCAAAATTCATGAAAAAATAACGTTCGTCATGACTTTGTTTGTCACTAAAGTGAAAAAAATTACGAATTTTGACGTACAAAAGTACCTACATATTTATATCTATGAGCAGTTACGTTAAAGTTCCACTCAACGTTACTAGATGGTATACTTCTTATTCCTTATTTCTTATTCCTTATTTCATTGATTGTGTAGACACCCTTATGGAATCAAGGTTAAAGTGGTTGTCACACTAAAGTATTCTAAAGGTTAAGGAATAATTTTTGTATATTATTTTTTACTATTTAATACAAAAGATGCCAAAATTTGAACCAATTCTGACGTATAGTTTGTGAGATAAGAATTTTTTTAATAATAACACGCAGCTGATAGGGGAATCCCCCAAAAGTGCCTAAAATGAATACTTATTTTAAAAAACTTAAAGAATAAAATCAACAAATTCGACGTAAAGTATTTTAGTAATTTAAATTTAAAAAATCAGAAATGTATTGTGATTGGTCAGCCATATTCAATATTTGTTATAATTCCAATCTCAAATTTAAGGTAGTTGGTTGATAAAACGATTTTTTCAAAGGATTTTAAGGAAACTTCTCTAGATGTTTATTTAATTCAATACCAATAATAGGAGCCCTTACCGAAAAAAAAATTGACCGCTCCAATTTTGAGGAAAACGATTTCAAAGTTTTGTAATTTTAACACGGGCTCTTATGGGAAAACTATTTTTTTTTTTTTTTTAATAAAATGAAAACGTGTCAAAGTAATTTGATAAAAATTTAATATGTTATAAAATACAAAGTTACAAACCATATAAATGATTCACCACGCCGTTTTTGAAATATAATTTATAAATATCATTTTACAACGCCTTTTCAACAATGCTTTAATATTGCTACAACATAAGCGCGTGGAAATGAAAAAAAAAAACAAGTCGTATATAAATATAATAATTGAAAAATATTATAATTTATCATTATTTAATTTTTGATAAAATAATTTTTTTTCACTGATTGTGAGATATAATTTTGTACCTGACTATCTCAGTGTAACTACGTTAACACCATGACGATCATAATCTATACTGACAAAACACGCAAACACTTTAAATGGAACTGTTGACGTCGTACGACGTGGTGTAAATTAATAAGATTTCACTTTACGTCTTATGGCGTCAATGTCCGTCAAGGTATTAAAACAATAAAAATAAAGGAAAATTAATTTTAACAAATTTTATTCTACGGCAATAATAATCGATAAACTTTTTTAGGAGTTAATAGTTTCTTAATCTGTAACGCTCCAATCACCTTAAAATTGATATACTATCTTTTGTCTGAGCATGGTAGTATATTATTTATTATTTTTTCCTTGTGTATTGCTGTTTAATTTTAATAAAAAAAACAATGAGTTCTTTTTTTTGTTCGACTTATTATTATATATTTTGGAAATTCCGATTTTTTTTCCCTTTTAATTAATTTATTTTACAACTGACCCGCATCCTGATTTGCATACAGAGATAATTTATATAAGGTCTGCTTTTGTTCAATCAGATACTGAAGAGTTCCGGTGTTTAAAATCCCTAATCAAGTCTATTGTATTTTTCCTAACTGGTGGTCTTTTTAAAGAAGTTTTACTATGAATTTTTATGTGCAGTTTAAAATAATTGTTCTGATAATAGCCAAACAGGTTGTCAAACATGTCAAAAATTATTTTAATTATTGTGAAAAAGGGCACTGAATAAATTCTTTTAATTAAAAATGACTTGAAAATCAAAAATTATATTTTCGGTCCGATTATAATTAATAAATAACTGATGCTTATCGTACTCATATTCCCCTAATATTTATGTATTGTGAATTCCGAGAAATTTTAAATAACTGTGGTACTTCTTGTAGTTATGTTTGCCTAATACTGTCGACTTAAATTTTAAAATAGTTTCAAAAATTATAAATGATTAGTCGCTCTTGGTACTATGTTCGCCTAATATTTCTAACTGAATTTTAATAGAAAACCAAGCAATTTAGTGAGTGCTCCTTCTTTTCATATTTGTCTAATACTGTATCTTAATTTTAACAGAACCCTACGAATTGTGACTGCTATACTTGTCATATTTGCCTAATACTGAAGGAACTGCTTTTAATAGAATTTCAGAAAGTGACCACTACTTTTTGTATTCATATTTGCCTAATACTTCATTGATTTGAAGAAAATTTCAAGAAAACGCTGCATCTATATGTATACACCTTGACGGTCAACTGACGTCAAATGAAATCTTACACCATGTCGTACGACGTCAACAATTTCATATGAAGTGGATTATGGGTCATACACAATCAATGAAATAAGGATTAAGAAATAAGAAGTATGCCATCTAGTGACGTTGAATGGAACTTTAACGTAACTGCCCATAGGTATATGTATTTAGGTATTTTTGTACATCAAAATTCATGAAAAAATAACGTTCGTGATGACTTTTTTTGTCACTACAGTGAAAAAAATCACGAATTTTGACGTACAAAAGTACCTACACATTTATATCTATGAGCAGTTACGATAAGGTTCCACTCAATGTCACTAGATGGCATACTTCTTATTCTTTATTTCTTATTTCTTATTCCTTATTTCATTGATTGTGTAGACACCCTTAGATGTCAAAATAGTGTACCAGTTTGACCATTTCGTCTCTTCATGACCCTTCATCGTGTTACATAATTTTCAAATCCCAAGAACTAACAAGTAACTGCTGCTTTTGTATTCATATTTGTCTAATACTGTACTTTAATTTTAATAGAATCCCAAGAATTGCAAGTGACTACCTTTGTATTCATATTTGTCTAATACTGTACTTTAATTTTAATAGAATCCCAAGAATTTCAAGTGACTATCTTTGTATTCATATTTGTCTAATACTGTATTTTAATTTTAATAGAATCCCAAGAATTGCAAGCGACTACCTTTGTATTCATATTTGTCTAATACTGTATTTTAATTTTAATAGAATCCCAAGAATTGCAAGTGACTACCTTTGTATTCATATTTGTCTAATTATGTATTTTAATTTTAACAGAACCCCAAGAATTATAAGTGACTATTTGTGTAGTCATGTTTGTCTAATACTTTACTTTGATTTTAACAGAATCCCAAGAATTGTAGGTACTGCCTGCTGCACTTGTATTCACATTTACCTAATACTGGAATTCTTCCCTTTAATAGAATTTCAGGAAGTGATTGCGACTTTTGTATCAGAATCCTAAATAATTACAAATGATTGCAGCTTGTACTTCATATTTACATACCTAAAACTATGGAGATTAGACAAGGAGACGAAACTCAATGTATTCAAAATAGTGTCCAAATCAAAGATGGCACTCGTGTTCGACGGATACAAAAGCGGTACAGTACTTATTCTCAAATGGAAACGCGGGCTTCTATATTATCTTTGTTAGATTTTGAATATAATCTTCTGGAATCTTTTTCAATGTACAACTCAGTTATAAAGTGGGTTTTTCGATCGTTTTTAAAATAAACTTAACAATTTTTATTTTGCGTCGCATCATTTATATTGTATATTATATAATTCGCTGACGTCACTATGTAAAATCGGAGTCAGTACCATTGGATATCTGCCGTATAAAGTAATTTAAACTATAAGAGTTTATTTCATACATATGTAATTTCTATGTATTTCCTTATTATTAAATATCATCAACCGACATTGGTGATTCTCAAATGGAAACACTCACTTCCCCAATCCCGACGTGTTTCCATTTGAGAATAAGTACTGTAGTTACATTCTGTTTTATCCGTTTTATGTTACTATATTCGCTATATTCACATCAGTATTCGAGCATTATTGACGCCGCGAGTGGTAAAAAAAGAAAGCCTTATATTTACCATTTTCCTGACCAATTTTGTCAATTCCTCTCATATAAGTAAGATCTCCATCTTATAATACTCCATTCCTAAAACTTTACTTTGATTTTAAGAGAATTTCAGGAAGTGACTGTTGCTTTTTAATTCATATTTCTTTCTAATAGGTAATCTAGAATAGTGGTAAACTTTGTCAACAGGCAGAACTTACCACTATATTATACCGGTTGAATAACAATCTATTTCGTCATCAAATATTAAATTTTAAATTATACCTAAAATAAAGATTTATATTATACCTAAAATAAAGAATTCTGTTCGGCTAACCGTCCGACATTCCGTCCGGCGTCCAGCTAGCCATCCGACATTCCGTCCGGCGTTCAGCTAACCGTCCGACATTCCGTCCGGCGTCCAGCTAGCCGTCCGACATTCTGTTCGGCATCCGGCTTGCCGTCCGACATTCCGTCACTTGAATACCTGCTACTTGAATTTTAATAAATAATTGGCATTGCTCGCTCTTCTTTAATTTTCGAGGTTAACACGGTCATTAACGCTGTAAGACGTCAAGTGAAACCTGACTTACGACACCACGCTGTACGACGTCAACGATTCCATATTTAATAGGGAGTTGGTAAAGATTACAAGGATAAAAAGAAAATTCATATTACTAATAATAGACAAATTTTCTTTTATTTTTCAAACGAAATAAAAATATGGTGAACATATATAATGTGATATAACAGCATTTTAAATTGTGTCTTAAAAATTCAAATTCAATTTACATTTAATTTTTAGTATACTCTAGAATTTTCTAGAACGATACAATTTTCAATTCCTTGTTTATCTAGAATTTAGGACATTTTCTGTGCAATTGATAATTTTCACTTTCACAAAATAAAAATCGAATAAAATAACTGAAAATAAAATATGTATTTACAATTTTATAAAATCAACGGTGACATTAATTTAAAATGCAAAATGACCGCTTGTACTCGCAGTCAAATAGACAAATGAGGTATTTTAAAATATTTTTATTTTTGTAAAATCGCGAAATGTGCGCCTAAAATCAGTTGTTTTTTTTTGATCGAGATAAAACGTCCACGGAAGTTTCGTAACTACTTTTAAGAAATTTATTACAAATAATTTCTAAAGTTTTCTTAGTAAAAGAAAACTCTACATCATTGATTGGCTTAATATTGCCGGCACTTGTTCTTACAATTATTTATAAATTATCATGATACCTTAGATATTAAAAATCGTACTATATTTTTTTGTTTTTATAAAAAAATTTAAGTATATTATCTAGACTAAAATTTTATACAATAAAAAAAGATCTAAGTGTTTTAAAAGAATTAAAAAAAAAATGAACACTGATCCTATCATGGCATCAAAATGAAACGATTAAAACCTAACAATTAAAATCGATATCTCCCGGTAACATGCTTTGTACTCAAAAAAACTGCTCAAAAATGTTTGACCTCTCCGTATTTACACAATAACAATGTTTCATTTACATTTACAAACCCAACTTCAAAAATCTTGCATAAATTCAAGCAAATTCGTAAGATTAGCCATTATCACAGTCGACTAGGTATTTTGAAAAACCCTATATAATCAGTCTTACTGTCAGTAATACTGACAATATTGTAACAATACGATTAAAATACTACACAAACTTTCAGACGGGGTCACTAGATAGCAATACACCCCACGACTTACGTTTAACGGCATTTTATTCTGTTTCAAAATCCATTAGTAATAATGATCATGTGGGGTCCACTTTAAGTTTGAAAGAAAAAACGAACATTTCACGTATAAATACGAACCTTCCCGAAAAGACGCCATTACAAATGAAACGGTTTATTTTGACATGTGATATTGGCTAAAGTAAGTGTTTTAAATAAAAATAAAGTTTTAGTAGCTTGAAATAAATAATTTTAGCAGAAATTAAAATATATACATTTGTAAATTCGTGGGTAAATTAAAAAATAAATATTTCTTTTAAAAAAAAAATTTGTTACATTTAATTATTTACAATAGTTTATGGCTACTTTTTGATTTTGTAGACGATTTAGAATTATTTTACGATAAATGTTTTTCCTATCATGTCCAGTTGTCCGTGAAAGTTTGCTTAACGATAATACTGAAATATTGGAAATACCAAAAAAAAAAACTTTAGGAATCTATGAAAATATTGATAAATTCAATGATTCAAACTTTGACGGATATACTGGACAAAACTTCTTTTAAATATCGGAATTTATTATCAGATATTATAAAAATATTTCTTTTTTTGCAAAGTGTGTGTATTCAAGCTCCATTTACTACCCAGAGGCTTTTGTAAAGAAATTTAACTGAAAATAAGTTGACTTGGTGCAAATTCATGATTAATAATTTTATTATGTAAACGATTTACTTTTTGTACGAATACAAAATTTCCAAATATACCTGTTTTATGGTGTTTTACTTTGTTATAAATGGTCCAAAAATATCGAAAACGCTCGTTATTTAAATTTTTTTTTAGTGAAAATTAGACAAAGTAAATCGTTTACATAATTATTCTTTTAAAAATTCCAAAATCTAGAACGTTTAAAAATAAACTGAAATAAAATAACTGTAAAAATTTTTAAAAAAACATAATTTGTTAATCTATTTGATTTTTAAGTAGTTGTCGCCACTATACAATATCATATGTTTTTGAGCGGTAACGTTATTTTTTTTGAATATTTTCAATTTTTGAAAATAAATTTAATTTTTTATTACTCTTCTAAATATTGTATCAGATTAATGACTCCATTTCATGATAATTCACCAATCGGGGCATTCTCTAGCCATAAATCGTGCAAGAAATTGTACAGTCGATCGCTGACGGCTACCTAGTGTAAAAAAAAAAAAATCGATAATATATCATGGCGAGTTATCACAAAAAAACCTGACGCATTAGAAAGATTTTAGAGACATGGAAGGTCAATGGATTTAGATCGAAGTCTATAAAAAAAATTTACGTTAATCCTTTGAACTTACTTTAAACGGTGTCGGATTCAAATTCCGTTTAATATCTGTCCGTAACGTCTTCAGTGATTCCCGGACACGCTCGCGCACCTGATCCAACGTCGGTCGTGGCTGTACCACTTGACCATTTTGCCAATAAACTTTATGTAATCGTTCAACTTTTGTCGGTATGACGTATGCGCGTTTTGATTCTTCAAACGGATGTCGACACAGTACTCGTTGACCCACTTCCGGTGGTTCTTCGACGGAACGTTGTAATAGGTCGATTAGTGCATGACCACTTGCACTGTACAATCGATAGGCGTCTTTACGACCAGGCATTGTCACCTTGTCAACGTCTTGGCTCAATTTGATTCGCGGTTGTCCGTTGATTTCCACCATTTTGTATACACATCCTAACGCCGGTTGCCGTTGACACGTGACCAAATGCGTTCCTGAAATATTTACGCGATTAGTCGGTGAAAAAATCGCCAAATACATGCGTGGTATGTAGGTAGGTTTACTATAAATCGAAATAATGTGTTGTTACGGGGCGCAAATGCGTGAAAATTTAGTTCTCTTTCCAAAAAAACGTATTTTTCACGAAAAATACCCAAAAAACCATGTCATGGGCATCGGACGTGTCTGACTGAAGAACTCGTCCAAGGGTTTAGAGTTTCTAACGTTTTCTCCGAATTTCATAAAAATAGAATGTTTCGCTTAAGAGTTATCGTGCTGATACATAAATACATCCATATATATATATATATATATATATATATATATATATATATATATATATATATATATATATATATATATATATATATATATCCCTAGAATCATACGTACTCGTCAAATTGACGACCAAACTGCCTGCCTGCTCCAAATACTACAACTTGTCGTTGCTTGTCTGTTCTAAAACTTTTGGTATCTAATTTATTTGTTATGATAACACAAAAAACGTATCAATTTTGTTTACAGTTGCTGTCATTTTGTTTTTATTAAAATAGTGTGCGTCAATTTGACGACGATGTATGATTAACGTGTTTTTTTTTTTAAATTTTGTACTTTACATATAAAATTTTCCCTAATTTTTCTAAAATTTATTAAAGATATGGATGTTATAATTAATTTATTCAATGATAATGATAATGTGAAAGATGATTACAGCTGTTTGACTTATAGAGACGACATAATACTGAAGTTTTAATATATTGAATTGAAAACCAAAGAATGCGTTTCGAATGACTTAATAAAAGATTAACAATTTATTTTGTGGAAAATATTTTAATTTTTATTATTTTTTGAGATCTTATTCGAAAAATTACTAACAAATTTTAGAAAATTTACAAATGTGCCTAATGAGGAAATTACATATCTCCGGGAATATTTGTGACCAAGAAATTTCACATTCTGTAATGTTACACAATCAACATAGTTCACAAAATAATTATTTAAAAGATACGTCTTATGATACAATTGATGTATTTATCTATTTTTTAATTTTTATAATGAAAATATGCTTTGATAAAAAGATTTAAAAAAATTAATAAATATTTATATTAAAAAATTTTTCCAAATGCAATTCTTTTAAAATATTTTGTTCGCTATTACTGTTATGTAAAAAAAAACTTTTTTTTGCAAATAAACTCTAAAAATCTCCATAAAAAGTCCATTCGTCAAATTGACGGCCATGTATGATTAACGTTTCTCGTAGACCAACGTATGATTCTAGGGAGATATATATATATATATATATATATATATATATATATATATATATATATATATATATATATATATATATATATATATATATATATATATATATATATAGTATATATATATATATATATTCCAGTATATATATATATATATATATATATATAGTATATATATATATATATATTCCAGTATATATATATATATATATATATATATATAGTATATATATATATATATATATTCCAGTATATATATATATATATATATATATATATATATATATATATATATATATATATATATATATATTCCAGTTCGGAAATTCGCTAAAATGAGGAAAAAATTATGAGAGTTTAACAGACAGACGTGACGAAATCACAACAATTTTGAGTTTGATTATATTACCAATTCCAAAACAATCGATTTGATGTCCTTGATCATTAAGGCTCAGTATTGTCTCCTCATTAATGTCATTCGACGCCATTATTGTTAGTTTTGCGAACCACGGTAGATTGAACGTTTCAGCAATTTGCTGAAAATGTTGTCGTGCAATATTTGATAAGTATGCCAAGTCGCCACTGTCGATTCGAATGCCTAACGCCCGATATCCAAAATCATTTAACGCCAACGCCACTGAACAAAAATTCAACAGTCCACTCCTAAAGCAGTAAAAGAAAAACGGATTTTCAAACGAAAAGTTCTTAATATTTTTGCAGTAGAGATAAAAAGAAAAACTCAATTCCAAGAAAAAAATGAGAATGAAATTTGTAGATTAAAATTTATTCAATAAAATCAGTTTCTTTTTTTAAATAATCATTTCGATCCAGTGGCGGACTTGAAGTAAATTGAATAAATTTTAACATAAAAAACAATTACAATGAAAAAATATGTATTTTATTAATTAATATTATAAATAAGACACGAAAATTACAAAACATTAGTTAATAGTGTGACTGAGACCCCATTTAAGTTTTAGAAGCTTATGAAATAAAATTCATGAAACTTGCTAAGCAATAGAATGAACAGTTTCAAAATAATGACTAAAACAAAACGAGTGCGTTTGCGCCTTAACAAAAGAAAACGAAATTCGAAAAAAAGAATTTAAAAAATTATATATATATAGCAACATCACATATGAAAGATGAGAGACATTGCAAAAATAAAGCTAATTCTTTATTTCCAAAAAAAATGTGGGGTACCACAGAAGCAAAATTAAATTGCCAGAAAAAATTATGTACAAAAATAAAAAAAATTAATGCTCAAATCATCGATTCATTTCTCTTAAAAAATGATATATTTTTGTCCATTTCGATTACAAAAAAAATTAAAAATAAAAATTCGAAAATATTGAAGCGGTTTTTAATATAAATAATAGAATAAAACAGAAAAATGCATAAAACTTACCCCACCAACCACTCTTGTCAGTATGAGGGTCGCCACTCATCAAAAAATTTATTTTTTGTTCAATTAGAAAATGTTTCTCAAAAATTGAGCACGGAATTGGTGAATTTTTTTTTGCTTACTGTTACGAGATTGTTTCAAATTTTATCAATTCAAAATCGATTTTTATATGGAAACGAGCATCAAATTCATCAAAAATGTCTTAATTTAGTAATGGGATCAAATTTATTGTTTCGGCACAATATTGAAGCGAGTGGTGTCCAAAGATTGAGCAAATACAATACTTAAAAAACCAAAAAACCAAGTGCATAGACAGCTGATCCCATTACCCTTTCTCAAAAAAATATTTCCATATAAAAATACGATATTTCTACAGTTGAAAAATAAAATGCGTTAAGCTACTAAAAATTATTTCTTGTACTTGGCAGTGCTCATCAAAAAATTAACTAAGTGCTTCTGATCCACTTAACTAAACTGTGTCAGTTTTAAAACTAGTTTATAGCACTATTTTAATTTTTTTTTTTTTTTTTTTGAAATTTGACTCGAAAAAAATACATATTTCCCCAGACATGTTACTTATCCATACGGGCATTCGGACCATTTTGAATTTTAGAAATTTAATTAAAGAAAACAAAAGATTACAAATGGAATATTCTAGAAATTTCTTGATAATGTGTGCCAGTCAAAATATTAGCAATATATGTGCAATAGTTAAAACTAAAGTGCTTTTTGTGTACAGTGTGTTTTGTGAAGTGTTCATTTTTTTGGTTTGGACTCAGAAATTTTGAAATCAATTACCACCGCTGTAGTGTACTGAAATTTCTAGAAGTTACATACATGTTTCACAAAGAATGTTAAAACTAGAAATTTACATAAAGAAACATTGAAAAATTTATTTTCTTAAACAACCACCTTTGATTCGCTCCTAAACGATCGATAAATCATTAACGAATCAAAAGTAGTTTATGTTTCTTAGACCAAATATAGATTACAGTATTAAATCGTTAAATTTCGATACTATTTTGTGTTAGTTTAACTAGAAATTGGTGTTATATATATATATATATATATATATATATATATATATATATATATATATATATATATATATTATTTCAAAAATACGGATTCATCTTCTATTCTGAATAAAATATATACAATATTTTGTACAATATACAGTTCCCCCACCGTTTACACATGCCCAGCCACTCAAGGAAGTCAGTATTGCGCAATTAATACATGCGCAACTGTTTCAACTAATCAATATCGTAGTAATACACGATTCATAGGTATACTAGAGGGTGGCAAGGAACAAAAACGTTCCCAGTTGCTATTTTGTAGCTTGAAGGCGGTTGTATTTGAGTTTGTCATAAATTTACAACAAGAATTAGTTGCTTTATTTATTAAACATATGTAAAATATTTGTTTAAATTAGTAAGTAGGCGTCAGTGGGAACGAAAGCCGAGGTGAAATGGAATTAGGTGATTAGGGATGGGGAAGGCTGTATGTTAACCAAAGTTTTAAAAATAAATATTTTATATAAAAAAAAAATCATTTGTCGATTCATGGTGAGTTATAACATCCAAAAAACAGTCTTTTAAATTGGTAAAAATAAAAAGTAAGTTACCGAGGACAAAATTATTTACTCTGTATCATCTAATAGGAAAGGTTGCCATAAACTGCGACCCATGATCTGAAAAGTTTATTTTCTGATCCATTTTCTTATGACCCAAAAAGTGTTTTCAAGAAAAATCTTGCGCGCACACACACATACACACACAAAGAGAGAGATAGTACACTGTATTATAGTACTGAACCATATTTTTATCAATTTTCTGTATTTTTGGCCCATCGAATTTTAATAGATAAAGAAAAAAAAGGGATATGAAAATCGAATACAAAGTTCAGAAATGTTCCTATCAACTCCATTTTACGGTATGACTGCCAGTGGTGATAGTGCTAATGGCGTGTGTAATCGGATAGGTTATGATAAAAATGAGAAAAATCAGATGTTACACGATTACAAATGGTTACATAATGAAAAATGGACAGCCGATATATTACATAATACACCACAAATCCAATGGTACGTAGTGGTCGGTGCAAATTTAAGGGGAAGTACGTAAAATCGGAAGATCAGGGATGTCGGTAAACTATTGTTTGAGGGGTTGGTAAATATTATTTATCTGAATTTATTTAAAGAAAAATTATCTTAAGAATATAAGTCACAACTTTTAGGAAACTAGTAAAGATGTCGAAAAATTAACTTCACTATCGCATTCATCAGCATGAAAGACGCCAAACAGCAGAAACTGACAAAAATTCTAGAATATTCTACACGTGAACTAGCAGAGATATCAAAAAACAAACTTCACTATTGAATTGGCCACTAAAAATTAGATTAAGCAGCGCAATTTGACAAAAATTCTAGAATGTTCTATTCGTCAACTAACAAAGATATCGATTAGTCATCGAATAAAAGACGAAATATCACATTTTGATAAATATTCTAGAATATTCTATTCGTCAAATAGCAAAAACTGTTTGTCAGAATGGGACATTTAGTTTACATTAGTTTAATTTTGATTGGACAATTAAGTGGTGCAATCGATTTTCCAATATCTTCGCTAGTTGACAAATAGAATATTCTAGAACATTTCTCAAAATGTACTATTTGGCCTCTTTTTTAGTAGTCAGTTGCAATGGTGACGTCTGTTTTTAGATATCTTTACTAGTTGACGAATAGAATATTCCAGAACATTACATTTACCAAAATGTGTAATTTGGCCTCTATTTCAATGGACAATTAAATGGTACAATTAATTTTTGGATATCTTTGCTAGTTGGCAAATAGAACATTCTAAAATTTTTGTCAAACTACACTGTTTAACCCTTTTAAACAAACCATATGGTAAAATTTTTTTGTCTCAAAATGCCGGACTTTTTACTGCCAAGTGATAAGTACAATAGATAAGGCTACAAAAAAAGAAAAAGAAAAAATCAAAGATCCCAACATTAAAAAAGTGAACCCTAGGAAGTTACAACAAATAAATTATACTAAACTATATTGATAAAATTGAACATTATTTAGAATTATACCGTATTTTCACAGATGGCGGTACCTGTATGGGTGAATATATACATATGACAGCATTTTGAGCCGCCATATTGCAGGACGAGTTAACTCGTCTTAATCATTTAAAGAGTTAATCTCATTTTTAGTGACCAATTCAATGGTGAAGTCTGTTTTTTGATATGTCTGCTAGTTGACGATTAGAACATTCTAGAATTTTACGTTACTTTGCATTTAGCAAATTACGTATACAGAATATGTGCATATATATCTGCAGTGGAATTATAAAATTTTTCGCGGCTACAAGACCCTCAGACAATATTACCTACGACCCAGACTCTGGCTTGGTACATAAATTTTCACCAACACACACAAACAACAACATATCTGTGAGAGGAGAACCCCACTAAATCGCTGACGTCACTACGTAAAATCGGAGTACGTACCATTGGATGTCCACTGTACGTAACTGTTTGACCAATCAGTTCAAACAGTGTTATTCGAATTTTTTCGACATTTTTATTTTGGTTTTTTTTTTTTTTTTTTTTTTTGATGTGATTGTTTTGATAAATATGGAACGAATGCCAGTTAAGATAAAAAATAACAATACGCTACCTCCATAAGCGTTCTGATGTTAGATATGTGGGACGGTTCACATGATCCTGAAATAACGTGTCTGTCGAAGCGTTACACTTATAACACTGATCGCTATTGTTATTGTATCCGACAATTTGCTTGTTCTCTCTATGTCCACCAGATGCCGTTTGTACACTGTTTTGTGTATTGCAATCATTATCGGCGGCTCCCGACGCACTTTGTGACAGAGTGATTGGTGTAATTGTTGATACACTGGCTTTGTTAGAATGATTTGTGCAGAGCATGCTTGAATGGTACCTCTTTACATCGTACGTATCCACTAGTGCCATAAATCCCTCCGGGAATGCAATCGCAAACGAGATTAACGCCGCCAGTTCACCATCCGACGCCTCTGTGCCGACAACTTGAAATACGGGTGTCAATTTTGTACGCCAATTCGTTGCCGCTTCTAATAAATCGCCGGATTCATTGGTGATTTTATTATAGAGTTTTGTTGTACGTAAATCGGTGAAACCGGAAAATGATGTTATATATGCGTGCGCATGTGTACCACGTACTGGAATGTTAAACCATTTACCGGCCAACACGTTACTGGTACCATCAAAACCTCCTAAAAGATGAAAGATAATAAATCTCACAGTTTTTTTTAAGACAAATATGTATTGGGATCTGTCAAATGGGCGTGGCTTACAAAAATGGCTGACGAAAAACTGTATTACCATTACTTTTATATTTAGTAAACAGTGCGATATTGAGAAAAAATTATAAATATTAGAACTATTGATACTTGAATTGACGCAAGTTCAAAGCAAAGAAATTTTGTTGAAAGTGAAAATTTTACATCTGTGAAACACGTAAAGTATCGTAAAAATTAAAAAAAAATGCGTAAATGAGTAAGTCTCACATACATCTTTTTTAAAAAACAATCTTTTTCGCATTATTTTTTTTTTAAATTTCCCTTTTTTTTAAAAAAAAAGGAAAAATTGGGCACTGTTTAAGTGGGCGTGGCTTAAAAAAATGGCTTACTAAAAACTGCTTTAACATAAATTTTATATATAGTAGACCCAACAGACGGTCAAGTTAGATATGCGCAGAAACGTACTATAAAATGAATTAGTTTAAGTCATTTTTAAGGTCAGGTAGGTATCTGTCAAATACATGTGTCCATGATTACGACTATGAAACACTAAAAGTGAATGTTCTACTAATATTCAATATGGCGGACATCAGTTTCAATACATTTTTCAGTTTTCAAATTTAAATTACTAAAATATTGTCTGCAAGAATTTGTTAATCTTATACTTTAAGTGTTCCCAAAGAGTTAAAGTATTTATTTATTTGATTAAGAGTTGATTTTCAGTGTGTTTTGAGGATTTCCCCTTTAAGTAATTTTTAAAGATTGTCATTTTGTGTATTAACGCTTTTATTTTAACCATAAAAAAATTTTTTTGTCTCAAAATGCCGGACCTCTTACTGCCAGTAACAAGTACAATAGATAAGGTTACAAAATGAAAAAATATTCGACCGAAATGATATTTCAGATCGGTCACAAGCCCGTTGCAATATATCGTCGAAGAGACCCGAGATGACTCGAGGTTCGACGATATAAAAAAGAAAATCAGAGATGCCAACATCAAATAAATGACATCCTAGGAATTTGCAAAATAGAATTTATACTAAACTATGTTGGTAAAATTGAACGTTACTTCCAGTTATATCGTATTTCGAAAAATCTGTCACAGATGGCGGCACTTGTACCAGTGAATATATACATATCAAAGCATTTTGAGTCGCCATATTGCAGTACGAGTTAACTGCTCTTAATCATCAGAAGCGTTAAATACTAAAGAATAACATATCCTTGCTGATTAATAGCTAAAATAGAATCTTCAGTCGTATCCTTGCTGACGATGAGACGAAACTCGAAGGTCGACTCGTAATATTTTAAACTATTCATTAGTGAAAAAATAACAAAAGAAACATTTTCATACTTTCCAACAAATTCCATAAAAAAAAATTAGTTTTTCCACAATGGAGACAAAAGAATGGTTTAATATAACAATACAAGTGTCAGAGGTGGGAGAAATATTGGCGTCAAAAAAAAAAACTTACGCATACATGAAACCTGGTTAGCGTGTGTAAACTTTTTTTGTGGTGGTTAGGTCTTTTTGTTTCGGGGCCTCCATTGCAGGTGATACGTTCAAGTTCAACTCTATTTCTAGCTCCGTAGATTACCTTGAAATGTACGATACATTTCCCGTTGCGGTATAATACATGCCCGACACTGTCAAATGGTACCAGCTACCAGGATGGTACCAAAAATATTATTCATCTCTCATCCTATCAAGGGTAATAACTTTTCATACGGTGAATGTGATCAATATTCTATGAATGTGCTAAATGTGAAGTGAAATCACTTTCGAGAAAAAAATTTCTCACACACCACGAGACCACCATCGCCACAGGTGAAGGGCGGGGGGCGGGGGCGAAGGGGGACTCGCGTGCCGCGTGTAATTGAAACTAGGGCAATTTTCATAATACATATGTAACAATAGGAGACATATGTTCAACTATCTCTGTCTATTATCGCAGCTCTTTTAAATACCACGTCCAAGATGACACCAATTTTCTTTTTTAACGAAATTTCGTTGTAATTTATCGTTGACGCAGTCAAATTAAAATTTTGCTGAAAACCGTTATTGACTCTTGACATGTCACTTGAGTGCATTCAATAATTTAACCCTTCCGTGGTCAATTCAACGCGTCTTCATAGCTTAGGATATCCCTGTCGCAGCCTCCAGCGAATTTCCGTTTAAAAAAATTCGTTTCTTAAATTAGACTACTTGATTTTAATAGTGACGTTCAACTTGTCGATCGCTAAGGGACTTTTGATTTCCAAATTAAAAATGGAGGATACAATGTAACAGAAAAATCACACCCAGAAAATGTCACATTTTCTAAATAAATGTGACCATTCTTTCGGGAATAATGAAAATTAGTTTTTCTCAGAAACCAGTTTACACAGAATAATAGTTCAAAAACTTTTTATGTGATTTTTTCTTTTTCCAACAGCGTAAAAAAACTTTTGGATTTGGGGAAATTTTGAGAAGAAAAACTAACTTTTTTTACGTTAAAACCCCAAAAAACCATGTTCCAGGCATCGGACGTGTTTGGCGGAAGAACTCATCAAAGATTTTTGGACTTTCAATGTTCTCATCAAATTTCATAAAAATAGAATGTTTCGTTCGAGAATTATCGTGCTAATACATAAATACATATATATATATATATATATATATATATATATATATATATATATATATATATATATATATATATATATATATATATATATACTGTGTGTTTTTCGAGAGTTGTCATTTTTATTACAGTCAAAACGTTGATTTAATCGAAAAATTGTTCAAATAAGAGTTGTAGATATCGACGGGGGCAACCGATTGCTATACTCAGGAGCTTTATAGCTCTTATGATTTTCGAGCTATGATACAAATATAGATTTTTAAATGAGACTATATATTAATTTTTCGATAAAACTGATCTAATGCATTAATTAACAACATAAATGTTTTTCTCGGTTACATTTCCATTACATCCAAGAAAAGAACCTTTTCCAGTATCATTTCTATCATAAAAATTTGGTTATAATAGAAATGGCAACTCTCAAAAAACTCACATGGTATATATATAAATATAAATTTTAGTGAATGTAATTCTCGGTTTCTAGCGACCTCAAATTTCTGTCATAGTCCCGGACTTAAGACGCGTCATGACAGTGGCTGTGGCAGCTGAATTTTCGATTCGAAAATTCGCTAAAAACAGGAACTGAATGGTGAAATCGTTTTAAACGGGACTTACCAATATAAGAGTACTTCGAAGCCGACATACCACCATCGGGTCCCTGTGCTCGTCTTAAACCGAATTCTAATAGCCGTAAATGCTGTCCAGCAGCTAAACGATACCTTGCGGCGTTTGTTGCCATTAAACTACAAAAAAAAAAAAAACAACGATTTAAACCCAACATTACGTTTTTTCATGTTCACTTTACCTTACCTGGCATAGTTAACCAAATTAAGTAAAGTTGTTTCCAAAAGTTGTACTATTATTAAAGGACCTTCAACTCTAATTAAAGGCACTCTAAAATTAAGTTTATATTTTTAAAAGACTAGAGCAGTACACATAGAACAAATAAAAGCAATGGAACAGAGCCTATACCTAGGAAAAACAACTGATCCCTCATCTATTGCGTAAAGTGTCACATCTTTTGTCGTTAACTGTCTGAGAAATTTAAAAAATTCTGGACATACTTTGCCCCCTAAGGTCTGTTTTAAATATTCTATATCTGAAAAATAAAAAAACAAAACATCTTTAAGGAATGTTATCTAGCAATTGGAGAATGTATTCAATTGTACTACAACGAAGGAATATTTCACTACAATATTATATTAGCGATAAAACATATCACCGTAAAAGGGAATGAATCGGGAAAGAATCGATTTAATAGTTTATAGTTTGAAAATGGTTGTATTTGAATTTGTCATAAGCAGAGTTGTACGTGTAATTTACTTCGGGTAAATTACACAGTTTTTTACATGTAAAAAACTTTTGTTATTATAATTTAAAGAGAGATAAATATGTAGTAGAATATGTGTAAAAAGAGAGATAAATATGTGTAAAATATCATTTGGAAATTTAAAGCTTTGTAGTCAGTTGTGGATGGCCTTCCACCAGCAGAAAATCATTTTTGTGTCGACATTTTGTTTACACGTTTTTTCATGTGAACTTATAAACAAGTTATAACCGTCAAAATAAATTGTTAGTCAATGAAATGACAAATGATTTAAGTATTTTACATTTTTTACAATTTTCTACAATTTTTTACGGTTTTTTACAGTTTTTTACGTATTTTACAATTTTTTACATAAAAATGTAAAAAACTGGTTTTTTACATGACATGGAACAACTCTGGTCATAAGCTACTCTTAATAAATACTAATAAAAAATTAAGTAATTTGTTTCGTAATTTATTTAAATTGTGTCTCTTGTTGAAAAGGTACATATATTTCAAAATATGTTATTTTATCAACTAATAACACTATACAAATTCCCATCCGTTTCTATTGACCCTGACAACAGGATGAAAAAAAAATGGATTTTCAAAATGGTAGAAGTAACGAACAAGCTACTGAAATTACTCTGTTCTATATCATATAATACTAGGGTTCCCAAAATTTTGAGTCAGTGGGTCAAATTGTAAATTTCAAAATATTTGACGAATGGGAAGGACTTTAGGGACTTTTACTTTCCAAATTAAAAATGGGGATACAACCTAACAGAAAAATCACACCTAGAAAATGTCACATTTTCTCAATAAATTTTTCAAGAATAATGAAAATTTTGGTACTCATATTGTAGATCTGATTCATATCATTTTTATAGCTATTAGTATTCCAAACTTTTTAAAAAGCTTCAAAAACTATAATTTCGATGTTAGAAACTTAAAATTTGACGTTGCTTATAGGTTTTCGATACTACTTTTTTTCGATTTTCACAAAATCGAAATTGTAAAAACAACAGAAAAATTACATACGGAAATTAAATCACATTTCCTGAAGGAATTTGGGAAACTTGCATAGTAAAAAAGGGTTAACACCGCTGATATATAAAATCTATGTAATAACACGATATATTGCATATAAAATTTGATATTTTTCCACTATAGCACGCATTTTTGGAGCCACACTTTAGGAATACCTTATCTAATAAAAAAAAAGTGTGTATATGTCACGATTCAAACCATTTTACGGTATTTTAACGAGACAATAAATGCCTTACACAAATATTTTTACGACTGGCATAACAAAATCTAAATTTACTGACACAATCTTTCAAAATTGTTCATTATTTTCATCAAACATCATCAATTTAAAATAATAATGATGTCAAAAATTTTGAATTTTTATCGCACTTACATCATTCCGGTTAGATTGGAGTTGCACAGCGCACAATTAAATAATTAATTAAATTAATTAATTTTTACTTACCACTGTCATTATAATGGAAATTCTCTAGAAACCTAAGACATTCATCGAGCCCCGCGAATATTGTAAATTCACCTTGGAATGGATTTTTACGAAAAAATAAATCAAAAACGGCATGATCGTTCACCTTTCCGCTCATCCAATAGCCGTACGCCATTGTTATCTGATACATGTCTATAAACAAGGACAATTAACATTCTTTTCAAAAATATTTATTTACAAATAATACATTACTTAAGTCACATACAAGAAAAGTTGCTCAGTCATTTTGTAATGTTATATAATTATACATAATATGTATAAATGATTCATGAATTTTTCAATTCATACATATACTTAACAACACTTTACAGTCCGCGTTTTCAGCACGTGAAAATAGCCAGAATACACGTGTGTGCGCAAACAGGTATTAACGTACAACAAACACACTCTGTGTGTGTTGATTTTTGTAAATATTTTTAGGAAAATACATTCCAATTTCTTTATCAGTCCGCTTACGGGCTTGTAGGAGAATATAATTCTAAGAATTCCTGTACCCCCACTTGTGCTTAGTAGTCCACCGCCGTAACTCACACTTCCCCTACTTTTCAAGCGTGTGAGTGTGTACTTATTTATAAAGTTTAAACGATACTATTAACACATATTTTCTTTAAAAATTTTTTTTAAAATCTTTTGTACAAATTGTAAATAATATTGTTAGTCAAACAAAGTTTGTAATATAATCCGCGCAATGAACGAACAAAACTTGTTTTAGTCAACTACACATGTATTATGTAAACACGGACCTATAAAAAAATTATTTTAGTGAATAAAAAGATTTTGATAGGATGATTTATGAGTTGCACTAATCGTACGCTTTACCCTAGGCCATTATCATTACATCAATAGCAATGTTCCGGTCCACAGAGCACCGGTCTTATAACGAAAGACTTGAATGAATTTTTGTCGGTCATGGAGGGGGAATGTTTACAATAGAAATATAAATCGGCGGACTCATAACGAGCGGACTTATAACGAAAGTCTACTGTACCATAAACATTTAAAAATATAATTTTATATTATCATTTTTTTAATGATTGTATTGAAATACGTATTGCGTACATTTCAATACAATCACAAAAATCAGTGTGTTTGTCTGTTATTCATACTGTTTTTATTTAAAAAGTGTATACACATGTTGAATCATTTCATGAATTTATTGATATAAATTTTTTTTTAATACTTTAAAATATTACCGGCCCCTGGGGAATTTTACTGTGAAAGTGCCCGGACTGTATAGTGTTAAAAATACGTATTTTTTGAATACAACAACCAAACAATTGCCCAGAAAGGGTTAATAAAAATGTATAAAGTTTTCAGCCTGAGACGGTTTATATTACAGAAAACATGGGCAGTGCCCGCCTTGCGAAAATTTATTTAAAATACACGTTAGGCTCTTAGAAACGAAACACAAAAAGTTCTGTATCTCCAAAAAGGAAGAAAATCAGTATGGTTCGGGCATTGTCAGTAAACGGCCTTCAGGTAGGTCCTAAGTTCCATTTAGGTCCGTGTCCAGGGGCCTACATAACTGAAATTATCCACGAAAAATCAAAAATTTCACAATAAAAAAAATGCAATAAATTGTAAGATTTTTTATTATTTAATTTTTTTTAACATTTAAATCTATACAGCTACGTAGTTCTCCAGGTCAGTGGCGGTTCTAGCGAGTAAGCCAGACAGGCACAGATCTATTCAAAAATTATTATAATTGAATACAATGGTTCAAAAGGTCATTCTAAGTTAAACATTGTTCTGAATTCTAAAACTCTATGTTCAATTTTAATGCTTTTGTTAAAAAAATTAATAGAAATATCCCCAATTTTACTGGTAAAACCTGTTGCTGGAAAAGAATCAAATCGCGAAGATTCAAATTGAAATAAAAAAAAAATATGAATATGGTTAAAAAATTTTTAATTTTGTCAAATTGTCACTTAAATATAGAAATATTTATTTTCCACAAACTAGTTTTCGATTGATTAAGAGGAGGTTTACTTGAGCGTCGTTAAAAAAAAATCGATTTTTTTTTTTCCAGAAATTGGTAGCTAATTATGTGTAGAATATGTTCCCAAAGTGATTTTACTGAAAGTAATTTAAGGGAAGGTTTACTTAAGATTTGATCAAAAAATCGATTTTTTGCCAAAATTGATAGCAAATTATGTGTAGAATATGTTCCCAAAGTGATTTTGCTGAAAATAATTTAAGATTTTTGCACATTAACCGAATCCAGCTTTCTATAAAAAAAAAAAACTCAAAAAACGTAGTTCACCCAATAATGAGTATTAAATATAAAATTTTGAAAATACGTTTCTTTATAATATCTCGGAACCACATTTTTGGAACTGGTTGACACGATAACTCAAAAACTACTCGATGGATCCTTTTTTTAATTTTTTATTTTAAAGATAATTCAATTCTCCGGCACCTATACCTAAGTCCGATACACTTTCAATATTTTTTATTTTTTTTATTTTACTTTAAAGAGCGAAAAATAAGACAAAAATCGTAATCAAAAGTTCACACATCCGCCATTTTTTTTTCTTTCAGCAATTTATTGATATTATAGGTATAGGTGTCGGTACTCTTCATGTAATTTATAAATCTTTTTTGTTTTGGGATTTCAGTGGTTTATTACCGGCGCTATGATGTCAATCAACAAGGCATCGGATTTTCGGATCGTCACACTGCACCATCTATAAAATGGACAATTTTTTTTATTTTTCCTTGAAAAATTTTTTTTTGTATAATTTAATACTTAATAAATATGTGTACAAAATTTAAAATTTATATTTACTTCCGTTCTTGAGAAAAAAAATCCAGAAAAATAGATAATTTTTAAGGACTCTCCCTAAGTAAACCTCCCCTTAAGTCATCTTCAGATGAAAACTGAACTGAACTGAATTCAGTTTTGATTCCAGTACACGTGTATTTTGTTTACCTTTCTTCTGGGTTTTTTCCCCATTTCTTAACCAGTCCATTCATTTATTGTCTTTATAATTTATATATATATATATATATATATATATATATATATATATATATATATATATATTAAGAATTTTCTTTTTTTTAAAGGCTCATTTCAAGAAAAACTACAAAAAAAAAACTTGTACTACCCAAAATAAGAATCCTAGAACCACCCTAGTTCTAGGTACTGAAATGGAACAAAAATTTTCAAAAAGTATGAAGACCGTCACAGACTGTGCAGAGAAGTTCAAGAACATAAGTGTCACAAATTTTTATCAGTAATTTTTTTTTTTAATTATCTAAACCGTTTTATCAAAAGTATTTTTACAAATCATATCAAGAGAGTCATCAAGATCAAAAGTGATTCTATAACAATAAACCTTTTCATTGAGTGACGAACAAACTTTTATCAAGGCCTTTTACAGTTTGCGGTATCTACATATTGATGAAACAGATTGTGTCACAGTATTAATGTACACCACTGTACGTATCTGTTCTAATCAAGTTACATGCTTCTGATTATAAACAATAAGGAGAAATATGTGAATGTTGATTTTAATTGAATTTATTTTAATTGATTAAAGCCACTTCTTCAAAACAACAAGATTCTTCGTACAATTTTTTTTATTTCAATTAAAAAAGTCAACATTTTGTAAATGTTTTTTTTTTTTTTTTTTTTTTACAACGATAAAACAATACTTTATAAGGTGCCTCGGAATTAATGTTTAAATATGACAAAGTAAGGTACGTATGGTTCATTGCAGTTAAATTTAACCATGCTTCGTCACTTTGAATTTAAATAATTTCCATTTCTTGGCTTTATCTCTTTTATTATTGCATTTATTTAAATTTTAAATTTTCAGTTTATTTTTAGAAAAGAATAGAAGATTGATTTGTTTCGAATAGAAAAATTATTTAATTTTTTAACGAAAACTCATGATCAATTTTATCTGAAATGAGGTATATAAGCCTACCAGAGTCCGAAACCATAGTTAATACCTTTTCTAAACAGGACAAAGCTTTTCTAAACAAGATCAAGTTATTTAATTTTTATAATATTATAAAAATTACGATAATACATTTATAAAAAAAAAAAAAAATGATGCAATAACTTATATTCTTGTGCAAAGTACTGATTAAATGGTTAAAAACCATCAGTAAGTGATTTTATTAAAGTAAATTATTGTAACTAATGTTTAAATTTCTTATTTTCTTTTGCTTTTTATTCACATTATGCACTTTAATGCTTATTTTTTTAAAAACCACATAAAAAAAGGTTCAGCTGTACTGGTATTTATTCGACATTAACATTTAAAATACTGGAATCCCGGTATTTCGGTATTTTTTCTGTATCGAAAGAAATATAGCATAGAAAAAAGGTGAAATAGTAAAAAAAATAGTCCTAGCTAAATAAAATAAAGTTTGCTTACTTAATTAAATTGCTATTTTTTATTAAAAATTATGAGAAATTTTCTTCCGACAAACGATAAAGACTTAAGAAATATTTTCAAATATTGTCAAATTTTAACCGAAACCAAAATACCGGTATTTTAAATTTTGATACCAATTTTACTGAACGTATAAAAATGTCAGGTATTTCAGTTTTTTCGATACTACCGAAAACCGGTACAGGACAATAAAACCGATTTTTTTTTTAAAAAAAGATTTAAAATATATTTCTGCTCCACGCTCCACGACTATGTTGGGATTATTTAATACGCTATTAACTGATCAAGGCGCCAATTTTACATTAATCCGACTCTGTATAACTTTTTCATATTCAACATTATAATAATAATTATTTGATTTACTTAAATTTGCCTATTACTGTGTTTTCGTATAAATAAAAATATGATCAAAATTATTAGCTATTTCATAATATTGCAAAAATATTATTATTATCAGTAAACGCACTATTTCTATATTAACCCTTTCAAGACAATTGGGCTATCAAACATATGACGTAAAAGAGTTTTTAAGTATATTTTCCTATAATTAAATGTATTTTTTTTTTAAACAGCAACCATAAGATGTCAAATTTTGTACTTGATTTTAACGCTATTCCACGTATTTAATTTATAAATTTTAATAATGAAAATCTCTTGTAGTGAAATGGGTTAAATTTTTCAATTGTTATCAAGTATTATTTTCCTGATAACAATTGATGGAAATATCACAATTTATTTTTGTTTATTAAAAAAGCAAAAAAAAAAAATAATAACAAAGGGATCATTTAGCGTTAGTAAATAATATTTTTTTTACATATTTTAACATAAATAAATAATTAAGAATGAATAAACAATTTTAAAAAGTTCAACATTCTCTCCACACATAATCCTTACTAATTTGTCCACCCTATACATTTTATATTGTTGCCCCATATTCTTTGGGCATGATTTGTCAAAAGCGCGGGAATCATTGTCCCATACCGTACACGGTGTTTCATTTACCCCGAACATAGTAAAAAAAAATGTCAAATTCATTCAAAACATTCAAAACATGTGAGCACATCCAATAATAGGACTACAAAACTAGAGCCAAATAAAATTTTTTTTTTGAAAATTACCTGTAAGCAGTGGCTGAACAACACCATTATGGATTTTATTATCACAATTTTGATATTCCATTCTGAATTGTTCGATTTTTGAATGAAATTTGATTTACAAAAAGCTTTTTTTCAGTGTGAAAAAAAATGTTTAAAATAATTTTATTTAAATTAAAATTAAATGTTAGTTGTGTTTGGAAATTTTCTCGGATTATTTAAAAACAAAAACAACAAAAAAAAATTGTTTCAATCAATTGAATCGAAATAACACATTACATAGAAGTAATTTAATTGTGTAATTAATAAAATTTCGTTCTAAACACTTGACATTCTCGTGTAAAACTAAACTGACGTACATCATTCGTAATTTCTTATGTACAACATATTTCTCATTTATGTGAAACGAGATTCCTTGGCCTGACCCACTGGCATCCACTGTGCATGCGTCATTTATGTCAAAATTATTATTATAAAAAAAAAAAATATTAATTTAAAATTAATAACTTTTGCAACAATTATAAAATTTATTCAAAATATACCGCTCAAATATCACAAAACACAATTTATTAACACAAAATCATTTAATTATTTCGAATAATTTACTAAAAAGTGATTTAAAAAGCGCGACCACACGTACTATCCGAATTTAAATATAAAATAATTATATAATAAAAATAACATGGACTTGATAATTTAAAAAATTTGTCTCTTTTTATCAGTGTGTTCGGCCGGTTTATTTATTTTCGAATTTTCGTCACCGAACCATTTTAAAAGTGGCAATAAATAATATGCATGTATATATTTTATTTGAAAAAGTATGTACATTTAAAAATCCCTCCACACTAAATTTTTAAAATGGCGGTGTCGATTGTTAGCAGCGCCATCACCACGTCATATTACCGCCGTATTTTAATTTACCATTCTATTTTCGATTCTTCACGGGAGAAGGATCAGTGATTAGGAACAAAATGTGTGAATGATAAAAATAAATAAAAAACAACACATGATAATAATGTTAACTAGATTTGTATTTATTTATATGTATATTTATAATATGAATGATTTTTTCAATGATACACGGTTGAAAGGAAAATTTACGTGTCCACTTTTCTTATTGAAATACTGAAAATGGATAAGATAATCCATAATGAGCATTAAAAATTTTAAGAGATAAAATCCATGGATCAATTTTATCAATGAACAATTTTTTGATATATTTTTGATGTAAAATAATTTATTTGCTTTTGAGCAATTCATGTGCGTTTCAATAATTTTTTTTAAGTATGCATAATTTTATTATATAAAATACTTTTAAGATTTTATAAAAAATATATTAATAAATTAATAGATTTTTTTGGTTTGAGGGCATTTTTTAAATGTATTTACGTTCTTATATGATACAGTTATATATAACGCGACTACGGTTTAAAAACAATATTTATCTGATTATAAGTACATTTATAAGTTTTAAGTAATCAGTGACGGCTCACTGTTAAAATAAAATTAATAAAATGTCATAAAATGCTCTTATTATGTTTATTTGTGCTCAGCGCAATGTACAATTTCGTTCAAAATATCTTTTTAAACTTTTGTTTTTACTCGTATTTTAAATAATTCATAAATATCTGAATCTGAAACTGAGGGAGGGAAAATTTGGACGTAATTTAATTTGGAAGCCATATTCGTATTAAAATTACAATAAATTTACGGCAATATTCTAGTTTAAAAATTTAAAATAATCTTTTTTTTTTGGTAGTATTTGAATTGAACTCAAATTCTACCTGATGATGATTAAATCAACCGAAAGCTAGCTCATAAAATATATTTTAATTTTAAATGAAAAAAATGGAGACAATTTTTTTTATTATTTAGTCCGAAAAAATTGTCCGAAATTCATGTCTCTAGACTACAATACCGCCTTAACTAAGCGATTTAAAACTTATTCATCAAAAAATTACAATAAATGCATTTAATAAAATTAATACTGTCTAATTCTGGAACATGTGGTAATGTTTCTGGTTTTTATTTAGTAAAACTATTCTATAATCTGATGTTAAAAATATATATACAAAATAAATTTTGGGACGACTAAGGTCGTAACGAATATTTAAATAATTCTCGATCGCTTAACGCGTTAAGAAGCACGATTCGTTACAACCCTACTTAGAGAACATAATGTTTAAGCCACATTTTTGCTAAGTACATCAATTATTACGCCTCTTTGAAACTGTACACCTAATCTGAACATATAGTACACTAATATTACACATAATGTTCAATTGGTTGCGGTAAAATGGCTAACAAAGATGGCGATTATAGAACACAAATTCGTTAAAACGAAAACACAAACTAAATCTAACTAATCTTTTTATATATATAAATATACACAAGTTTAGATAAAATACATCTTTAAGATGTGTACTTTTCAAATTTCTTGGGTATTTACATGGAAGATTTACAATTATGACATCACAATTGATCAAAAAAAAAAAAATAAAATAAAATAAAATAAAAATAAAAACGAAGTAGCAGGAAGATCGTATCATTCAGATTCGCAACAACAAACGGCGATTATTTACTTATATAACTACGATGTCATACACGTAACACGCATGCGCGATAACGATTTTATTAAATGCGTTCGTCGTGTTAGTAACTAAATCGAAAATTCATTGATAAAATTGATTTTTATTTTTGGATGGGCGCTCTTATGGATGATCTACATTTATATGGGTGTATGATGGGCCCAGTGATTGTTTAAAAAGGTCTGTTCATTTCCTAAAATTGATATTTTAATATTTTTGGAAGTGTCTGTTGTTGATTTCTGATTGTCAAATATAATTTTTAAATAATTAATATAGAAAAAAAGTATGAGATTGTTTGTTTCGTTACTTTTCGTTAAAAATGATAATTTAAAAACCGAAAGTCGGTTTGTTCTTAATGAAGTGACGAAATAAATAATCTCATCACATTTTTAACATGGATTTTCTTCACAGCGTAAACCTTTCGAATATTAATTATTTTTTTGCTAATATTTGCTTGAGCTAATTCATCTAAATTATTACTTTATTCATATGCTTCCCTAGTCTTATGATCGCTAAACGAAATATACATTTTCTAACAGAGCTGAAATTGAAATGAACAAACCTAAATTAAAAATCTACAATAATGGTAATTTCCTTATATAAAATATATTCAGTTTTATGGTAATTTGGCAATAACCTTTTAAATTTTGTAAACGATTATGGCTGTAATTAAGTTGTGGCATTTTCTTTTCGAGTTGAAAACGACACAATTGATCGGATCCCTTTCACAGATGTCTAAAACAGAATAAATTGTTGGTTATATAAAAACATTTTAAGAAGGGTTTTATACAAACACGTTGAATAATCTAAGAGTTGACATTGATCTTTTGGGTGATTATGACAAAAATGATGAAATCATAAGGGTTCCGATGTCTTGGAAACCACAGGAACTATAGAACTCTTGACTAGAGTAATCGGTTGCTCTCTTTAGTAGCAACAATTCTATCAGAATAGAAGGTGTTAGGACACCTTAAAACCTGAGGAATATCGGCTATAACTGTCTTCACTCAGACGGGATTCGATCCCGCTATGCTAACCACTAGACCATGTGGTCTGGTCCGTATTGGAAATGGCAACTCTCGGATTATTCACGCTGTAAATTAGTCTTACCTTCTTTTTTGAACTATTTAAAAAATCTTTATACATATCAGACCTCAGGTACCTTGAATAACTGTCACTTTTCATTAAATGATATACATGGGCCTGAAAAATATCATGTTAGAAGTTCTACTTACATTTTGTGTGACTAGAATAGGATTATATCTTACCGCTGCACCGTCAAAACTCCATCGATCCGGATTTTCCATATTTTTCTTCGTTATTTCATAAGAATGTGAATCGACATTGATTGGACAACTGGCATCAGGTGCCAGAAATTCATTCCAGATTTCTTGAGCTTTCGCCTGTACGGCGGATTGTGGTAATGCTTTCAATTCTTGTACGGCTTCCCAAAATTTTAAATTTTCTCCGCTAAATTCTTTATCTAAGAATTTGATAAAATGTTCACGGCCCACGGAATCTTGGAGGACTTCTTGCAGACCAAATGACCAACGTTTTACACGTCTGGCAGATATTTCTTTGGCATTTTTCTCTTGTTCCCAAAATTCTGGGTTGTCGGTAGTCCACGGATTTGGTTGTTCGGGTGATACCAAAAAGTAATCGTATTCCAAATATTGTTCGTAATAGCCTATGATTCTGGAAACGGATGTTCAAATGGAAATTGTTTTTGGCTTATGTTGTTTAAATGTTTTGATAGATTCGATTTTTCTAGTCCCATCTAGAAAATCGAATCTATCAAAAAATTTAAAACCACTTACGTTTCAGCGACTTTGGACATTTTAATATTTCGACGTTCCAAACGTAATTTTAAACGTGCATTTTGTTTCTTAAGCATTCCTAATGGATTATCATTTTGTGGATCAATATTTGGAGCTGCTGTTTTACCAGCTGCACCTAACTGCAGGTATTTATTAGCTGTGGCTGCCCGATTCATTCTACATGCTTTTTTAATGTTTACCTCCGTGGTGTTCACGCAACCGGGCATTGGACGATGAACGTCCCAGAACGCTCTCTCTTGACTATCCAAAACTTTACGTTCAAGTTTATCACGTTTCTTATCAACTTTGCTTTGGGCTTCCGCTTGCATAAATATAAATTCCCATTTTCGAGAGAACATTTTCTGTAGACGCGCCAAGTTTTCTGCTTCGTAGTCGGCTAGTTCGAGTCGCGTTTTATTTTGCATTGTACGTTTACACAGGTATACGGCTAAAATGATAAGATACATACTTTGATCCTGTCGTTAGGTAGGGTTTTGCTTCAAATTTTTGTTCAGTTACCATAGTCAGTGTTTTCCGGTTCCCAACAGTTTGATGGCCAAAAGTAGGGTGTTTGAAATCGATAGAATGAATTATCGTTTTTAACGGTTAGCATATGATCGTCGATTGGGAAGAAGTATCCATGTGCGGCCATTAAGTGCGCCAGATGAAGAGCTTCAGTTTGATCGATCTTTAGGTTCTTTACCATCCACATAATTAGATCGGAACCGGTAAAGACCGATGGGATTTTCGACATCAAACTTTTTACCGTACGCACCGGGACACCGGTAACTTCATCTTGCATTTTTTCGACGATTTTTTCCATCTAAAAAGACAAAATTCACGTCAAAGTAAGAGACACATCGCCAAAGACCACACACAATACGATATGTCGGTACTTTTGCGTAAACAAGATGATTCGGAGTATTAGCAACGTCGTCAGTAAAAGGGACTGTGGCCGGTATATTTGACGAAGTGGAATTAACAACAGTTTCCGTCGCGTTTATTGAACTGCTGCTAGGCGTTGCGTGTGGTGTACCGCTTCCAGCAACATCAGCACGATCAACTTTATGCCGCGACGCAAACTTTTCAGTACTCATGGTGACCATGTCTTCACCGCAAATGTGACCACTAAAGCCTTGCCACACTTATGATATTAAAAATTTTTGTCTTCCCTGACCTAAGCCGTGACAAAGTTCCATTTGTAATTTTGTCAACTTCAAAAGAAACAATTAAACGACAACTAACAAAAATTAGAGACATTCGCAAAATAAAACAGCCTCTACTTTTAGAAAACAACAATTTAATGCAAAGCATGTTAAGAATCGATTAGGTACGTTAAAATAACTCGACTTTTCGGGTTTGCAAGTGCAAAAACTTGGAGTCTTGGAGTTTGTTGCCTTACACGCCATTATATTACAAAACACAACAAAATTTCAAAGACTCAAAAGCAAAAAAATACATGCTTTGGGTACATGCTTTCAAAAAAAAAAAAAAAAATCATAAACCATGCAAGTGCCAAACTTTGCCTTCCGCTACAAACGAACCTTTCAGCAAGACGAATTTAAGTCAAAACAATCCATTTTTTTTTTAGTTTGCTAAAGTCGCTGTTTCACCAACTCAAAACGAGTAAAATTAAAGGGCATTGAAATAAAATAAAATTTATACACATAAGAAAACATAAAATAAAAAAAAAATTTATTAATTCAAAAAAATCGTTACACCATGACCAAATAATGCCACAACGTTCAACAATTGTAAAATTAAATCAAAAATAATGCAAACATTACTAAAATGAAACAAAATTAATAAAAATTATTATTAATATTATAAGTATATAACTAAGTATGTATAATTTGATCAGATTTACAAAATACAAAATTTCAATAAATATTTATCAGATATGTATAACATTTTTATTAATTAAATAACAGTTTTATTAAATTGAATAAAATTTTTGAAAAATTACAATTACATTTCGAATATGCAAATTTTTTCGAATGAATTAAACGTTAATTATTAAAATCATTTACAATTTTTGCTAATGGACGCCAAATCGTTTAATGCAAACTTATCAATAAAATTTCACAGGGTTATTTATGTCTGTCACGTTGGTATTTCATCAAACGTGAACATATACACCATTTTATAAAATGTTATATAACTTCATAATTTGTTTGTAATGGTTTGTATCAGTTATCACTCTCTTTGGAAAGGTGTCTTTATCGTATGAAACCTACAATAGTGTTGCCGAAGAGATAATCGTGATTAACGATTACGATTAATAATAGTTTTTGCAACAATTAAAAAATGTACGATTAAATTGTGACAATTAACCTTTTCACTACTGATGTAAAATATATTGTACATCAAATTTAGGTTATGTTAACATGATTTTTTAATTGAGAAATAATTAAAAACTTCTTAATATTATTTAAAATTCCTAAATTACGCTTACTTAAAGACGTAAGATTAAAAATTTTAATTAAAATAAACGCTTGTTTAAATCTTTTTCCCAAATTTCTCCAATTCAACCGACAAGTTTCAAGTCATCAAGTTTACTGTAACTTTTCAACGCGTTAAAAACCATAAATAAAATGATAGAATGATGAAACGGGAAGCTAATTATAGGTTTTCAAAGTCATTCTGTTCGTCTTGTGTTAAGCTAACTATTTAATAGGAGTAGAGGCGGACTCTATATTAGTGATGGAGAACTATCGATAACTATCGATATTTTTGACTATCGAAAACTATCGATATTTTTTTCCTTACTATCGATAGTTTTCGATAGTTTTTTTTCAGTCATTTCGTTTACTTATAAATACTATAAAGATAATAAAAATTATACCAAGAGGTATAAAAACAACCATTTTAAGGGAATTTCCGGCGACTTCTTTTTTATTTTGTTTTGCTCGCCGGCTATCCAGATGCCGCCCAAGTCAAGAAACTTGAGCATCAAAAACTATCGATAGTCGGAACTATCGATAGTTCTCCATCACTACTCTATATTTGATATCAGTGACAGAAGAAGCTTCTGGTTGGCCCAAGACAATAATTAAATTGGTGGAGAGGGCAACATATTAATTAGTTGGGGGGGGGGGGGAATACACTATAATACCCTCTCATCAATCTAAAGCTCTAGAGAGAAATAAGTTACTTTTGAATTTTTTCAAAACAAGCCCTTATAAGTTACTTTTGAATTTTTTCAAAACACGATCAGTATTACTGTCAGTAATACTGACAGTATTGCAAAAAAATATTAAGGCTGCCTGTACAAGATCAGTAATACTGTCAATATTTCAAAATACTGACACTTTTATTGATCGTGTATTGACGATACTGAAATAATGATGAAAGTATTGAAGAATGGCTTATAATTTCATCAGTATTCACTTCAGTACTAGGACGGGGGGGGGGACAGTGACATTAATGACAGTTAAAACCTTTAACACATATTTCTCGTATATTATGTACCAGCGGTACCAGCCGAGACAAATACAAATCGATTGTATTGTAGATCGTATAATATGTACATCAAGTAGGCTTGTACATATATTATTGATTAGTATGTACGGCAATATGTACAATATGTACGATATGTACTGTATGTACATACATGCGTATATGTATAACTTAGCTAGAAAAAATAACGAACATAACGTTTTTTCTTTTTTATTTTCTTGTTTTGAGTTGCAAACGCTAGTACTATAACTAAACACGCTTCTTCCATAATAAAAACAATTCCAAAATTTTATTAATTTAAAAATTCCGAAAAATTAAACTTGACAGTTTGCTTTAAAATACTAAAGAAAATAATGATAGTGTCCGGTATCATAAAAATACTGAAGTAATAAAAATAATGATTCATTATTTTTATCAGTAAATACTGACAGTATTACTGATCGTGTACAGGCAGCCTAAGATATATATTCAAGAGAGAAAAGTTACTATAACTACGTAACATAATACATAATGTAATAACAAGTTATGACGTTAGACAACATTAAAAAACAAACTGCTATAGACTTGAATCCACAGAACTAAAAATTGTACGGTTGATTAAAAACTGTTTTTAATTTATTTAAAATTTCAAATTAAATCCATTGAACGTTAGTAATTTTAAGATTTAAAAAAAAAAAAATTAAAATTTCATAACTAAATTCAGAATTTTACTTCTTCAGATTATATAGTTATTACAAATCTAAAATTTATATAAATAAAATTTTTTTACTGATGTAATTTTTTTTTTTTTTTTTTGTAATCAGTTGATATTTTTAGTATCACACAATTAAGCATTTCCCTCCTCATAATCCTACCATATTTAACGCTTCTTTATTTTAAAATTAAGTGATGTGTAACAAGAATTTCTGTTGCTTTATTAATATAATAACGTACTTTCTAAAAACCGAACAATTAACATAAAATTTCATTTTTAAATGTGATATAATCGATCAATTGATTTTGGTTGTTGAATTTCAACAAAAAATAATTATTTAATTAATTAAATGGATTGAAGTTGATTCAACTCGGTCGGTGTAATTCTTAATAATTTTGTTAAAAATCGTATTTTTTTTAATAAATTGATATGTTTATTGTCTCCATCTTTGTTTAAATCGTTTAACCCATACGTGACCGTGAGATTACACATAATATCACCAAAAATTACTTTTAAGTATGCTTTTAAGTAATAAAATAATAATGGAATAACTTTTTCTGAATCGTGATCTCTCGCCCTGTGTAAAAATTACCATTAAAACAACGTACGGTTGAATTTTTATAAGTACTTAAAAAGGATCTATAACAGACAACAGAGGTCACTACCAGTTATATATATATATATATATATATATATATATATATATATATATATATATATATATATATTAAACAATTTTTGTTGAATACAGTATTTTGATCCTTTATTTACGTCTGATACTTAAACCATTCTATGTTTCTATGTGACTCTATGTGTCATATTACTCAAATTACACGTCTGTTTGTATATCGGTTTCCAACTTCTAGTGTCATTAATATTTCTGTTTGGATATAAAACATTAATAAATCAAAATTTTTGGGTTGTATTTTTTTAAAAGCCTTCATTGGATTAAAAATACTCTTTTTCATGCTTAATAAGAAAAAAAAATGGGTGTTTAATTTATTTGTCAATTTTTGTAAGCCAGTTTAATTACATACCTAAAAATAGTGTTCCGGTATAGGGGCTTTTACGTTATAGGAAAAATGTTGAAATATTTTGAAAAAATTTCGTCTGAATATTATGATAATTATATTTTCCAAAATAAAAATAACATGGTAGTATCGAGTAATAGAAATATTTACTATTAAGTAATGTAATCTGTTTTTACTTAGCACCAATTTAAAAAAAAGGGATTATTAACCTTTTGCATTTTCAAATACCGTTACTCTTATCCTGGAAAAGATACCAAAATCTTCTTTCGGTGATTTACTCTGTATCTTCATATAAAAATTTTTACAAAAAAATCCCACAAATTAGAAATAGAAGCGGGATATAATGGGTTAATACACTTGTAGTGACATCTCTTATTAATTATGATACTCTGTGGTCTTTAGTCAAGAGATTAAAAGACTTGACGGAAGTATTGAAGGCATCGCCCATGATATCACATAAGTTTAATTTCGAATTTACGGTAAGAATTTCAATTGAATTGACGCGTTTTCAATAAAAAATACGTGTTTCGTCAATTGATTGAATCTATTTGATTGATTTGATGTTGTTCAATTATTTTCAAAATTCAAGTTTCAAGTGATAAAATGGTCATGGCGGCCTAGAATTTTTCGCTGTCAAAACGTGTTTTTTTTTCTATTGTACGATACTGTGAGTCAACTGTTTTTTAAGTGGCTGTTACGGTACATTTTAAAAGGCCAAAAATATTTTACTTAAAACCAAATTGATTAGTTTTAAGGTAATTTGTTTTCTTTCAAATTTTTCTTTTTTTGAGACTGTGATACTTTAATCAATTTTTTTTTAATACTGTTGCTATATTGAGGGGAAAAGTCATTGATGATTCAGCGGACTGTAATGTACTGACAGATAATTTCTTATAAGTGGTGACTAACCTATTCTGATAAAATTTGCAAAGAATTCTATTGAAATCAGCAACATATTTGTTGAATTATTATTTTAGATCGATGAAAACGCGACTTGACTTTCGCGATTAGTTTTCGTCGTGATAATTTTGTTGTAAATCTTTTGTCTGCTTTGTGACAACAAGTTCATACTGATTTAGTATTTTTGTTTTTTGTTTTTTTTTTTTTTGAATTTTGTTTTGTAGATTGTTTTAAGTTAACACTGCCGTATTTAATAGATTTTAAAAAGCAAAAAAAAAACAAGAGATGCGTGAATATAAAATTGTCGTTTTGGGCTCGGGTGGTGTTGGTAAATCGGCGCTAACCGTTCAGTTTGTGCAAGGTATATTCGTTGAAAAATATGATCCCACGATAGAGGATAGTTATCGGAAACAAGTGGAAGTCGATGGCCAACAATGTATGTTGGAAATTTTGGACACCGCTGGAACGGTAGCTAATTGTTTTTCTGGGGTCTTTTATGCTGTATCCTTAGGTTAACATTTGATTTTTTTTTTGAATTTAGGAACAATTTACAGCAATGCGTGATCTGTACATGAAAAATGGGCAAGGATTCGTTCTTGTTTATTCGATCACAGCACAATCGACGTTTAATGATCTACAAGATTTACGCGAGCAAATTTTAAGAGTAAAGGTACTCGCCGAGACTTTTTAACGGATTCCACTTAGGATCCATTTCGATTATACTCAAGTCCTGCGTTATTTTTAGGATACAGATGATGTACCCATGGTCCTCGTAGGTAACAAGTGCGATTTAGAAGATGAACGAGTCGTGGGCAAAGATCAGGGCGCAAATTTGGCGCGCCAATTCAACTGTGCCTTTATGGAAACTTCTGCCAAAGCCAAAATTAATGTTAATGATGTAAGTTTTTCGTACTACGATGTTTATTCACTAATTCTAGTTTGGTTGCTTGCGATTTTTGGGAAATTCTTTTCCTTTGAATTTACCATAAGCCTTGAAGCCTCCTCTATTTATTTTCCTTATTGTCACCGAACCTAACTTTCTAGTAGTTCTTCAAATGTATCTTCTGTATCCTAAACTTGCTTGGAATTGACAAATTCGGCTTGCAATTTTAAATTAACAAATATTTTAAGGTCTACTGCTTAGTATAACTGAATTTGGAATCTGGGTCTTGCTAATAGGGGAATTACCAGGGAAAATACACACCTGCTAATAGGTGAATTCTCAGGAAACACCGAAAATTAACACTTAATAGAATTGATAAATACTTTCTACTAAAGATTAAACATTTAGAAACATTTAAAGAATAAAATCTACAAATTAAGAAATGGATCGAAATTTTATGTCAGCCATATTGACTATTAGTTGAATATTCATTTTTTAATATGACTTTTTTAGTGTAGTTTTAAATTAAAAAAAAAGTAAAGATAATAAAAGGAATACAAGAAATTTTGAAAATAAAAATTTTACGACAAACAGTTTTAATTTAGGATAATGATTGATAAGTTTTTTTTTAGGATTCAGCAGTTTCGTAATCCCTAGCGCGCCAATCAATTTTTACTACAGGTTTTTATGTATATTTACAATCGTATTGTTACTTACTCAACAGAAAATCGTAAAAATTCTTTTAAAAAGTTCCAAATTTGGTTATACTAACAGATTGTCAATTTCAGATTTGAACAATGTCTAATAATTTTTATTCTTTTAAGATATTCTATGACTTAGTTCGACAAATAAACAAAAAGTCACCAGAGAAAAAGCCGAAACAGAAAAAGAAATCGCTGTGTACGTTACTTTAAAACGAAATCAATAACGCAGCGGGAAAAAGTCATTTCAGAGGAGATTCGAAATCAGTGAAAAGATATAGTTTTTTAAAAAAACAAAAATTTAAACAAATTAATAATTATATAATTTAAACTTGAGACCGGATTCGTTTTCCGATTCATAAAAAATAAAAAAAAAATTAAAATTATAAATCAGAACATTCGGCGCCATTGTGAAATTGTCAGCACACGCAAAAATAATCTCTATTTATCTTTTACCTCTTGCCTGGAACTTCTTTTCTTGTCTGAGTTTAAACTGAATAAATACAATAAAAACATTTTAAAACATAAGTTGGTTATAATTGTAGACACACAAGAGTATTTATAAAAAAAAGCACTGATTTATTCAAGTTATAAAAATCGTTTTTGTCTGAAAACTTTTAATTTCGGCATTCGACATTCTGTGTGCTCATTCGTCTTCCTGAGAGATAATAACTGTATTCGAGTTTTCACTATTAGTGTAGTAAGGTCGTGGGATTTCGGCCATACTTCTCCCTTGATTTTGATACGTTACTCTAGTTAAAACTATAAGGGGCATCAGAAAATTCATTTTTTGTACGATCAGTATTATTTTTCGCCCGGTAAATAAACCCGAATGGGCCCATAGAATGTTGATCCGTATTTTTTTTTATCATGTGTTTTTAAATTTTTTTCAGAATTATCATTTAAACTATAATTATTTTTTGTAACCTTTATACTGTAAACATTGTATCATTTGTGATTCCCCTGTATAGAAAATGTGTAAGTAGCTTTATGTCACGCCGACGCATAGACAACGCAATGTATACAATATAGAGGGATAATTACGTAATGTTTTTTTTTTTATATTAATGTTTACAAGTGAGTGTTAATTGTTCAGTGATGGGGCATTAAGTGAAGTTTCGCATCTCGAATCAAGTATTATTTCATGTATCACGGGTTGTCGTGCTTCAAATGTTCCGTCATTATTTTTATTGTGTAGCCCCCCTACAAGAGTGTACAATTGAAATTATTTTTTAAATAAAATTATTATCGTTTAAATGATTGATTCGAATTTTTGTATTGTTAACAATATTTTTGTCAATAAATTCTTTTTTCAAATTTTATATATTCTAAACAAAAATGTTTGCGCAAACGCACACAGTGTTCCAGTAATATTTAAAAAAAAAACCTGTTTTATTCATCACAATATATAATAAACAGTTTTTTAAACAGATTCATTTTCCTAAATGTATATTTATATATATATATGGATCTCTAGTGTTATTTTTAAATCAAGTAATGGATCATTTTGATCGATTAAGTGATCTAGTTCATTCTCATCACAGTGACCACTAGCTATCAGAAATTTCTGTGCTCAAATAAATATACGTATAAAGTACAGTAGCACTGTAGAATTAATCGTTCCTATTTAAGGCGTAACACCACTTTGAATTCTTTAAAAAAAGTACATATATTCAAGTATTTAAAAAACAAAACGGCGCCCAACGTGGGGCCAAGATGCCATCTACAATAATTTGCAACTTATTACGTTGCAATTTACATACGATTAAAATAACAAAAGTAAATTTTTTTAACGAAAAATTGCTACATAAAATAACGTTCAAATCAAATAAAAAAAAGGTTATGATCAAAATTTTTGCTTGTGAATTGTGCTACAAAAAAGATTCAGTTATTTTTCGTCGTAAAATATTTTAATTTGTATCCTACGGAGAATTTACCAAGGGTAATAAGAGTCATAAACAGTTGAAACAGTCATCGCAACAAAAATTCTTTTTTGAAAATTTCACAGTGGTGTGACACCTTAAGTATTAAGTACGAAAAACAATGCAGGATGATACAGAAGCAGCCACATTTTTACCAAAGTATATATATACATATATATAGTGTATTTAAAACGAAGAGAGTTGAGTATTCAATTTTATCAGTGTTTTATAATAACATAAGGAATGATTGTAAAGTAACTTAACTTGATTTAATTCGTTTTTGTTTTAAAACACTAATTATTCAATACACTATATCAAATGTTTACGTTTTGAATAAATGAGTAAAAATTAAAAACCCGAGTGCGGGAGCTTATTTATTGATTCTTACATATCAATTCTTAAATATAAACAAAAAAAAAAGCTATATCAATTTATTTTTTATATCTGATTCGTAAAATAATTGTTGAAATATATATGTTTTTGTAAAATATGGTAAAATATATCGTAACATTATTTTGACAGTAAAAATTTTTTAACGTTTCAAACGAATATCACTCGTATATTTTACTATATTTTGCAGAAAACTATTTTCGTTCTTTGAGACCGATGTGACAGTGGGAGTTAGTCTTGAGTTAATCTTAACACATCGTTAGGACTGACAAGTCCGATCAACAATGTGTTACGAGTCATATTCGAGCACAACTCGTGTCGCATCGCCTTTAAAATTTTCAATTTTGATTTTTGTTTTTGAATGAAGACTGCTATGGAAAAAAAAGTTGGAATTCGACAATATAAAATTTAAATAAAGTACAGCAACCATTTTACTTTTTTTCGGTAGATTTTCTCTATAGTAGCTTTAAGAATATTTTTTTGAGACTTTTTTTTTGATGTATATAATAATGAAATTTTAGGATTCAAATAATGTCATTGTTGATGATTTAATGAAATTGTCAGCAATGATTTTTTCCGTGAGACGTTTTATGAAAAATTTTCTTTTGTGTAATCTAAACAAAAATTCGTAGAATAGAAATTAAATTGTTTTAGAAATCCGTTTGGGACTGTAAATTTAACAAAATTGAAAATAAAGTATTTTAATTCAAGAATTGTTGAATATTTTATTCAAAGTTACAGATATCTCGTAAAATATTGAATTTTCAATAAAAAAAAGGTTATGATCAAAATTTTTGCTTGTAAATTTTGCTACAAAAAAGATTCAGTTATTTTTCGTCGTAAAACGTACCGTTTTTGAGATATATATATATATATATATATATATATATATATATATATATATATATATATATATATATATATATATATATGTGTTTATAATTCAGAATTCATTTCAACGCATTTATATTTGTATTATTGTTACCTGTTTGCATTTATGCTGATTTTGAAGCTATTAATATCTAAAAACTGGTACGTGACAAATGAAATAGTAAAAAAAACACTTTGAATAAATCGTTCAACCATGCTTGGATTATATCGAAAATGAGTCGCGCTTTTGGGTTTCTTTTCCGTTTACTTCCAAAACAGTTCCAAACATGATTTAACCAAGAATTTTCGTACTAGAAGATGAATGTACTGTAAATATTAATTATATATAAATTGATCGTTCAGAGACAATTGAAAAAAGTCGTTAAATTCGTTTTATTAATAAAAAAAAAATCTTATAGAATTTGTAATAATTGATTAAAAATATCATATGTAAAAAAAAAATCTTTATTAAAAAATTGTAACATTGTGTATTTAGGGTTGATTGTAATTCTTAAAATATCCTATCATGTGATCGACAAACTTGTATTCTGCTAGTGGATATCCTTTCCAGTGTGGACCATACACTGTTCGAAACGAGGATAAATATTTAGGAGTCAAACGAATTTAAAATGAGAACAGTAAATTTCTCTTATTTCAAATTCGTTCGACCCGGTGTAACGTTATTCAACCGTGTATGGAACACAAAATATTCTAACGAAAAAATGCAAAAAAAATCCAAATAAAATCAAATTTTCCCAATTAAGCACTTGGCAGTTTTTATTACAATTTATGATAGCTAGTAAGTAAACATAAGTAAAAAAAATTTATTAACTAAATTATGTTGTGACAAAAAAAAAGGGTAGGCTGTGTCACGGATGGCACGCCCACGGATATTGGACGTGACAGTGTCCACTGAAAATTTGTACTTTTGTGCAACATTTTACAAATTTTACATAATATGTATGTATCAAAATGATACGTATTCAATATTTTAGCAATAATTTTGAAATTAAAAATTTATGATTGGGACATTTAGTTGAGACCTTAATGCGGTATTCTAGTCTAGAGAGGTTAATTTGGGACGTTTTTCAGACCAAATCAAAAAAAAAAATTTTACTATCCATTTTTGAGGAAAAATTCAAAAAAGGAAATAAACATTCAAGATGTTAAACTATTATATCTTGTCGTAAAACGGAGTGAACTATTAGTCGACTCGATTTCTTGAAAATGACGTCACAATTTGTAAACAAACATGTCAATTTTGATAATTTCCATTGGCGAAGTCATTTTCTTGTGAAAAGCCATAATAACTAATAATCGACCAAAATTCAAATAAATACTTGCTTTAACTTTGACATCTGATGAATTAAAGTTTTGAGGTTATAAATATTGACATTGTCTTCAAATTGTGATGTCATTACAATGAGCTGTTTTTATTTAATTTTTTTAATTTCAGTCGAGTACCCTATTTTTAAAGGTTTAGATTAGAATATCGGCATTATGTGGAAAGGAATAGTACCAGAATTTGGAAACAGTTTAGGATAGGCGACACTGTCACGTTAAAACAAATATGTTTACATTAAATGTTTTTCTTGTGGAAAAATTTAGAATAATTATGAAATAAGTTTTCTCATTAATTGGACCAGAAATAAACAAAACATTTTTAATGAAAACATCCATTAATGTATGTCATTTTTCGAGTTAATGAATTTTCTATATTTTCTTCAAAATTTGTTGCTAATTTATTATTGAAAAATCAATGTTTTTAAGAAAAAGATAAATATATTAATTATTTAAAAAGTTATAAAAATGGTGTAGATAGCGTTTATTTTCAGTTGACCCTTCTCGAACCGGATAATGGGTAAGTTTTATCTGTTCCTGACAACTTTACACGACATTCGGACATCTATCTCGGGACAATCAAACTACCGTAATAAAACTGTTTTTTATCGAAGTGTGAAATTTCTTAGTATCTCAGCTTTTTTTTTTTGATTAAATAAAATTTCGTGGATATGTAGGGTGCAATTGGGCTAGACGATTTTCGAGTTATTCAGACACAAATTGCGGTATTCCCTAAAGTTTTAAAAAGTGATCATTTTTACCTATTAATTGGAACCAATTAATTGTGAAACTCAAGAGAGATCTGTATTAAAATTTTGTTAGAATACTAATTTTAATGAAGTCCTAGTTAAGGTGTGAGTTGGCCAAAAATAAAAAGTAAGTATAAATAAAAAAATATATACCATATATACCCTACTTCAAATACAATTGATCATGAGTCAAAGTTAAAAAATTAAATAATTCTTATATTCAAAACAAATCAATCTTCTATTCTTTCCTAAAAACAAATTGCAATTTTAAAATTTACATAAGTGCAATAATGAAAGGGATAAAGCCAAGAAAACGGAAATTTTTTTAAATTCATAAGTGATGAAGCGTGGTTAAATTTAACTGAAATGAACCATAATAAAAGAATTTTCGATGAAATCCAAAGTTTTGAAGTCAATAATAAACGGGGGTATTATTAGGGTTTGATCCAGTGTAACATCACAAAGAGACTATTCCGAAGAGTGACAGCCAGCGCCGGCGAAAGAAATGATAGGCCCCGAGCACAATAAAAAAAATTTCAAACATTTTTTCTCCAAAAATACAATTGACAAACAAAAAAATGCCTTCTCTTACTTTCTCAGGGCCCCTAATCGAGGCTGCGGGCCCTCAGGCAATTGCGCCACTCTCTTGCCGGCCCTGGACACAGCTATACATATAAATTCAGAATAAATACCCGGCCTATTTAGTGTACGGGCATCCAGACCATTGCCCATTACGGTCTACGACTAAAGCCTAAACTCAAATGAATCACAGTACAATTACTTTATGATTTTATAACCACTGTGAACAAACAGTCCGGACATCCCTACCGACAGAAACGGTGATACAATATGTACAAAACCAGTCGAAGCGTACAAAACCTCACGATGATGTCGCGAGCATCAAACTGAGGTAACCTATATTGGCCATCATTTTCGTCGAGTTTTTTTTTAGTATGTGCTGCATTTTTTTACGCTCCGTTGTTCGAATTTCAATTTTAAAATGAGTGATTTTAGTAATTTAAACGGTCACAGTTCATCCAATGCTAAAAAAACCGTTGATTTTTCGTTAAAAATTGGTTTGTCTAGCCTATATAAAAAGAGCGCGAAAAATCGGCCTTAAGAATTTTTTTAATTTTGTTTTATTTTTTAGTTCGTAAAAAAGAAGATTTTACTGACCCGTCACTAAAATATAAACCGTTTATTATACCGGAAATCGTTGAAGAGTAAGTAATAACCGTAAAAAAATTACAATTTACATATATTTTTCAAAAATTTGAATTTTTTTTTTTTTGATAGTAATAATGATAAAATTTTAAAAGAAACGTCCGAAATCACACTAACATTTTTGTCGTCAACATTAACATCCCATATTAATGTTCCGAATCCACAGGATCCGATCTATAAGGAACTGATCGATTTGATTCGAGTTGATTACGTGAATGATTCTGACGCGTTTTTAAAATTATTGGATACTGAGTCGACGTTTAAACCGCATGGGAAACTCATTAAAAAATTCGAATTAGAAGGTATTTAATCGGAAAGAAGGTCCTTAACTGGGCGGCAATTCATATAATGATTTTTTTTTTAGTTAAAAATCAGCTAAAAACATTTGAAGTTTTCGTGTGTGACTTCGAGAATAAAGAATTTCGGGAATATCAACAGCGAGCCGAATTATTCGCATTGTTTTTTATCGATGGCGCAAATCGATTGGAAGAGGATGAGAAATGGCTGTTTTTCACATTGTAAAAATTTCGGCTAAATTGCAAAATATGTGCCAGACGCTGGTATTGCATTTAAAAATGAACGTAAATGGGCGAAAATTATTGTGTCTAAAATGTTAAGCCTGGAAAACATTATTTGGATCGATATAAAAACTAGGTGGTGAAGTTAGTTAAGGTTAGGTTAATTTAGTTTAAACAATATACTTCGACCAGGGGATCGATATTCATCGATGGTAGAAAAACATCGATGTTATGTCCTCGATAACATCGACACATCGATGTTACGAGAATAATATCGAAACATCGATGTTACTCTAAGCTATCCAGTATTTAAAAAGTCCTATAGCTGATTTAAAATAAGATCCATTACTTTTATGGCAAGTTCTAGGATCCACTTACCCAAACCCAAAAAATTGCCATTAAATATTTGTGTTTCACAGTAACTTCAACAGCTTCAGAGAGACTTGCTGGGCAGCATTTGTATCAACAAAGGAACAAATTAAAAGGGAAACTTCTAACAAAGTGATTTTTTTTTGCAAAGTGTACCAAATAAATACTGGGCAATGTTAATAATGGTTGTTTATTTTGCTTCATAAACATCGATGTTTTCGAACATCGATGTCTTTCTTTCGATATATATCGTATACCGATACTCTTGAATCGATGTTAACATCGATGTTTTTCTAATATCGATCATCCCTAACTTCGACTTTGATATAAAAATTAGTTAGGTTAAGATTATAGGGCTTTTTAGGGCTACGAAGGGTCAATGACCCTTCGTAGACCTTATGCATTCATTTAGAATCGGACGGCAAGGTCGTGATGCGTGTACGTAATATCACAATGCCGTTAAAAGTAAAATTTCTTTGCGGTTTTTTTTTTTTTTATTACAAAAATAAATTTAACCAACAATTTTGGACGGAACTACTAATTATTTACTAATCGAACGTATAAAATTAAAAATTAGATTTTTTCGAATTGATTTTTTTAAAAAAGTGTTTCCCAGGTTTAACTTTCCAAATATAATAATTTCCACCCATATTTATTCATTTGTTGGCACAAATTTCGAAAATCCCGTTTCTGGCATATATTGCAAATTTACCATGACGATTCCATTTTTGATTGTGTTAAAATTTTACCGTTTTGTTTGCGATAGATTCGAAAAAGATCCAAAAACGGAACAGTATCATTTTACCGGATACTCATCCACATATCGATTCTACGCTTTTCCGGATAAAATTCGCCCGCGAATCAGTCAGTTTGTTATCATTCCGGCATATCAACGAAATGGGTTAGGGAAACAACTTCTTTTGGAAATCTATAATTACTACTGTGATGATCCAAAAGCGGTTGAAGTTACTGGTACAAAATTTTGATTATGTCTAAAAAAAAAAACCAAAATTAAATTTGTTTTTCTTTCAGTTGAAGACCCGTGTGAGGAATTTTTAAAAATGCGTGATATTTTGGATGCTGAACGAATTTTAAATTTAAAATTGGAATCATTCAACGCGGCCAATTTAAATTATACGAAAGAATTGTGTACGAAAATTCATACAATGCTAAAAATCCCAGCATGTCGAATTCGCCGTTTATACGAAATCGTCAAATTATACTACATTCGTAAATGTTTTGCCGAAGATCAAACCAAAATGGTGCAGTTTAGGGACGAATTAAAAAAACGTTTAACGTTAGAACGAATGGTAATTTGTGCAAAATTGGCGCCCAAATGCCGAGAATTCGGATTAAAATTTACTTTTGAATTACAGAAGGAGCAACAAGTGATGTCGAGAGGGGAACGGGGCCGTAAAGTATTCAATAAAACTGTTGCAGAAGCTTCGGAAGCGCCGATTAATGTTGAGGAAGATTTGAAGAATTTGATGTCCTATTATAGTGAGATTGTTGCGAAAATTAATGTCGTTGAATCATGAAGACCAAAGTGAATTGTATTGTTTAATATTTTTTTATCAAAAATAAAATTTCAAAAAAAAAATTGTTTCTAATAAAATTTTTCAAAAAAATTAACCAAGAGTTTTTTATTTGAGGCGGGGCGAATGCGGAAATTGTCTTTACTATATGTATTAAGGTCATCTAAACTGTTTTAAGACATTTCACTTTTTTTAATAGAACCAGTTCCTACAGTAAACTCCAGTTCTAAACCTAGCTCAGACTATTCGTATTGTTTCAGCTGAAAACCCATGAAGTGATCTAAACATTTTTGGGAAAATAAGTGCACCTTAAATCAGAGTTCCATAATCAGTAGAAAAGTAGAAAACTGTTATTTAGACATGTGTACTCATTCATCAAAGGGAACTATGGGGGTCAATTACGTGAAAATTTTGTTCCTTATATCAATCCAAGTTATTCGAAGTAATTTTGATTAAATAAGTTCGTATCAAGTGCTGCTCTCTGCAATCTTTTCAGATTTTTCGGATTCATAGTTAAAAAGTTCTTGAAGTTCAATACGTGGCTAATGGAACCAGAACTTCACTTTTAAATGATTTTTCTAACAATATCCCACAATTATTTCCTGAATTCTTTACAAAAAACGAAAATTTCCTTCACTTTCCCAAATGATTTAGACTTGAATTTTCAGGGAATGTTTTCTAATATCGAAACATCTTCGTACAAATTTTTTTTAGAACAAGGGACTAGGATAACTGGTTTACTTGAATGGCGAAAATATACGGTTAAAAAGTTACGCCACTTTGAAGCTACAATATTTCAATAACGGGACTCAAAAATGGTAAACGGAACTTTAGCTTCATGTTACGAAATCTTCCTAACGTTTTTAACAATATACCACACAGACGCGTATACAGCCAAACTCCTGGGAGGGGAGTTTGGCTGTATACGCGTCTACGAGTTTTCAAAAAAAACGAAAAATTGACCAAAAATTTTGACTTGGGCGTCACGCACACACCAAAAATTGTCAAAAGATGAGCAAAAAAAAAAAAAACGTCAACTCTCGGGGGAAGTTCATGACTCTTTGGTCTTGGGTAGTTCATGACTCCTTTATAGGTCCAAAGATATGGAAATTATGAGTTTGTGACAGACGAACGCAAGACAAAAAGTACCAGTAATAATTCGCCTTGTACTGTACCATATTGGAGTGAATTTAAAAATTGCAATACCATAAATTAACCGTCTATAGATCCTGATATTGCATACGTTACATTCAATTGGAAAGAGATCACTAGATTGAGAACAACCACGCATACATTTATATCACCGTATTATCGTATTGATATTACAAAAGACTAGTTCGTCTGTATCAATAGCTTGCAACACAATCGATCTATCTTAAATCCCCCATTCAAAGCCAAAGATCAAATTTCAAACAGCCACTGACAAAAACAAACTAGCCATAAAAACAAAATTAAGAAAGAAAAAAAAATAAAAGTATTTGTTTGGAATATTAAACGAAATCTCACTTTCAGAACGCATATGTTCTCAATTAACGAAGCAAAACTCATTTGATTTTGAGTAGAATTCAAAATGGATCAATTACGTTCGATATTTTTATTGATTTTAATCTGTTTCACCGTTGCCAGTGTTCTGGCACTTCCGCAAAACAAGCCAAATGAAAATAAACGTAAGTTTTGTGAAAAAAAAAACAACTTTTTAACACACTTTGAATCATTGTTGCAACTAAACGAATCTAACGCTATTTTATATTAACAAAAACATTTTGAAAAAATCATTTCTTTTCGTTTTGGGCCTTTTGCATTACGAAATTTCTGAAAAATGAATAGTGGAATTTGGTCAACCGTTTGATGAGATTGTTGTGTCATCGTATTTAACGGTACGCCGAAAAGATACGTCGCGACAGGGTCGAACAATGCCGCAAATATCAACATCGAAAATAATCGTGCCGGAGGAGGGGAAAATTCCACGACGAAAACGATATGCTGGGTAAAAAATTAAACTTTTTTTTCTGTTTACTTACCTATACATTTATTTTATTTTATTTTTTTCAGAATTTTTTTAATAAATTGAAGAAATAATGTATTTTTAAAAAATTAAATAAATCAGACTTATTATTCTTTGTACTTAAGTAATTTAATTCATAATCCGAGTTCCTATGTTTACTGTTTAGTTGATTTAAGTATTGATCTATTTAAGAAACTGGTAAACATTTTATACGAAAAGTTTTGTGCTAATTCAGATCAGGGTATATGTCCTATAAGAACGTGCTATTTGTTCAAAATTACCAAAAATTTTCTTTTTGAAAATTTTGCTACAGAAGAGATACTTTTTCTGTTTTTGCAATTTGGCTGTTTTTTTTTTCTAGAGTTTTGGTAACTATGCAGAATTGGCGTTCAGTATTACGGGGGATTAATTTAAAAAAAATACCAAGAATGAAAATGTTGGAAAATTGGTAAAAATTAAAAAATGATGACGTCAGCACGTATACAATTTTTTTTTTAAAAAAAAGTTCCAATACCCATAATTTTGGTGCTAGAAAGATAAAATTTGAAGCTACGCGCAGGTTTGCGATATTATTTTTTTCATTTTTGGTAAAATCATATGTGGGAATTAAATTATATCCTGACCGAATTGGCGAATTTGATTATTTTGACCTAAGAACCTGATTTATGTAAAAGTAATTAGCATAATAAAAATGATTGAACACCACTGATATATCAAATCTATTTAATAAGAAAGGTATTAACTATATTACATATTATAAAAAATGATGTCTTATTGTTTTTTTTTTTAAAATATCAATTATTTTTACGAAGTCCATAGATGACGACTTGGTGGGCACCCCGTATAACGGGAAATAATTTTTTTATAATCTTGAAATGTGAAAAGTTGTCCACCTGAAAAAAATAACTTGTGTTATCAACGCGATATATTTGCATATTGCGGATGATACATTTAGAAAAAAAATGATACTTAAGTAACGTACACTTAAGAACCATTATCTGTTCAAATAGATACAGGTGCGCCAAACACTTTCATTAAAAAAAAAGATCGAATACTTACTTAAAATTTTTTTAAAAATTCTCAAAAGCAAATCCAACGCTTCTCTATCTACGTTGTGGTAGATGCCTGGCCGAATTACTTCTAAATTAGGACAACCATTGGCTAAACACACTAGCCCCTCTGCAGTAATCTACAACAGAAATTCGAAATTTTTCAACAGAACATACAAAATAAGTATGTAAAAACGTACATTTTCAAACAATTCAATGGTTAGAAGTCTTGATAGTTTTAAGTGATCACATACACGATCCGTAAATACAGTTCTGCTTAATGAAATGTGTTCTAACGTTTCTAATTGACTCAATAATTGTCCGGTTAAATGTTCTGCATAATATGTCGGTATATCAGTTTGTTTTAAAATTAATATTTTTAAATTTTTCCAGTTTTTGACAACAGTTTCTAGCATGTTGTTTGTAAAATTGGTACTGGTCACGTCCAGTTTTGTGATACTGGGAAAAATATGTATCAAATATGGGAAACAATCTTTTCTAAAAAAATGGCAGTTATTCAGTGTTAATTCACGTAAATTTTGTAACTGAATTTCTTTGACGGTTTCAAAGAGACTTAAATCCATTGATCCAATATTTTCTAATATTAAACATCGTAAATTGTTAAGTTTCGGTAACGTTATGCGATAATTCATTGGATCTATATCGGGCAAACGTAAATGCCTTAAATCTAATTCCAATTTGAGCACGTTTAGCACATTGCTGAATCCAGAGCCATAGTTAATTATTTCCAAATTTTTCAGTGTTTTAAAATTCTGCGCCCATTTCCAAATGTCATTAATATTATGATTTTTACTGAAAAATGAAACGACCAATGTGGTCAGTTGCGGAAAAATGTTTAGGTGTGGAAGTTTCATGTTATTCATAATATCTAATTCTAGGATTTTTAATCGTTCATTTTTCATCAATAAGTCCAACAGTGGTTGTGTGTCGAGGTGCGAAGGATTTTCCGATGTGATCACTGAATAGTTGAAAATAAATTCGTCAAAATTTCGAATATTTGTGTCTTCGTAAAATCTTTCCAAAAACTTGACATCAATCTTACAGTTTTTGAAGCCAATTATTTTCACATGTTTGCCCGCACGGAATGGTATGTTCGGAAGTTTTGCGTTTCTATTATTGATTGTACATCCTTCGAAAAATATCGATGTTAGATTTTGGTACTCGTTGAACTGCTTTATAAAATCTTTTATGTTTATGTTTTGATTATATATTGTTACACTTCTTAAATTTGTGTATAGATTCGTTAAATCTGAGTATGGATTCGTTAAGAAATCCGTTTTTTCGATTATTGCATTATATATGGGAATTTTATAGATTTTAACTTGGTCGTTCAAAAGTATTTTGAAGCGATCACCAATCTTAAAATTGCAGGTGGCTTTATAGAATTTTTTACAGACCAACCGAACATTTAGAATAGTTTCGTAATGTAGGTAAGAAAAAATTTCAGTCAACATCTGAAAAGAAGATTAGTGTCGATAAAAATTGATTTAAAAAAAAAAAGTTAAAATCGTACCTCCTCTGGTAATTGCTCCATCACTATAGTTATTTTTATAATTCACAGTAAAGACACACAACATATTTTTAGAAATTTTAAGCTTTGTTTACGAACAAAACGACACTTTTCACAAGTGTGTCTAACACAAATGAATGCGTCCCGAAAATTATACGTTTCCAAGAAAAAATTTGAAATTGTTAACAATTGAAAATCGAAAAAGCTTCTTAAATAATCCGTGATCTATGGCGGGTTTTTTGAATTGATTTAATGATTTTAAATTTATTATTTTTATAGGTTTCTTGCAAACTATCATTGAGAATTTATTTAAATAATAAAAATAAAATTTTGTATTAATTTTTTTTTTTTTTTTTATAAATGAATAATGGAGTTTTTGTGAAATTTTAATGTCGTAAAACGGGGGTTCATAAAGTTTCGTATCAGTGGACCAAACTGTAACTAACAGAATATTTGGCGGCCCAGAAAAATCACATTCAGAAAATGTCACTTTTTCTAAATGAACGTGGCTGTTTCTTACGGGAAAAATGAAAATTTCGTTTTGTTTTTAATAAAAATTGAACTTGATGATGTTCCGTGCATACCAAATTTTTTGAAAGATCCAAATACCACAATTTTGATGCTAAAAATATGAAATTTGAAGCTGCTCATTAGTTTTCGATATTGTTTTTTTCATTTTTGACAAAATCGCGTGCGGAAATTAAAGTACTTCCTGACTGAATTTAATTATTTTGACCTAAGAACCTGGTTTATGTAAAAATAATTCACCTAGTAAAAATTACTGAACATCACTGATATATCAAATCTTATCAAAATTATCTTTACGAATTCGAAATTGCAGACGATCTGATATAGCACACCAAATTTTTAGGGTTCGCGGGCTGCACTTTGAGGACCACCTGTCTTAGAACTTTTGAATTTCGGTTGCTATCTCAGTTCGACCAAAACTGAAACTGAAATCGAAATTTTGGTTTGTTTCGCTTATTTTGCTGCCGAAACCGAAACTAAACCAAAACTCTAATTTCAGTTGGACACTACTGTTCATGTCCTCAGACTTCAGTACTGATGGTCTAAAATGTGAATATTTTTTGGAGCGGACAATTCGACGAGGATTTATCCTTTTGACCACATTTTGGCAAAGGAGATTCTCTCCTTGTTTTATGATGACAGGATACCTTTCTATGATATGTCCAGTTAATAATCCTGTTAGGTCAGCTAATGTCCTCAGGGGTTTTATCCAATCGGCATTGGGACACTCTGCCAAGGGTCTTTAAAAAGGAACCCCTAGGGCTAATTCAGAACTAACACGTTGTCGCCCAGTTACTTCGATTAAATTTTGGATATTTATACTGTCTTCTGACAAAATTAGGATTATGGCCGAGTGGGTTAAGTAACTGCACCTCTAGCAGATCGAGGATTCAATATTCTAAGCCATCGTTGCAGTTTTCTTTCACAAGTCCAGATCAATCCTTTTTGGTATTAATAGCAAGACTATGCTTTGATGATGTAAACTCTTCGGCTTGTCTTCCCATATCTGCTTTCCCACTTTCAAAATTTCAAAAAGGGAGGAAAATGAATATATTTATATATACATATAAAAATAAAAAATAAAAATTGGTAAAATGGACGCTTAATAATTTTTAATAAATATTATAAATACAAGTAACAATATGAAACATACAATTTACTAAAAATTTCGTTATAATTGTTTTTCGTTAATTGCTAAACATCGGCCCATTCTTGATTTTCCTAGAAAAATTTACGTACGGTCTTTAATTTTCGCACATATCACAATTAGTCTTACTTAATTATAATCTAATAATTATCTACAATTATTTAAAAAAAAAAAAAATGTTAAATAAAGCATTAATTCGTTACAGTCCTGAGTAAAAGCACAATATTAAAACAAACTTTTTTTGGTCCCTAAAAATTATTATCCGAAACAAAAATATCAAAAATTATCTAAATAAATAAATAAATAAAATATACAAGAAGTATCAATAGAGCTAGGAATTTGTAATTTGTCTCATTTCTAGGAAATCGTTAAATTTTCACAGGTTGATTTATTATGGGGTTATACAGGTGGACGTATTTATTGTTAGAACAATTTGGAAACATCGTGGAGCCAGTTCATTTGTGATTTTCTCAAATTGTTAATCTCGAAAAAATTCCTGTGGTTTTAGTGTTTACAGGGTGCTATGAGTCATTCCAGAAAACGATGAGAGTTATTTACTTTCCACCCTGTAGGTATACAGTTCATAGAATCGTATTTTCAAAAAATCGATTTTTTAAAAATTTTATTTTCGTTATGTACATATATTTAAGTGTACACATACGAAATTTCTTGTCAATCCGGCGAATATTCTCGAAGTTACACGCACATTTGTAATGAAGTGGCATAGCGTTTGAAAATAAGAGATCGGAACATCAGCTGTCTTTTCTCAAAACTGTGTTTTTTAAAGTCGGTGCGATAAAGATTTTTCGGAAACGGCTGCACCGATCAGTCTCAAATTTTAACGCAAGGTTTTTAAGTAATATTTTCCATTTTATAAACAATTTAAGGGCTAAATTTTTATCAAAAATCGAATTCTTTTTTTTTTTTGAGTACCGCCGTTTCGTCAAAAATTGTTATTCTTTTTATTACTTCGATCAATTCCAAGATAATACATTATATTAACGAAATATTTTTAGTTTTTTGATTTTAGAAGATCCAGTCCAGAGATATCGTACTCACTGCAAAACGCCTTTTTTGTAGAGGTGCTTCCGAAGATCAGGTACACCAGCTTCCAAAATAATTATTTTTACAAACAAAAAATGTTAAAAGACAGTTAAAAGTTGACATAATATGTGTAGAAATTTTTAATTTAATAAATTAAAAGATCTTCTTAAGAAAAATTCTTGAAAAATCGATTTTTTTGGGCCTTCTGACTGTATATAAACCCTTTTTTGAGATGAAACACAAAATCCTAACTCTAATATCGATACAATCTTTATATTAGAAATAAAAATCTGGTTAACTATTTTGGTTTGGTAAAGTACAAAAAAGGTTTTAATTGCTATTACGGTATTTCGATTTTTGTTTTTTTATCGAAAATGTACTAGAAAAACTTGTACTATGATCAATTCGGGCACAAATTTCAAAAATCTATTGAGAAAAATGTACAATTTCAAAAAAATGAATGGTTTTTAGATCAGTCTTTTAAAATACACTATTAAATCGACCAATCTGATCAACTTTACCCGATTAGAACGAAGCCCGAATATATCAGTTTATTTGAGGTTCCCGTGGGATACAAAATTATTATTTACTCATTGTCAGTCAGGCTAAAATTCCGAATCAATTTTTATTTAATTTGGTGTATGTCAAGGTTCCTGTGGGATATATAATGCGAAACATGAAAGATTAAGTGTCTTAGAATGCAGACAAGGTTCCCGTAGGATACAAAATTAATATTCGTTAAATCGCTTCGTTTTTCCGTAGTCGGGTTTTCGGATAATCGTTGCAAAATCTTGATTTATATTGCCTCGTGAGATTGTCTTTTGATTTTATTTTATTTTAAAGCCCTATTATTAATCTTCTACGTTGACCATGTGACCAGTGACAGTTGCCGATTGATGGTAACGTCGTCTCGATGCGAAATCTTCATTGTCTTCGTTAATTTGAGCACTTGTCATATCAAGACCCGGATGATTCGGCGTCACCACAATTTGTTCGTATTCTTGTACGCGTTTTCTGTAATGTCAAATACAAAACATGACAAATGAGATAATTCAAATTAAAAAAATTCGGACGAATTATGGTTGTTTGTTTTTTTTAGAACAGCACCTACGATTTTTTTCAACGATACGAAATATCAAAATGGGAGAAATATAAGTGAACTAAATATTTACCCGCATAACCTGAGTATGGTATTTTTGAACCATCGTAGGAAATGAAATTCGGTAGCTAAACCTGGTTTTACAGCTGGATTTGCCGTGCCCACATATAACCAGACTAGAAATACGACTGAAATATTTGCCACAGCATACTGCCAGTGTACAAGTAACATGATAAACAATTTGAGGCATGCCTGGAAAAAGTTCAAAAGCGCAGAATTAAACAAAAAAATCAGATTCGTAGAATTCTGTGGGTAGAAATTCTTACGCCAAACAGAGAAAACCACCGATTACAAAACGATGAATACCAGTTCGATGTTTTTGAATGAATGTGTAACATGGACTGTTGACGTTTCGATTCGGAATTCGGACTCGATACAGGACTACTCGTAGGCGAACTCTAAAATTCAAAAAAAAATCTGTATAATCCTCGTACTTACAGACAAAACTATATTTTAAATTTTCGGCTCCTTACACTGATATTTTTATGACGTACACGTTCCGGAAACAGTGAATCTAAATCATCATCGATCATAACGCTACTTCCGTTTTGCCAATCTTCAATTTCGCCATCGACACCGTTATTTGTCGATGTGACACTGTGGAAGCGTTGTTCGCGTTGCTGTTGCAAGTCAAATGTTTGTGCAAGTGCAAAATAAGCGTAATCGATACAAGCGTAGGTCAGCAGGAAGGGCATGGTGACGATCGGTGCCAGAGTGTTGATTTCGCCGACAATGATAAACGTGAATGTGACAGCTGCCACGACAGCCATAGAATAAACGGGTACTTTATTTGGGCCACGCTAACAAAAAATTGATTCAATGAAAGAAAAATTCTAGTTCTTCGAATACCGTAAAACGAAGTGTGCAGAGGATTCGCGGGGTAGTTAATAGTTTATAGTTTGAAGATGGTTGTATTTATCATACACTATTATTAATGAATAATAATTTAGTCTCCAAACTGATAAAATTACTAAAAAAATTAAACATAAAATGCATAATTTAGGTTAAATTCTTTCGGGATTTAGTTAAAATAAATTAGGTCAGTAAATTTGATATCTTAGTTCCTTTGTTAATTTTTTTACCAACATTAGGATGCATTTATCTGAATTATCTACGTCGAATTGAACCTATTAAAAGGCACTACTAATAGGAACGAATAAGGGGTGAATAGGATTTAACGCTGATTCAAGTTTTAAGATTTAAAATTATTTTCCTGACCGTCTTGACAAATAATTTATATTTCCAAAAAGAATATATCAAATTTATCAACCCAAACTATTCGGCTACTGCCCCCAGGAGCTACCAGAACCAAAATTAGTCGAAAATCAAATCCAAACGGAAAAAATATCCCAATTCACTCCGTCTTACGGTACTGCGATACATACCCCCATCCCTAAAACACCAATTCCAGGTATAACATTCTCATTGGCAATCGACTGTAGAACTCGGGGTGTTCCGTACATTGCACCCAAACAACTGGACATAGATGAAACATAAAGGCCAGCTAAAAGCAGAACACGTACAGCCGAAACTTTTGCCGTAATCATAAAATCGGTTAGTAATGTTTCTCGCGTACATGTTGCACCCAAAAATAACACGAATACCAAATAGAGGAACGTGCTAAAAGAAAATTTATTTAAATGTTGAATTGTCTTTTTATTAATTGTGTTTAATTTACCCTGTGCCAATAGCTGCCAGCGTCCCATTTGGTATATCGGTTGAAGGTGCTCTCAGGTCGCCGCTCATATTGATTCCCGACAGAATACCCGTCACTGTTGGGAAGAAAACACCGAACACCTTGAACCAACTGTAACCAGCTGTATACGATGGCCAAAGATTTAATTTGAAATTATCACTAATCCATCCTTCGAATCCACTTTCTAAACACATTTGAAAAAAAAAATTGAAGCCGTATGAACTTATGGTCGTACAGCCAAAGTGAAAACTTCTACTAGCCTCTGAAACGAACAACTATCACCCACGCAATTATATATTTCACACTGACCCTAGTTTTTTCCCACGCTTAAGTGCCGCCCTACCTACTTGTAAACTCTATTAGCCTCTGAGCGGTGCGACTATAGAAGTTTTCAATTAGAGTTATAATAATCTACTTACCAACGTCCGAATGGACAAAACTTCCAACCATAAAATCGAGTCCAGCCAACAGAAGTATAAGAAGTAATATAAATTGAAGTTTTATCACCCATTTAACGCCAGCCACGTTGATTATACTCAACAACAGAACAGCCGCACATCCTAAACCTCGTTCAACCCAATGATATCCGGCATATCCAATGAGACCAGCAATTGACTCACCAAAACCTAACACATTTAGCGCACAACCCACAGCCTAAAAATGAAAAAAACGGTCGATATTCAGACTAGAATATCGCCCCAACGGCAAATACTCAAATTACCTGACCAAAACAGTACAGAAGACCCAATGATCCCCCAAATCGTGATCCCAAAACGTGTGCCACCAAAAAATAAACACCCCCGCTCTCCACACGACACCGTTCACAAATTCCAACCGCGGACAAAACCGAAACTAACGCTATACACACCGTGAACAAAACAATCAAAATCGCCAAAAGAATTCCCGTTTCGCCCACAATCCATCCCGAACGCAAGAACACAATCACACCAAATATATTTATCAAACACGACGTAAAAACTCCGTCCCAAGTTCCGAACAGAATCGGTTGCGAGATAAAGAAATTCGAACGCCACCAAGGAACATCACCCTACCAAAAAGAAATCACACATTAACCGAATCACAATTCGTTTTGGATCATCAATTTTAGCAAACCTGCTCTTCGGCAAACAATTCATTTGCCCCGGATGCATGATGTCCACCAGCTGCGTAATCATACTCGTTGCCCAAATCCACAAATCCGACCAGATTTCCTCGCGATCTGGACGCGGTATCGTTATTTTCACCGCCTAAACCGAATTTTGACCAATCCACAGTTTGACTGTTGGCCATCGTACGTTTATTTTCGATTTTTTCCATAAATTTTTCGATCCAATGTTTCTTCAATATGTGTGTTGAGATATTAAAGATACGTCATACAGATAAAAATACACATTTTTATTGAATATTTTGCTAAAAAGATAAGATTATTGAATCTAGAATAGTTTTATCACACATTACGTCTATTATTTCGTTTCGTTTTTTTTTAATAAATTCCAAAAATTGGTTAATTTTATTTCATTATTTCCAATTATTTGACAGATCCTCGTTATATTCTGGGTTATCTGTACGTATCATCAAAACGGTAAAACAAATCATCATAGAAATAGAAGTGTTTGTTTCCGTAAATTTCATTAGCCAACTGTGCATTTTTATTGCAACAATTGTAATTGGAGAATATATGTATATTGGGGGAATGAGACTAATTTCATCAAAAAAATTCACTAAATCGCTATGTTTGCGATTTCCTCGATAACTACCGAACGGATTTCATTCCAGTTTTCGTTAATGGATAAAGTAACACCCTCCCTCCTTGGGTCGTAGATATATAGAGGAACTAGGAAGAGATTACGGGGGTATTCTGGTCTAGAAATTCAAAAAAATCGATTTTTTTTTTTTTTTTGTATATTTTCAAAGTTTAGAGGAAGAAACATTGTACAAGGTAGGGATCGCTGATTAATAAAAATGTAAGTATAACAACATACCATTAAATAAAGTGACCAGACGTCCCGATTTTAAGAGAAAGTTCGAAAAAAAAGTAGGAAAAATTAAGATTTTCTTCTTTTCAAGCAAAAGGTAGAGGCGGCATTTTTTACGGTGCCTTTCATCCCATTTGTCCCGCTTTGTCTCGAAGAAAATCTGGTCACTTTACCATTAAATGACTGCCCGAAACAAGACTTCAAACTTTAAACTCGTTTTTCTCGAAACTATGTTTTTTGAAATGGTTAACATGATATCTCAAGTTCTAGTTGTTAATAAAAAACCGATAGTAAAAATGTTTAAGGTTTTTTATTTATTACGCCTAGAAAAACACCTAAAATTTGGACGCGTAGACCAGAATACTCCTTAAAGAACATTCGAAATAAAGATCCATAAAAAATTTTTAATTTGAAAACGATATATTTTTTGTTTTAATAAAAATCAATATAGCGATTATCAAAAAGCAATTTCTGGCAACTTTAATTCTATGTAAAAATACAATATAAAATACACAAGTAAAAATTAACTCTTCATCTCCTTTTAAAATAATACATTTCTTTCTTTAAAAAATATATTTTCAATTTGTGAGTCGTTTTGTATATTCGTGGTTATCACAATCTAGAGATAGATGCGGTTAAAACATTAAAATCAAGACCGTGAAATCATCAGATTAATCACGGGACCAGCATTCTGTAATATCTGATTAGCATTATCTAAACTAATTTTCGTAAAATCAAAACTATCTACATCGAGAATTTTATCGCCAGGTTTCAATAGGCCATGCGCTGGACCGTTGTACGCCACCTCAGAAACAAAAATACCCTGTAAAGAAATAACAAGCTGAAAATTTTAAAGATGCATAATGGGGTACTTCAAGGTACTATATTATAGCCAGTATTGTTTTTATTTTGAAAGTGGTAAAAATTTTATTTTTGATAAACTTACATTGTTAAACTCTTCAATAATTCGAAATCCAAGATCATGATTATCTTTTTGGATGGAAATTTGGATTACCGAAGCATTTTTATGTTTGCCAAACAACCATTTCATCTGTTTATTGGGCGACGCTTGCGGAGTGTACGAACTATTCCAATCGGTGATATCGTGATGTGTGGCTGTGTGAATTTGTAAATTAGACGGTTTTAAAATATGGCTATTGGCGTTCGCCGCGGGTGGCGGATAAAGACGTTGAGGCGTCGGCGCAATTATATGTTGGCCCACAAGCGGTTTATCCTGTATGAAGGTGGGCGGTTTTAAATGCACCGACGTCTCGTTCGATTTAATCGATAAATTATCTAATTTCAGATCGTTCGTGTGCAAGTGATTCCCCGTGGCCGTATGGAGTTGTTTGTACTTTTGTAGTTCGTTATAGATGCCAGCACTAGTATTCGGACTGTAGTGTTTATGATTCGATGGCGATATGGGCCGTTGTTGCGATAAACGTTTATTTAAATTACTAAAATATTCCGCGTGTAACGATTGTGCCGCCGCAATATAGTACGGGGGCGGCTGCGAAGGCAAATTTGGTGGGGTTGAAGAAGGCACTTGATTATCACAGTATTTGTTAGTTGTCAGTTTTTGTTCGGGATCTGAGACGCGAACGAACGTCGCTTCACGAATGATCGTTTTTTCGATTTTTGGTTTCGTAACGACCATTTGTGGTGAATTTTCGGAACGGTTATCCAACTGTTCGGAATTTTGTACGAATTGGTCAATGTTTGAATTGGTTATTGGGGTGGATTGATATTGGGGTTGGTGTTGATTTATTTCGTTTTTATAGGTGACTTTTGCCTCTTTAATTTCGATGATGTCTGACGGGGCTTGCATCTCTTTTTTGTCGTTTGACTGTTGCGACGAGGATGGGACCAAACAGAGACCGCGTTGCACTGACCGAGCATGACGCGCTAGAGCTCGTAATTCTTTTGGGTAGGGTGTGGGTGCTCGGGAAAGTCGTTGCGGTTGGTCCAGGGCTCCCGCATCCGGGGCAAAACATATATGGCGACGAGTTGTGGCCATTATTAGATCAGCGTTTTCATTACTATTTTGATTGTTATTCTCTGGAAAAGAAAACAAATTTTGGCAAATTTGCAATATATATATGCCAGAAACGGGATGCTCGAAAAAATGAACAAATATGGGTGGAAATTATTGTATTTGGAAAGTTAGACACTGGGAAACATTTTTTTTTTAAAATCACTTTACTTTTTCAGTATTCACAGTATATGTTGATAATGAATGATACTATATATCGCACATTTTTAAAAATAGGTAATGGCATTATTTATTGATGGAATATAAAAAATACCCCTGTCGCAGCATCTGCATAACATAACAAATTTCCAAAGATTGGACACTGACGGATCTCATATAACAACCACAATCCATTTAAAATAGTTTAACTCTCTAACAGTGAAAAATTTTTGGCGCTTTTGGGACTCCCGGACCCGAAAATTTTCGAAATAGGTAACGACGCGTTTTTGAAAAATTAGTTAATTTTTATTTTGAAAAATGAAACAGATATAAATATTGTTATTATAATGACAAAAACGACAAAACATTTATTGTGACGAAATTCAGCAAATTTCTTAATTTTTCTCAAAAACTAGTTCACTTAAAACAATGTTTTAAAAGCTTGTCTTATGTAGTTTTTTACGCTCTTTTCGATGGTGTAGAAATAAATTAAAAAAATTTTTGCATTTTGGCCAATTTTTGCAAAAAACCACTAAAAGAGGCGAAAAATGGCCATATATATATATATATATATATATATATATATATATATATATATATATATATATATATATACACATATATATATGTGTGTGTGTGTGTCTGCGCGATAACTCTCGAACACGAAGTCTCCAATCTTTACGGAATTTGGTGTATAGGTCAAACATCCCAATAGCTTGGATGAGTTCGTTAGCCAGATACGTCCGATTTTTGGGGACCAAAATTTTGGCCATTTTTAATGGTTTTTTGCAATATATATATACAAATTTTAATGAAGGTCATTTTCGGTTCCTCGAGGCCTCAAAACAAATTTCTGCCAGTCCCAGGCTCAGGTCTTTTCCTGGCACCCGCTGTAATAAGTGAATTTCCAGAATTAAAGTTCGCTTAAAACAACTGAATTGAGTGCAAAAATTCGAAAAAAGCCCTATAACCTTAACTAATTTTTATATCAAAGTCAAAATATATTGTTTAAACTAACCTAACCTAACCTTAACTAACTTCACCACCTAATTTTTATATCATCTACTATTTGATCGATCCAAATATGTTTCCCAGACTCAATTTTTTAGATACAATAGTTTTATACACATATGACAGCAAAATTAATTAAAACTGTCGCACCTTGAACGGTATCTGTGTTGATTTGTGGCAACATAAAACACGTGAGGTACATTTGCGAGGTTTCTGGATTGAAGTCTTGCTGTAGCGGTATTAACGGTTGACTCTGATTGTCGGAGAGCCATAACGCCGCCAATTTATTTAATTTTAACAAGGACACTGGTAACTCATGCAGATTATTGTTGATTAAATTTAGTACCCTAAGATTGGACAGATGTCCCAATTCGGCTGGGATATGAGTTAATCGATTACTTCGTAAACTCAAAATTCTCAACGATATACAACTGCCAATTTCTAAAAAAAAATAAACACACGAAGAAATAATTTGAGAATTGATATTTGTTTTGACAGTTTGGCCATAATATACATGACAACAACTCTAGTCTCAAAATTACCTATTGGAATACTAGTCAACATATTCTTATCGACTGAAAGCACCTGCAGTTTCCGCAACAATCCAACAGTTTCTGGTAACGCGACCAAGTCGTTATGGGCCAACATCAATTCCTCGAGATTGCTAAGCTTACCAATACTGTCAGGTAATACTTGTATACGATTCTCGTCCAATTTTAGACCCATTAAATTCTTCATGTTGCCAATTGTGGATGGTATCTCAACAATTTCGTTATTGGTCACACAAAACTCGACAACTTTTGTCCAATAACCAATATTGCGCGGTAACTGTTGGATACAATTATTGCTTGCGTCGAAATGGATCAATTTCCGTAATTGTCCGATATTGGCCGGTAAACGACGAATCCGATTCGAGTCGATCCATAATTCGGTTAGGCTGAGTAAGTTTGATACAACTTCTGGCTAAAATACGAGTTAAAAGTTTATCGAAAGTCTACGGTAATGCGTGAAGGTAGTTGGTCGATAAAAAGATTTTTTCAAAGGATTTTAACGCAACCAAAACGCAACTTCTCTAGATATTTATTTAATTCAATACCAATAATACGAGCCCTTACCGAAAAAAAAAAATTGACTAGGGTAAAAGCCCCTATACCGGAACGCGATCCGATACTGGAACAGTTTTGACATTTATATATTAATGAAGTTATTTCTGAAAGAAACCTCTGATAACAAAAATTATTATTAATAGAATGATTATTTTTCAATATAATTCACCTCGCATTTAATGTTTCCTTGCTTAATTAAAGAATATATATATATATATATATATATATATATATATATATATATATATATATATATATATATATATATATATATATATATATATATATATATATATATATTAAACAATTTTTGTTGAATACAGTATCTTGATCCTTTATTTACGTCTGATACTTAAACCATTCTATGTTCCTACTTTGACGTGTAGATGTCACTCTATGTGTCATATTACACATATTACACGTTTGTTTGTATATCGGTTCCCAATTTCTAGTGTCATTAATATTTCTCTGTTTGGATATAGATGTCGACATTTTGTAAAAGAAAAACATTAATAAATAAAAATTTTTGGGTTGTACTTTTTTAAAAACATTTTCATTGGATTAAAAAAAAAACTTTTTTTCAAGGTTATTACGAAAAAAAATGGATGTTTAATTTATTTGTCAATTTTTATAAGCCAGTTTAATTACACACCTAAAAATAGTGTTCCGGTATAGGGGCTTTTACGTTGAATACATTATTTAATTTTTGATAAAATGCCGAAAATTTTTTCGCTGAGATATACTTTTGTACCTGATTATCTCAAAGCAACTATGTTAAGTACACTGACTTACCAACTCGGTAAATTCATTCTGACCAATATCCAATCTGGTCAAATTTACAAGTCTGGACATCGATTTTGGTAACGTAATAAGATTATTCTCCCGTAATTCGAGTATTTTCAAATTCACTAAACGTCCAAAATTCGCCGGCAAAAATTCCAAATATATATCGTTCAAATGCAACTCGACCAACGAGAGCATGCTCGTTAGCGGATCGCATAGCTTCTCAATTGGATTCAAACTCACATTCAAATACGTTAAATTTGTACAATTCTTTATCGTGTCCGGTAGAGTGGTGATTGCTTGAAATAAAATGTAAAATTAACGGTTTTTGTAGTGTACCGGGAAATTTTTTTTTACAGTGTACTTACAATTTTTGCTCAAATCGAGCCACTGTAAATTTTCGAGCGCGGATATTGCTGCCGGTATAACACTGATTTCATTGTCGCTCAAATTTAACGTTTTCAATCCATGACAGTGAAATAGTTGCCTTGGTAGGTCTGTGATCTAAAAAGTCAAAACCATCAAAAACTATCCAAAAAAAATTGCCCTTTTGCCACTTACCCGATTCGATTCTAAGTACAGATCTTCGAGAGTGCGTTCGAACGTGAATATTTCACTTGGAACTTCCGTTAACGACAAATGATTGTAATCCAAACACACGATATTATCCTCATTTGACTCTTTACAGTGACCGCAGTCCCACCAAGGCATTGTTTATCACATTTAAAAAATTTATTAAACAAAGTAACACCGAAAAATTTGTTCATTAATACGAATGTGCAATTTGCACATGAAATATTTTAAAGTTTCTTGCATTATTTGTCGAATTTTGTTTTATTCAAGTCACAAAACATTGGATAATTTCATTTTTTTTTTTAGTTAAATCAACAAAAATATTCGTTTGTTTTTGTGAAATTCACAATATTTTTAAGAATAATAATTGAAATGACTCAAATTTTATGTACCTAAGACAGAGACAATTTTGGTAGATTTGTCGTAGTATATATTGCACACACTGTTGAATGAAGCTGTTAGTCTAGAGATGGGCGATGTCGATAAAAAACATCGACATCGGACTATCGATTTTTTTTCATTTTTCGCCATCGAACCATCGTTGTTCTTCGAAACATATCGAAACATCGATTGTTGACATCGATGTTGAAAACGAGCGCAAAAATTTGAAAAAGTTATATTTAACTTCTTCGTTAATGATTTTTTAAAAATTTTTTTACGTCAATGAGTACACTTTTGTCCAGCATACTAGACAAAGATTTAAATAAGCGTTTATTTTAATTAAAATTTTTAATCTTACGTCTTTAAATAAGCGTAATTTAGTAATTTTAAATAATATTAAGTTTTTAATTACTTCACAATATATTGTACATCGGTAGTGATGAAGTTAAAATAGACAGGGCTGGAAAAAATAGTTCATAGTAACCATTTAAAATAGAAAATGTAAAATGGTTTCCAAAAATGTATTTAAAATACAAAATGGAAAATGGTTTTGCTGAAGATATTTAAAATAGAAAATGGAAAATAGCTATTTAAAATGGATTATAAAATGCAAAATGTTTTTTATACTTTAAATAAATAAATAAATAAATAGTTAAGAAAATGTCAGAAGTACTGAAATTAAATAAGAGTAGACTTTTCAGAACATTTTATAAAGTTTACATATGAAAATGAAATTCAACTTTTGAAATATTGTTACTCAAAAATATTGTAAAATTTAATTCAGCCTTAACATATTCAAACCTTGACTACGCTACAACTGCGACTTCTAAATTGTAAAAATCATCTACTCGAAATATCAAAAAATTTTTTATCGACGTGTCTTAAAGATAGTAGCACACAACTTGAATTATAAAAGTTTGACTTGAGAGAACTGCAGCTCTAGTAACAAATTTAACTCAAGTGACATTTCAACTCGAGTTATAAAAAAATTTGAGTCAATTTAATCAACTTACATTTAACTTACAACTTGTTAGACTGCGTTCAATTCGAGTTCTATAATGTCTTCTAAAGTTCATAAGTGTCATACAGATACACACAAAATTTGAGTATACATGTATTTTCATTTTAAATATAAAATGGACTCAAATTTTCATTTTAAATACAAAATGGAAAATGGTTTGACGGAACTTATTTAAAATAGAAAATGCAAAATGTCATTTTATATTTTAAATACATATTTAAAATGAAATCATTTTAAATAGTTAACAGCCCTGAAAATAGACATACAATAGCAATAATTTAAAATTTTCAATTTATTCTTTATTTAAATAATTAAAATGATTGATTTTAATAATGAAATTTACTGAAACAAAAATTAATTTGCTTTCGGCTCGACGATGTCGATGGTCCAATAAATTCCATCGATCATCGATGTTTCGACTTTAATAAAAATCGACCAAAAACATCGATTACTATCGCCCATCCTTAGTCAAGCTGTTACTTCTTCAGCCAAACTCAAGCAAGTCGAAGTTGAACGTCCAAGTTGATGTTGGAAAAGTTTAAATACATGTTATGTCATATGGCAACGCGGTACTCGATAGCCAGGTACATATAGCGCGTGTATTTTTCAAAATTAATTTTTCATTCGTTTCTGTTTTGGTTTTTTTTTTTTGTTTTTGGAAAAATTTCACGAAATTGGTGATTGTTATGAATTGGTGGGTTTAATGAATTATTTTGAAAAAGTTTTCAACTTCGAAAAAGGTTATAGAAGATAGTTTTGTTTTGACAAACTATATTTGATGTTTTGTGAACATATGTACATAGAGACTTACTACTCAAGTGCAATGAGCAGTTTGTTATTAAAAGTGGTAAAAAATATTTTTGTTAAATTTTTATTGTGACTAAGAAATTTTTTATTGTGATTTTTTTTTTTTTTGTTAATGTGATGTACGTAAATTGTGATCTATTGATAAACTTATATGTGTAGTGAATGGATGATTAATGGTTAGTCGGAGCGACAAGTTAAAAGCCATCGTAAATGGCTGATCAGGATGTAAAAAGTTCAGATAGGAGTGTCTCAGCACCCGTTGAGGTTTGTGATTTTTATTTATATAAAAAATTTCCTCAATTTTTTTACCGCATAATTATAATTAAATCGTAATATGAATGTGTAACTCATTTATTTAACGTCTAGTTACTTATTGCTTTGAAAAATTGTTGGAATGATTCAATTGGTACGGCGCCATGTTTTTTTTTCACCGTACAAACAGTTGTACCAAATAATTTTTCAACAATTTTCTTGCACCGAATATGTTTAAAATTTTTGATAAATAATTCGAATATTTTGTTACGTGTATACTGTGGCTATATTATGTCTAATTAAACATGTTTTTAAATTGTTTTAACATGTTTTTTCGTGATATGTATAATATGTTGGAATTTTAGTTTTGACATTTGTTATATATGGCGGGTCTAATAAAAATGTTCGTGCCCAGTATATGGTGACAAAATTCATTTGAAAAGTGCTGCAAGTGTTTATTATTTTATTTGTAGAGTGCATTTAAAGTGTTTTTTTCAAAATGCATGATGTAAGTAAAATGTTTGGCAATGTTACTTTACTATTTTTATGCTTTTAATAGGTATATATTGAAAAAGTTTCATATAAATTAAACATACACTAACACACACATACATACATATACATTGATGATAACCTCACACTTTATAAATAATTATTTTTTGTTTATATTTTATTGTAAATATTTATTAATTAACAGGTAATTTCGTGTTTCATTACATACATATTTAACCCTTTCAGCAACAATTAAATTTTATCACGACAATAAAATCGTTTGTTAGTTTTGATCGTTTTCAAATTTTGTTGAAAATCAACAATGAAAATTGAAAATTTGTATTTGTTGATAGTATGTCCGACACGTGAGAGACACGCTTACAGTCCCAGATTTTGATTTTTAGCAAATTTCCCGAATGGAATTCAGCTATTACGGCCACTGTTATGACGCGACTTGAGTCCGGGACTATGACAGAAATTTGTTTTGATATTCACTAAAATTTGATGTGTCCGCACGATAACCCTCAAACGAAATGTCTTACTTTTACGAAATTTGTTGCAAATATTGGAAGTCCCAAACGGTTGGACGTGTTCGTTAACCACAAACACGTCCGATGCCCGGAACATGTTTTTTTTTTTGGCAATTTTCGTGAGAAAAATTAGTTTTTTGCCAAAATTTCCCCTTGTCTAACAATTTTTGCGACATTTTTTTACACCATTGAAACAGGATGAAAAATTCACACAGAAAAGGTCTTTAAACTCTTATTCTATGTCAACTAGTTTCCGAGAAAAACTAATTTTTGTAAACGGAAATTCGCTATTTTATGCTGGATGCTGCGACAAAGGGGGGGGGGGTATTTTAAATTTAAACATGGTGACGACTTTCTGGATAACCGGAAAGAGTCTTCCTGAGAAAATCTTTACAGTAGGGAAGCGGGGTATCCCGAATAAAAAAAATCGAAAAATTTTGCCCTTTTTAGTATAGTAAGTCCAGTTTTGTCGAAATCCTTATAGTTTCGTTGTGATAGTTTTAAATTATATTGAGGATCCGAAAATTGGAGTAAGGGTCCTCATAGACGTCGTTCCAAAACTGTTGAAAACGTCTTAAACAAATTTTTAAATAATTTAAATATTCGGGAGTAATAAAATTTTGGCCGGTACTATATCCTTTGCACACATACATGTATACTTTACACACACAAATATAAAACCGAAAAAAAACGACGATGATAAAGGCTAAAATTCAACCCAGAAAAATATTTTTGAACGCTATGCCACCAAGAACGGCAATTTTCAGCGACATACAACAGTTTTGAACGCCGGTTTTACCCGGTCGTCCAAAAATGTTGTTTTGGAACGTTGTGTATGGCGAAATCACTGATGTTTGGGAACGTCCATAAAAAAGACGGTTGTTGCCGCCACCCACATCGTTCCAAAATGTCGTTCTGGAAAGATTTGTACGAGAATTGCTATTTATATTTTGGGAATTGGTAAAACATTAGCGCGGCTGGGTAATATCTGACATTTTTCACGGTATATGACGGTATATTTTGACTTTGACGATGAAGAACCATCAAAAACCTCTGTATATCGGTGGTCGTAGTTTCCTCACGGACGAATTTCGCGGAAGCCGTCCAAAATCGGTTGTTGCCACCGGAAAACATTGAAGCTGTGAAGATCGTCATGTGACGTATCGTGAGATTCAGACATTCTTGAGATAAGATACTACTTAAAAGAAGCCTCGCGCTAATTGGTGCAAGGAAATGTTGAAGAAGTACGATCATGGTGTATCAGAAGCTGTGTATAATATCTGCACAGGTGATGAATGTTGGATCTGGACGTATGAGCACGAAACGAACCAGGAATCTACTGTATGGGTCTTCCAAGACAAGTCAAATCCGACAAAAATTGTTATTGAATTGATGGGTCATCCGCCGTATAGTCCTGATTTGACCATAAATATGACTGTTTTTTATTCCCACACATCAAGAATAAAATTCAGGGTGGCGATCGACCCGGAAAACCTGGAAAAGTCAGGGAATTTTAGTCGTAGTCAGGTATTTTTTCCAGTTTTCGCCCCGGCGAAAGCGTCGAGACTGATGGTTTTTCTAAAAAGCTTTTTGACGACTTTTTTTTTTGCTCTTCAGGTGTACTTTTTGCAACTGACGAGCAAAAAAAACTTTATTTTTAGAAATAATTAAATTTAGTAAACATTTAATTTTATTCAGAGTCAGGGAGAAATCCGGGAATTTTGAAATTGTTTTTCAATTGCCACCCTGAAATTGCTTGGATAATGTTTTTCGACGTCCGAAGAAGCCGTTGATGCATTCAAAACCCACGTTTTGGAGGTAACTCAGTCGGAATGGAAAAAGGGCATCGAAGTCCCAGTTTCGATGATAAATTTTTGTTCTCTATTCTCGAAATATAAGTAGCAGCCCTCGTATGACCACCTTTAACACTGTACAGTCCGCACAAACTTCCTCAGAGGCCGGCAAAGCATACGGGCAATACACTGACAGCATGTTACCCATGTGATTCTACCTGTCCGTGGTAGTATCACGCCATTGGCCTCTACGGTTGGACTGTAAAGTGTTTAAAGAACAAAATATTTTTATTCACCCCTCCGATCGGTGTAGGATATTGTGTCGAAAGGGTTAATTGAGTGGTGAGGGTATCATTTGAAAAATTTTTTTTGTTTTTATAACCCATTAATCTCTAAATATGGCATTTGAATCACTGAAATTTATATTTTAATAAAATAACATACTATCCTGCGTATTTAATTTTTGACATAGAATGTGCTATCAATATAAAAATAACTAACTGAGAACTCATCTAACAATTTTGATTTTGTGGACCTTCTTTTTTATTGCTTTGAATTTTTATATCCAGTTTTTACTTGATGCAGATCGCTGATTTCCAAAATATTTTTTCGCCGATAATTAGAATAAAGGGTTTGTGTTCATTTTTCAAATTTTTCTCAAATCTTCGAAACTAGAGACGTCTATAAATTGGGAATTTTACATTTATGAGTTTTTTTTTTTGGGTATTATCGTCCTGATACACTTGGAACTTGTGTGGAAATTTAGTAAAACACCGAAATATTACACATATTTCACCAAAATAATTGGTTTTATTTAGGTTTTATTCCATTAGTTATATAAAAGACAGTTTAGCTTTAGTGATATTTTCAACCTCTCTTGGGGATTGAATTCAGCAAAATCCTTCATTAATACCTACATTAATCCTTCAATAATCCTTCATACAAGCCGGATTTTCGTCAAATGGACTAAATAGAAATTCATGTCGCTTTCAACAAAATTTTAAAGTCGACTTTTCTTGAGTTTTGCCTCTTGAGTCCCATCCGAAAGCGATAAACAGTTCGATTAGTGGGGATGGGTTTTTCTACTATTTAAAAAAAAAAAATATTGAAAATTGAAAAAACATGACTGAATAAAAAATTTAAAAATTTGGGTTTCTTTAGAATTTTGGGTGTTGTTGATAGCCAGCCTCGGTACTCGTTTTGTCGAAAACAACACAAAAAATTTTGAATTGCCGGAGCAATTTTCCAATAAAATTGGGGGGGAAAAACTCAAAAATATTGTTTGGAAAATCGAGAAAAGTCAGGGAAATGATTCGACCACATTTCAATATATTGATTTATGGCAATTTTTTATTTTAGCTTTTTTTTTGCGATTCCGTAGTTAAAACATTGGAACTTTACTAATACGCCAAGTGCGTGTCATCTGATCAGTAAACTGTGTTCACTCTTTCAAAAACTAAAGACAAACTCAACTAGTAGTCTAATAGCACTAAATTTTATCTATACATTAATTTTAGAATAGACATAAAAATTTTTTAAAAAGAGATTCTTGTAGGGATTGCCGAGGAGAACATTTGTGCAAAATGTTAACTCCCGAAAATGTTTTTTTATATCATGAATAGCGTTTTTTTTTACCTTTCACCGCTTACGTAGCGAAAACGGTGATAGATACATTAAAAAGTGTTAAGACCTTTCTTGTAGAGGATCGAATTCTCTACAAAAAAGTCAGCGAGAGCACCTGTCTATCTTATACAGGTGAAACGATACAGCGCTTCAAACGCGCACTAAAAAATTCACTTTTTCTAGCGTTCCGGTAAGGTTCCGGACGGCACACCCTGCCGGAACGCTAGAAAAAGTGGATTTTTGAGTGCGCGTTTGGAGCGCTGTATCTTTTCACCTGTACAAGATAGACAGGTGCTCTCACTAACTTTTTTTGTAGAGAATTCGATTCTCTACAAGAAAGGTCTTAACACTTTTTAATGTATCTATCACCGTTTTCGCTACGTAAGCGGTGAAAGGTAAAAAAACATTTCCGGGAGTTCACAAATGTTCTCCTCGGTAAACCCTACAAGAGTCTCTTTTTAAAATTTTTTTATATCTATTCTAAAATTAATGTTTAGTGAGATAGGGCTTAAAATTAGTGCTATTGGACTATAGTCCGTTTGATGGAAATCTGGCATAAAATTTTAATTAGGATCTATTTTAAACCATAAAAGGCAGACATAATACTATCCCGGAGTTTCTTTCTTACCTGGTTTCATTGCATGTTAACAAACTAAGGCCTAGTTTATACCGGTTAAGTACTAATCATTTGTACTCGCTACTGATACTTGCTACTCTATACACAGGAAGTGTTTACACGAACTTACAAGTAATATTATTTTCCTACATCGGTTTGATTATGATCTCCAAATTCGCTTGATTCTGATGATTAGTACTAAGCCGGTGTAAACAAGGCATAACCAACGTAAGCTAAAATAGGAATTATGTCCGTTTGGAACAGTTTCACATGTCAACTGATCCCGTATTTGGAATCAGCGTCATTAGGGCTTAATTTTTAGGCATTAGTATGTAGGTTAAAATTGTTTTTAATATTTCTATTCTAGGATCCTAGGATGAAAACCGGGCTAGAATACCCGGATGTCGTCAGGGCATACATAAAATATCTGAAAAAACTACTTGAAAAATGTGAGGAGCATAAAATCAAACACACAAACCTCCCGAATTGCGTGATACCGCCATTACTAAATCTCGTACTTAATTCAAATTGGTGCCGTTTGACGCCAAAATTGATTAATCGACTGATTGTGATGCTGGGAAAATTATCGGTTTTCTCGGAATCGGAAGAACATTGGCCGGTACGAGATTTAGTTGAGGTGTTGAAGTGCCCATGGAAACAGCCTTTACTTGTGGGCGTATTAAATGGCGCAAATTTAACAATTGACGAAGGTGATTAACAATAAATAATGAAGAATAAATTAAAGGAATTTTTTTTTTTTTTGAAAAGGAAATTTTATAAAACGGTGGTTACTTTTACAGTGTTCGATTTAGTGTCGAAGGAGAAATTGCTTGTGATAAATAGGGTGAAAACGTTATTGGAAAATGGGTTAAAACGACTATGTCTAAACTATTTGACGTGGATATTTCGGTGTTATAATCACGATAAAGAGCGTTTAAAAGAGGCCATTAATCTGTCAAATGTACATTTTTTGATTGATTTATACGTTATTTTGTTAAACGATTGTCGAACTACGCGTGATGTAATTAACGTGGTGAGTTTTTGTTTTATTTCAGTTTGGGCTAACTATAAATCTCCATAATTCATATTTATTCAAATATACCCCGAAAGGATTCACAAAATTGTCTCTACTTACGGATTACGCACACCATATAATTGCCTTAAGGTACAATGAACTCTGGCTCTTTAAAGCTGAAGGGAATTAGTAAAAGAGAAACTTTTAAATCACTTTTTTCTTTAAATTGTATTCACATAGGGTTGACCGGGGTAATTGTGAATGGATTTTCATGAGTTGTGATAAAAGCGTTGTTTTAAGTATTTTTTATTTTATATATCACATTATGGTTGATTTATTTTTAATTATACATTATTCAGGATGCACCACACAAATTTTGAGCGAATTCGTATGAAAACAAAAATTTTATAAGCCATTCACATTTCCCCGGTGCGGTTTTGCAAATCTTATGAATTTCGAGGTAAAAGTGAATGCCATCAGAAAAATTATTTAGAATGGATTACAAGAGAAGTGTGGTACGTCAGAGTAAAGCCCAGCTCAAATTCTTCACATTTACTCCACTTTCAAATTTTTCATCATACTTTAGCGGTCACAATTTCTCTTTGTTTAATGCAAGTTACGCATACCTCAAATTTTTACAAAAAATCAAGGTTAAATAAAAATAACAAAAAGTGTAGGAACAAATTTATTACAAGCTAAAAATGATATTTTGATGATATTTTGTCATTTTATCATATAAAAAATCAAAAAATTACAATGTATTCACACAAAAACAAGGAATATAATACTTTTTCAAGGAAATACATTTAGTTTACATGAATAAAAAACTACAATATGTTAGGCCTAATACGGTAAATGAAAAAAAAAAATGGTCACCACCATCTTCATCAATATTTTCAACTCTGAAAAGGACACAGAGTTAATTTTTAACAATATTAATGTTATTTTAGAAATTATAGGCGCCGTTCACAATTGCCCCAATTCACAATTACCCCGGTCAACCCTAATTAATTGTAGATAATTTTACTTTGTGAAAATCTATAATGAATATGTTGAAAAACTTTTAATTTTGTCAAATTTTCACTTCAATATAGAGATGTATTATTTTTCACAAACTAGTTTTCGGTTGATTAAACCATCTTCAGGTGAAAAATGAACTGAACTCAGTTCAGTTCAGCTTTCATCTGAAGATGGTAACGGAGCTCAGTTCAGTTTTCAACTGAAGATGGTTTAATCAATCGAAAACTAGTTTGTGAAAAATAATACATCTCTATATTTAAGTGGAAATTTGACAAAATTAAAAGTTTTCCACCGTATTCAAATTGTATTCACATCTCGTTAAAAAAAGAAAAACTTGAAATCTGTTTAGGTACTTGCATGAGATTTGGTTAACGCCTCATTTGAAGCAGCTTTTCATATTTGTGTAAACTAAAATTATTAGAATTATCTAGAAAAAATAATAGATACGGCCGGGAACTTTTCAACAGGGAATCGGAGCCTCACAATAGAGAAAATTTGTCACGATCTTATGAGTGTTCCAGTACAGCTGTGCTATACGGAACACTAATACTAAAAAAAAATTAGTGTACTGGAATAATTAGGAAACTGACGGTGGATAGGATGAAAATATTAGGTTTCCGAAATGTCTTCGGAATCCAAAAAATAAAAATTAACTACAATTTCGAATTAGCCAGAGTTCACTGTATAAGAGAAAAAATTTCTGTTTTTTACAAGACTCTGGTCCGATTAGTTCGAGCACTCGGACCATTTATCCGCATTGGTTATAAAATTATATTGAATTAGTATAATATATTCAAATGATATTAAAGCACGAAACAGTCAAGCTAAAGTAGAATTTATATAAACTGAAAATGATTCATTCAGTAAGAATGCACGTAAGTTTATGTATCAGACACGCTCGTAATATAGCTGTCTCTCACAAGATCTACTATCTAATATGTTGAAAAAGGATAGTAGAAAATATAATAACTTTTGTGTGTGACAAAATTTCATTTTTACATTCTTAAGGTGTGAATCATTTTCATTTAATATAGTTTTTTCTATACATAGAGAGATAAACAGAAAGCAATACTATTTAGGTATGAACCAGAACGAAAAAAATGGTTTCAGTTAACGGTTACTGTTCGGAAGAATTTACCGATTTTCGGTTACGGTTCTATTCGAAACTCTTTTGGTAGAATAACTTCAAAATGTAAAATTATAAATTGTTAAAAAATTTCTAAATTATTCATTTTTTTTTAGTCAAATAAAAAGACATTACCTCCTAAAATACAATTACAAAAATTAAGTATATATGTATCGGTTTAACCCTGAAGTTAACTGCAAAAACTGCAAACATATCGATGATTTTCTGTCCCAACCTCGTATGTGGTTGGGCCTCCTCCTCCATGAAATAATAGTCGAGAAAAAAATTGGGTACTTGACCGAAATTAAAACTGTTCTAAAAGCCTTGTTTTTGTATATACCTAAGTAATTTTTTTTTTATTTCTGTAAAAATCATCAAAAAAAGTAACTGGCCAATTTTGATTGAAAAAATTACTGCGAAAAATAGCTCATTGTAATGACGTTACAATTTGAAATCAAACAAACGTCACTGTCAATCTTTATAACTTCAAAACTTTTATTATTACTAGATTATTATTACTAGAGTGAGGACATTGGTCCGCACAAACGGGGTGACCAATTTTCTTTATGGTGGGTTCTAGCGCATACTACGTCATCAAAAGTGTGGGAACACTTTGACCCATGGGGTGCCCACACTTTTGACACAGTGCTATACTTAATGTTGTGGTACACAGCCGTGTCAAAAGTGTGCGCACTCCCCCGGGTTAAGGTGTCCTCTTATTTTTGACAACGCTGTGTGTGCTAGAACCCGCTATAAAAAAAATTGGCCACCCCTTGGAAACGCGTTTGTGTGTGGACCAATGCCCTCACTGTAAATTTATTACTGTATATTTAGGCTAGTAGAAATATTAGTCAATAAAAATTATCAAAATTGATATGTTTGTGTATAAATTGTGACATCATTTTCAAGTAATGGCGCGTTTTCACTTATTTAAATTGTTGTTCAAAATTATCAAATATTTTATTTAAAAATAAAAAAAAAATGTTGGGGAGAGTTTATTATAAACATAATGGTATAAAATAGAGATGTCGATTTTAAATCGATTAATCGAAAATCGATTAATCGAAGCTTAAAAAATCGATTCGTTTTTCGATTTTTTTCATTTGAATCGATTCATGTATCGATTTTTAAAAGTAAGAGATCAATAACCGATTTTAAACAATAACCGTTAAAATGAAACACCAAAAACTCTATTGTTAATTGTCATTTTTTACTCGTTATATCAACGAACCTCTCCTATGGCTCTATATAAGTCGGACTATTAATACAAAAGGAAGGAAGAGACCACCTATCTCTGCAAACGACGATCCCTTTCCCACAAAAACGACTTATTTAGAAAACATTTTTTTGTCAATTTGTTTGAAATTTTTGAATAAACTTGGTCCAATTCGTGGTATTCGTCCTACATATTCAATTGCCTTATTTTTTATAATTATAATTGAAAAGTTGACTCATTCATCGCCTTTACAAATATAATGTAAGGTGTTTTTACACGATATTACCGATATTACCTATGTACTATCAAGTAAGTCCCTTAAACAAAAATTATCAGCTAATTTTATTAAACTTTTCAAAATTTCGATTTTTTAGATCGATCTCACAGAAGCGATTTTTTTTTTAGCCGATTTTTTTTTGAATCGATTTTTTTGATTTCGATTTAAATCGATCCAAAAATCGATCTTTTTTTTTGGAGAATCGACATCTCTAGTATAAAAGCAGACTGCAACCTCCCTATTTTCTGAAAACTACACAAGCTTGTAGTTAAAAATATTTATTTCATCTTTACGTAGATAATAAATATCAAAAATTGTAACAAAATGTTTCCCGTAAAGTAACAGTTTCAAAGATACGAGACTGAGACAGAAAAACACTGATTAAGACATTGTGAATCCTTACAGGGGTTATGGTGGTGGAATTTCTGATAAATATGAATTTGGTCGTACTAATTCGGGAATTTATTGGTGCGGTTTAAATTAATGAAAGTTTTTGCTTCTACTTATGTCAGAAATTAGAAAAGTGGTGATTGGTTTTTATTATTAATTTTCAGTTTAAATCATTCCCCTATCAGGAAGCAATAGAAATGGCGAATCGTTTACGAATTAACCGCAACCGATCCGATATCGCCACGACAGTTGTTAAGATTTTAATTGGAAAATTATCGGTTAGCGGGTTCGATGAAAACGTATTTTGTCAATTAATTGGCTCATTGTGCGAGATCGCAAACGTCGACGAATTAAAAAATACGTTAATATCATTTTGTAGGTCAACGACAAAATCCGATCACATATATTTGTTAGCACGTCAAGTGTATAGAAGAGTACGTATTATTTTAAAACACACAAATATCGCACGTTTAACAAAAAATTCTTATATTGTGTCAATTTTACTTTTAAGTTTTCCACAAATCCAGAAATGATCACCCCCATCATTGAATTATATATTCGAGGTTTAACGACCGATGCGAATCATTTAGATAAGGCGAAATATCTACTAAAAGATCCAAAACTAGTACGGGAAGTCGGTAGTAAATTGTCGCTCGTGTTTCAAGAGGTTGCCGGGATATTTAAAGAGTACGAAATACGTCGAGAATTCATATTGAATGCGTTCTGTGTTAATCCATGTGCGGAAACGTTAAATTTACTAGAGAAAATCGCGTTGGAGCGAGGCACTCCAATATCCTTGTCATCGTTACCAGATGATTGTTCCTGGCACAAACATCAGAAAGTCGGTAGTCAACTGTGTGGTGTTTGCGGCGGATTATTTCAACCTGATGTTCCTATTATTCAAGAACAGGATCAAACCAAGTTGTTTGACCCTCAAAAAATTGCACTAGCACCCCACCTCTGTGACGATCTCAATGTAGTCTTATCCACCACTCGCATGCAACAGCTTCACTGGAATTTAGATTGGAATGAAATGTTGACACGATGTCGCAATTATGTCGAACAGTACAAAGACTTAAAGCTGATGCTCTCCAAAGAACTTGTATATTTAAATATTGATTATAGTCAGTTCCAAAATTTGCCGAAGTCAGATCCGGTCGATGATCCGTATCCGGGCGTTGAAAAAGGCTACGAGCGTTTCATCGAGAACAGTGATGAGGATGAAGATGATTCTAGTCGTTCATCTAAATCGAAACCTAAACAAGTTGAAAAACCACCTAACAACAACAATAACACTCAAAAACCAAACGGTAAAAAGACGAAGAAGCTCAAAGACGTGGTTAAACGTTTGGACTTAATTGGTTTAACTGGCACAAATTCAAACGAGAGCTTACCAAAGACTGTATCAGTGAAAATAATCAATCAGGCGGCAACATTACCTCCCAAAAACACAAGCACCAATCCGAATACGGTAAAATCATTGCGGGCATTCCGACCAATGTTGAAGAAACAAATCCCCACAGATCTCAGACCAATGACGCCACAAATACCAAATGTTAAACCGCCATTACTTCCCGGTGTTACAACACCAAATCCTTCAACCACCACTGAAAAATTAACCGTCAACCTACCAATCATCAATACGTATGCAGCCCCAACACATGCTAGTCAAAAATTAAATTCAGCAAATGCTACTGTGATATCATCGAATACGAACAATTTATCAAATAGTTATGTGCCAGAACAATTTACCACCACGTCTCAAATCGCTATTCCGTCAACTTCAAAGCAACAAATTCAACAAATAACACCATCGCAGCCTTTGTCTCAACAATCACAAATACAGCAACTGGTGCGTCAACCTGCGATTCAACTTCCCGTTGCTCAAACGGAAGTTGTCCGCTTACCAAATCATCAACCGTCACAACAAACCAATCACTTACCTCAGAGTCTTTTAGTAAAATATCCATCGGATAAACGTCCACAAAGTGTACCTCCTAATAAATTACTTCAAGGCAATGCTTGTGTTGTGACTAGCAGTCAGCAACAAAAACCAAATGTCCCAATTGTTGTGACAACACCGTCAGGTTCTCAGTACTCACATACGAATGCCTTGCCGCAACAACCGAGTTCAATACCACCAAATAATTTAGATTTGAAAGAGTATTTCGAGAAATATTATTGGGATTTTCAAAACCCGCCGAAAAAGAGTCGACCTAAAGACGGCCCAAAGCGTAAATATACTCGAAGAAAAGTACAAAACGCAAAACCCGAAGATGTTCCTACAACAATACAAAATACTACAACTACAGCAACAATATTAAATCTATCAAATTCTGCGACAGTGCCGTCACGTCAACCCACTATCCCCCCACAGTGCACGTACACCACCGCGCCAAAACAATACCCACCCGCCTCTTATCATTCACCTCAGGTATCGCACCCTTTGCCACTCACCCAAACTCCTTCAACTGTAACCACCGAATTCCATTCAATTTCTAATTCTAAACACACGTCAGCTAAAATTTCCACCGAACAGTTCCAATCGATTGAGGACACCCTACAAAAAATGTTTGAATCTGATCACTCAAAGAGTTCTTCGCCAGTTTTGACGACCACTCTTTCCACCCCTTCGTCATCCATCGTCAATTCAAAATCGCTTTCGGTTACCAATATCATCGAACAAGCACTTAACACGCCAATTGCAAAAACAACAAACACACTTACCTTAGACGATGAATTTTCAAATTTGTTCAACAGTAAGGGGATAAATACTGTGCCACCAGTAACGACACTTAGTCAAATAGGACTAAATACTGTGCCACAAGTAACTACAGTTAGTCAAATAGCATTAAATACTGTGCCACCAGTAACGACAGTTAGTCAAATGAGACTAAATACTGTACCGCAAGTAACGACAGTTAGTCAAATAGGACTAAATACTGTGCCACAAGTAACGACAGTTAGTCAAATAGCACTAAATACTGTGCCACAAGTAACGACAGTCAGTCAAATAGCACTAAATACTGTGTCACAAGTAACGACAGTTAGTCAGATAGCACTAAATACTGTGCCATCAGTAACGACAGTTAGTCAAATGAGACTAAATACTGTACCGCAAGTAACGGCAGTTAGTCAAATGAGACTAAATGCTGTACCGCAAGTAACGACAGTCAATCAAATGAGACTAAATACTGTACCGCAAGTAACGACAGTTAGTCAAATTGGACTAAATACTGTGCAATCAGTAACGACAGTTAGTAGTCAGATAGTTACTGCGGCAGCAATTTCGACGTTAAATTCTAATATTTATATTACACCATGTAGAACTACCACGGCAATGGTAATCGAAAAACCGAAGCCGGAAGCATGCATTTTGAATCAAGCTCTTTTGTCAAAGAATAGTAGCCACACTAGTCATTCAAAAGCTGAAAATGTATTACCTCCAGCTACGGTGACTTCGAATTCTTTGAGAAATGAGAACTTAAAGTCGTTTCTTAAAAGTCGTCTTCTCGAAAAATCAAATCAGTTGAAAAAAACTACTACTACTAACCCACAACCTGTAGTTACAACACCCATACTAACCTCAAAAATATCTTCAAAATCATTGGATAATAATTTATATTCTTTTGGAGTAGGTGTAAGCCACGAAGTTAAACCCAGCACAACCTTGTTGTATTCAAGTTTAACCACAAGCGAACCTGAAATGAAGAAAAAGAAAATTGAAAATTATGTCGCACCCGCACCAATCCCTGAACGTATCCAAGGTAATACAAACACATCTTCATTAACAGTTCCTGAAAACACCGAAATTATATATTCTAAACCTACAGTTGCATTACCTTTAGAAAAAACACCTTTCGAGATTGAATTTAATAACACCTTTGCAGAAATGCTACAGGACAATCCCATCGACGAAAATCAGTTACGCACACCACCTTCATCACCTTCCAAAATCTTTCGATTGGAAGAAATTTCACCGGATCGACACAATCCGTTCGCGTTACATTCATCCCCAATGAAAACACCCCAAAGACATGAAATCGAATTATTCACGTCACCCATATCGCCAATCAAGACACCCCAGCAAGAAAATGCGGATGGACCTCAGTCGGAGATCGACACATCACTTACTACAAGACCTGAAACATCTTACTTAAAAAATTATTTAACTAAACCGTACAAAAAGACTGAAAATAATGAAAATTCTAGTCAAAAATTTCACAATAATCCTAACATAAATTCGAAAAGTTATAAAAAAATCGATAAAAACTCGTCCGAGCAAAAATTTCACTTATTTAGATATTTAAATGATTCGCCAGCATTTTCAACACGAAGCAAAAACAATACTTCAGAGATTGACTATAAAAAAACGGATGAAATGGCATCGGATATAAATATCGAACAAAATGATCTAAAAAATATATCAGTTGATATAATCCTCGATCCAGAGGAGTGTCGTCACTATCCAGAAATCGATCATCGCCGTTTTTTTTGCCGATTTAATCTCCCGTTACCGCCAAAATTCCCTTTTGAGGGTTTAGAAACGTTGGATGATCAAGAACGCACCGAAGTGTTGGATCAACTTAAAGAATTGTCTTTTTACATTGATCATTTGGATGACGAAGACAATGTTGAGCCAAAAAATAACATACCTGTTCATGAACATGAAACTAAAATCACACCAGAAAAAAAGGATACACGTGTTGAGGAAAAGACTGAACCTGACCCAACACCTGAGCCAAAATTGTTGCCGAGCGACAAAGGACATACGTCAAAAATTAGAGATAATAAAATTGATAAAAATATTCAAATTAAAGATGTCCGCGTCGTTCTAGAAAACATTCAAATCAAACCTGACCATTTCGGGAAATTTTATAGAAGTGACATCAGCCAAACAAAAATTGACAAAAAGTCGAAGAAAAAAGACATACGTCCTGCGCAATCGCGTAAAATTAAACCATTAAAACGAAAATTGCCAAAAAAGCAAAATAATCTCATAGACAGTTCGCACAGTAGCCTCAAGAAAACTCCGTCACACATTCATAAAATTAAGGCCCAAGTCAAAAAACCAGTTATTCACATTAAGGACGCTCGAGTTGTACTCGAAAATATACAAATTAAAAGTGATCAATTAAAAAATGAGAAAAGTAAAGAAGATACTTCAGCCAAGAATGTTCAATTACCAAAAATTGTACAAAAAAACGAAATTAAAACAACAGAAATTTTTCAAAAAGTTGATAAATCAGTCCAAACAGACGATATTATGTTCGAAACAACTATTCAAGTAAAAAATGATAAATTGGAAAAATCTGCCCCAAATGAAAATGGTGCAGTCTCTGTCCCAGACGAAACGATGCAGAATAATTCGGAAAAATTTATCGTGAATAAAGATTGTAAATTGAGATCAACGGAAAATAAAACTCCGGAAGATCAAAATGATAAATTGGAAAAATCTCCCTTAAGTGAAAATGGTAAATTCGTAGAAACGATTGAAAATGATCCAGACAAACGGGCAAAAATGACCCAGAATAATTCGGGGAAAACTGTGCTGAACGAAGAATGTAAATTGAAATCTACTGAAAATAACGATCGTGGAAAAACTTTTCAAGATCAAAATGAAAATTCGAAATCAGAAGTTATCGAAATTTTAGACGATTCTTTTGAAATTATTGAAAATGAAAGTGATTTTGAGCAGACAAAATTGGACGGAAATAAAAATGTTAAAACAGGAAAAACTAACGTAAATGAAAATGCTCAGTTGGAATCAAAATCTATTGAAAATAAAGATTGTGGAAAAGCTCCCCAAAATCAAAATGATAAATTGGGAAAATCTTCATTAAGTGAAAATGGTAAATTGAGTGAAACAGTTGAAAATAAAAATGTTAAACAGGCAAAAGTGACCCAGAATAATTCGGGAAAAGCTATCGCCAGCGAAGATTGTAAAGTGAAATCTACTGAAAATAACGATCATGGAAAGTCTCCTCAAGATCAAAATGAAAATTCTAAATCAGCCAAAACTGGCGCTAGTTTTAAGGATGCTAATAACACATCAAATGTTATTGAAATTTTGGATGATTCTTTTGAAATTATTGAAAATGAAAGTGATTTTGAGCAGACAAAATTGAACGGAAATGAAAATGTTAAAACGGGAAAAACTGTCGTAAATGAAAATGCTCAGTTGAAATCTATTGAAAATAAAGATTGCGCAAAAACTAACCAAGATCAGAATGTTGATTCGGAAAAACTAATCCAGTATCGAAATAATACATTGATGATGGTAACTTTTAAAAATGACCATTTAAAATCCGCACAGCCAGGCCAAAATAAAAGACACTTAGAATCAGCAACAACTGACCAAAAAAACAAGGATTTAAAATCAGCAAAAACTGACCGAAAAAACGGAAATAACAAATCACAAATTATTGAAATTATTGAAATTTCGGACGATGAGTCATCACACGAGTGTGATAAAACTGAAAAAAATCCTGAAAAACAATTAACAAGCGAAACAAAAAACCTTGAAAAATCATCAGCAGGAGACACACAAACAGAAGATAATCTTGAAAATGTATCATCAAAAAAAACGCAAACAATAAATGACGTTGAAAAACCACCAGTTGGAGAAAGCAAAACAGAAAGAAATCTCCAGGCCGTAGGAAATTCTGAAAGTTTACCATCAACGGCTGGAAAAAGTGAAAAAGAAAGGGATTTTCAAAAATTATCAATGAACGACGTAGAAAATTTACCACGTCGGTTTGATTTGAACTCATATATAAATAAGTATTATCAGGAATTACAAAAAAAGTCCTCGAAAGGCGGATCAAACCCCAAATATTATTTAAGGGAAAAACAAAATGAAAAAAGCGAGGATGTTCCTACTTCAACTGGAGCATTAAATTTATTAGCGTCAAAGCAGCATCAACCTCATCATGCGTCTCAGGTCTCGAATTCTTTGCCATTGACTCAGACTTCAGCGGTACCAACCGAACTACAAACAGAAAATAATCATTCTGAAGAATTACCAACTGCTGGAGAAAACGAAATAGAAAGGACTCTACAAGAATCGTCCGCAGAAAATGTAGAAATAGATATGAATTACAAAGAATCTGACGAAATACTTCCAGAAAATAATCATTCTGAAGAATTACCAGCTGTTGGAGAAAGCAAAATAGAAAGGAATCTTCAAAAATCATTCGCAGAAAATGTGGAAATAGATACAAATTACCAAGAATCAGGCGAAATACTTTCAGAAAATAATCATTCTGAAGAATTACCAACTGGTGGAGAAAACGAAACAGAAAAGATTATTTTAAAATCATTCACAGAAAATGTAGAAGTAGATACGAATTACCAAGAATCAGGCGAAATACTTCCAGAAAATAATCATTCTAAAGAATTACCAACTGGTGGAGAAAGCGAAACAGAAAGGAAACTGCAAGAATCATCCGCAGAAAATGTAGAAATAGATACGAATTACCAAGAATCAGGCGAAATACTTCCAGACAATAATCATTCTGAAGAATTACCAACTGGTGGAGAAAGCGAAACAGAAAGGAAACTGCAAGAATCATCCGCAGAAAATGTAGAACTGGATACAAATTACCAAGAATCAGGCAAAATACTTTCAGTAAATAATCATTCTGAAGAATTACCAACTGGTGAAGAAAGCGAAACAGGAAGGAAACTGCAAGAATCATCCGCAGAAAATGTAGAAATAGATACGAATTACCAAGAATCAGGCGAAATACTTCCAGACAATAATCATTCTGAAGAATTACCAACTGGTGGAGAAAGCGAAACAGAAAGGAAACTGCAAGAATCATCCGCAGAAAATGTAGAAATAGATACGAATTACCAAGAATCAGGCGAAATACTTCCAGAAAATAATCATCCTGAAGAATTACCAACTGGTGGAGAAAGCGAAACAGAAAGGAAACTGCAAGAATCATCCGCAGAAAATGTAGAAATATATACAAATTACCAAGAATCAGGCGAAATACTTTCAGTAAATAATCATTCTGAAGAATTACCAACTGGTGAAGAAAGCGAAACAGAAAGGAAACTGCAAGAATCATCCGCAGAAAATGTAGAAATATATACAAATTACCAAGAATCGGGCGAAATTCTTTCAGTAAATAATCATTCTGAAGAATTACCAACTGGTGGAGAAAGCGAAACAGAAAGGAAACTGCAAGAACCATCCGCAGAAAATGTAGAAGTAGATACGAACTACCAAGAATTAAGTGAAACACTTCTAGAAAGTAATCATTCTGAAGAATTATCTGCTGTTGGGGAAAGCGAAACAGGAAGGAATCTTCAAAAATCACTCGCAGAAAATGTAGAAATAGATACGAATTACCAAGAATCGGAGGAAATACTTCCAGAATATAATCATTCTGAAGAATTATCAGTTTTTGGAGAAGGCGAAACAGAAAGGAATTGTCAAGAATCATTCGCAGAAAATGTAGAAATAGATACGAATTGCCAAGAATCAGGCGAAATTAATCATTCTGCAGAATTATCAGCTGTTGGTGAAAGCGAAGCAGAAAGGAATTCTCAAGGATCGTCCCCAGAAAGTGTAGAAATAGATACGAATTACCACGAACCGGAGGAAATACTTACAGAAAATAATCATTCTGAAGAATTAACAGCTGTTGGAGAAAGCGAAACAGAAAGAAATCTTCAAGGATCAACCCCAGAAAATATAGAAATAGATACGAATCACGAAGAATTATCATCAGAACAAAGAGAAACCGGAAGTAATCTAGAATTGTCGTTGAGACAAGAAGGAATAAAAAATGACCTTGAAAAAATACTGGTAGAATGCAACGAAACACAAAATCCTACCGAGTCACTATTAGAAACAGAAAATAAACCAGAAGAATTATCAGATGAAGAAAATGAAAAAATAGCTCAAGGGGTTGAAGAAGTTTTTGAAGAAACTGGACATCTAATAAAAAAAATAACAAATTTATTCGACTCATCACCATTGAAAATGTCAAATAAAAATGCATTACTGAAAAGTTCATTAGCAAATATTTTAGATTCTTCAGATGAAGAATCGTATACGATGGATGAAATTGATGAGGACGACAATATTGTCCAGGAAAATCTAGAATCAGAAATAATTACTGAAATGGACAATCCAATCATTGATACTCTCGATCCTTCAGAAGTTGAGGAACCAGAAATCAACGCAAATGGTGCTGAAATAGAGGTTGTTTCAGATGTTCAAGGAAATAGAGAATTGGATGATCCAGAAGTTGAAGTCAACATAGATGGTAGTGAAACAGATAACGTTTCAAATTTTCAGGCAAACGTAGAATCAGAAAGTGATAGAACTAGTGTGGAACCGATTCAGGCAGTTCTGGAAACTCATGATACAGTTCGAGAATTTGAAGACAACGTGAATGCTAGCGAAGCAGGTAACACCTCAGATTGTCAGAGAAGCGTAAAGCCAAAAAATTCTGTAAATGTTCCTGAAACGTCTAAATCGTCAATTTCAAACACAGCTTTAAATGCTCAGATACATGTAAAATCGGAAGGTGATGGAACTAAGGTGGAAATCCTTGAAGCGCACGAACTGATTCCGGAAATAGAAGGTAACACAAATACTGCTGATGAAATTGGTGTGGAAATTTCAATTCCAGAATTTGAAATTAACATGAACGAAACAGATCAAGTGTCAGATTTTCAGATTGCCGTAAAATCAGAAGATCATATAAATATTCCCGATACTGTCAAATCGCCTATTCCATGTACAGTTCCTTTCCATACAAATTTAGAATCTGAAAGTGGTGTACATAGTACAGAAATTCCAAGCACTGTTGTCGATGGCCGTTTAAATTTAGAATCGCAACGTGGTGAAAAAAGTACGGAAATCCCAGACGCCATTGCCGAAGTTCAGGAAATAAATGAACCTGATGAAATTCTGGAAGAGATCGGCGTTTCGGAAGAAATTCTAGACTCAGGTGTTAATGACTCCGAAGTAGATCAATTTATCAGTTGCGTGTCAAATATAAATCAAAAATCACTAGAGAGTACCATGGACGATGGATTAATCGAGGTAAACAAAAAAGCTATTGTAAACACATACACGAAAAAATCGGAAAATGTCCCACCTCATGCGAAAGATCCTGTACGAAGCGAATTAGAAACTGGTGAAGTGTTGCCAACGGACGATACGAATGCCATGGCTGAACTAAATATTAGACCGAGCTCACGTATTAAAATTCTCGATAATGTAAACGTCACTTCAGACTCTGATTTTGTCATAGACGATTCAAATTCATCCGAATCCAAAACCTATCATTTCAAATTGAAGCGAACGCTATCCGGACGTTTACGCATTGCCCCAATCGATCATCAAACAGACATCGAAAAATCACTATCACCATTCTCTATAGCGTCAATTTCAGATGGTGACGACAGTTGTATTTCGAACGACAGTAGTAAAATAAACATCCCGTCCAAGGGTAGTACAAAGATCACGGTAGAAAAGTCGGAGAAAGTTATTGAAATGACTTTCGGCACGGACGAAGAAAGTTCCGGTTACAGTGACGATAAACACGCCACCAAAAAGCGACTGATTAACTACGACCCAAGTACTAGTTCACATTTACCGAAAACAAAAAAACTCACAATCATCCGTCAAAAGCCAAAAATTCTAAAAAGGAGACGTGACAGAATCACGCGATCATCTCCGGAACCAAGTGAACAATCACTCAAAGAACACCAACCACCTCGCAATTTGAAACGGAAGGCTTCACAAGATGGGGAGCGTGAAACCCGGTTGTTGTCAGTCGCAGGTCCAAGCAATGAACTACCGCAACAGAAACCAGCGAAGACAATTAAACTCTCGACTTCAAAAGTGATTCCGTTGACGATCAAGGAGGCGAGCCAAAATCAAATCCTTCTGGTGCCCGCACAGATGGCCAGCTTGGTTCGCAATTCAGGTAAAAGTATTGTAAGTAATGCGAAAAAGGAAGATGTCACGGCCGGCCCATCATCCGTACCGGAGACCAGCAATGGTGAGCTGTTGAAAACCGTACGCAAGGTAGGGGACACGAAGGTATTTCAATTTTGATGCTAATGCTTACTTGTATTAGTGTATCTTATTGTTTCGATCGATGTACTAGTAATTTAGTAGTCCCCTCATTTATTTAGCTTCATAGCTTCTTCCAAAATTCACTTACTACAGTTATAATAAATTATTTAAGGGTACAGCCCAGTCAAATTTTACACAGTCGCCACACGTTCAATAATATTGTGCAATTTATCCAGACGAGTCAGGTATTGTGCAACGATACCCACAGATACCAATATTTCGAAACTGTTACAATATTCGATTTTGTACAGTATTATTGAGCTTTTGTAGGTGGTAATGGAAAAACAGATGTGATCTACACGTGATAATCAACCTTATAAACCAACCTTATTTTGTTCTCTTTCACAAGTATGTATTTGTTTCTTTCTATTACGGGGTAATATCACCTTGTGTTCACTAAATTTCACGTGATTTTCTGAGACGTACCACGAACGATAGGAAAGAGTTAGACATATGAGGTTTTGTGCATACGAAAGTACTGGTCTTTAACTACAAAAAAACATGTTTTATTTTAATTTTACGATACAAAATGGCGGCACACAAGGAAAAAAGAAAATCTTGAACGGTTGACATGGACGTAACGCTACAGGTCACAGTTTTTAATCTGGAACAAAAAACTGAAAAGTTTCTTAAAATATAGTCCAGGATTTTTTTGATAAATTGATTTTTATAGATTTTATTAGCGATTTCCAGATTTTTTTTTTTTTCGAAAAAAAAAAAAAATAAATAAAGTTCAAATTAACGCCATTTTTTTTTTTTAAAATCAACTTCTAGAAAAAATTCTACGACGTTCGCTAGATTTTTGACTATATTTTAAGAAACTTTTCGGTTTTTTTTCCCAGATTAAAATTGTGACCTGTAACGGTACGCCCATATCAGCCGTCCGAGATTTTCTTTTTTCCCTTGTGTGCCGCCATTTTGTATCGTAAAATTAAAATAAAACATGTTTTTTTGTTGTTAAAGACCAGGGCCGTGTTCGATTTGTGGTATAAAAAATGCTCGCGCATGTGCACTATTAAACCGCGCAAACACAAAATTTAAATTATTTGACGTCTACTACCATATTTGGAAACTTGTAGATGTTACATATTTAAATTTTTGCTAATATGTTCGCGCGGTTTAGTAATGCACATGTGCAAATGTACTGGAATTTTTTATACCACAAATCGAACACGAGGCAGTACTTTCGTATGCACAAAACCTCATCTGTCTAACTCTTTCCTATCGTTCGTGGTACGTCTCAGAAAATCACGTGAAATTTAGTAAACACAAGGGTGATATTACCCCTTAAGGTAGTATTTAACATCAGTTTTCCAAAAGGGATGATACGCTATTGTGTTTTCGGGTGCAACTTTTCTGTTTATGAGGTACAGTGGGCGGTGCCCTTAATTTTATATTGATAATTTTAATAATTCGGTGGTAATAAATAATTGATTTTATAATTAAATTTATGAACAGGAACCAGCTAGTGTCATCATCAACTATCGTCGACCGACAACAAATCTTCTGACGACCGCAACAACAGCGACAACATCTGTAGTACAAAACACCACAATAAATCCATCAAATGAAACGCCGGTGGTTGTACGAAATAGTACAACAGCAGCATCATTGGTGCAGAACACGACTTCCACGACGAATACGGGAACAGCGGCACCCACCCTTCTGAATATGCTCATCCAGCAGCCGTCGAACACGACACGAACGCCAGTAGCAGCCGTGCGGGAAGTGACAACACGTCTACGAGCTCAAAATTTCAACACATCCGTAACACCGGATGAAATGTTTCAAAATACCGTGACGCTAACAAATACAAATCCTATCGCTAGTACCGCGACCACAAACACACCGGCAACAAACATTAAAACCGTTGTCACGCAAACTCCAAATATTGTACGTGCCACTGTTCAACAGGCGCCACAAATTGTACGATCTGTTGCCGGTGCGGCGAACGTTGTCTCGTCGGGGGGTACACCTCAGTTACTCTCGTTCCAACACGTGATAAATTCCCCCCAGCTGTTAAAAACGATCTCAAACGATGGCGTTAAACCGTTACAACTTTTATATAAAATGTCCGATGGTAAAACGTTTCATATAACGCCAGTGCCATTACAGTCGTCTGTCAAAATGGCCGCGGTCAAACAGAATCAGCAGGGGGAATTTGTCAAAGTGGAAGTACTGACACCGACCAAAACTTCTGCCAATAATAACATCGGTACCCCAACCACTAAATCAGTTCTCGAGGAGACCTATGCGAAATTTATTCACATAGGCCGAAATATTAATAGTATTGTCACGCAATCGAATGAAGTCACGTCTACAACAAGCTCTTCCTCATCATTACCAAAATTCCAACAGGCATTCGGCAAAACCACCAGTTTTGCAACTGTCAATAACTCGTGCGCAACCACTGCCGACCAACAGGTGTTGGTGGTAAGCAAAATGGCGACCAGTACAACAGCGTCAACGACCGCGACAACTTCGGCACCGTTGACTGTTGTATCTGTACCAATGGGGACGACTATCATGACCACTACTGTCACGTCGACCATTCAAAGGGCGTTGGCAAGCACCGGTGCAAATGTTCGTCTGTTAAAATCAAATTCACAAATGCCTCAAGCACAATCAACTTCTACGCAACTGACGCAAGCACAGTCTCAAACACGGTCCGAGAAAACTGACTGTGACGTTGACAACAGTGCATCAAATGACAGTCTGTCATCGGGATCAATAACAATTCAACCGGGTCAACAGGCGGTACAATCCACAGTACTGACCCCAATGCGATTAACATTACCCATTGTACAACGTGCCACAAATGCATCAGGAAATTTACTCCCCACCACGCGAGTTATGACACCGGTATTACTCGGCCAAAGAGTGTTATTGACTCAAGGTACAGTCGGTGGAACGATTCGATTACCCCAAACGGCTCGTGTTCTTGCCAGTAACGTGACCACGAACACGCTAGAACCGTCCGTCAGTTCGTCTACACTAGAACAACTACGCGAATTTGATAAAGTGTTTGAGAAAGTGAAAGAGCGCAGCACCGTGCAACCATCACCGAACTCGACAGTGGCGCCAACTACAACAACCGTTACAACGCGCGACACGTCCACGGCTGTAACGAGTTTTATAAATAAATTAGAAAATTCGAATGCATCCATTTCAGTGCAAGTATCCGAGGATAATTGCACTGAAAATCGTTCATCAACCCCCGTTACCACATTCCAAACCACCCACGTCGACACGAATAATATTGTCGTTAACCAGAATCAGAGACAGCAAAGAGTCGGCGTTGCTTACGTGACTTCCGGATCGCTAGGACAAACTATTATATCATCCCCTGTGGTTGTTATGCAACAGCAACCAACGTCTGTCGCGTCACCTGCACTCAGTGTCACCTCTCAGAGCAGTGCAAGCCCATCGCAAACGGTCAACAACAACCCCACGTCTTCCAAAACCACCCCAACACAAATAAATAAAACATTAAATACCACCGCCACAAAATCGATAAAGAACAAACCGATTAAACCGAACACAGCAAGCCCCATGAAACCGTCTCCAGTGCCAAAACCACAACAAAAGCCTCAAGAGGATGAGGGAACAACGCAAAGAATTTATTCAATTTTGGCTGAGTATGCCGAGCAATTACGCAACTCGCCCGATTTGAATAACAAACCGGCGCCAAGGCGTCGCTCCAATCCCCCAGCCAATCCCACTCAAAATTCGAAACGTAAGAAATCTTCTAGCGGTAAAAAAGTTGGCTCGTTGAATCCGACCGCCATAGAACTGAGCCCCGGTGCCGATGATCATCGAACAATGGGAAGTGAAGATAGTTCTTGTGGCATTTTACAAATGGGCACACTTCAAGATTCCCCGTCGCAAACTGTACTTATGGACGATGCTCAGTCGACTGAAGGTTCAATGGACATTCCGAGCGTGCGCGGTATGCACGGTGACTCAAACGATTGCATCGAACGACCATCGTCGTCTCAATCAGTCACAGTACCAACATCAACACCCAGGCAACAGTTGATCTTAACCGAGACGAACACTGGAAACACCGCGCCACGCAATGTGATCATTACAGATTCGGTTGTGAGTGAAGCGCTTGCGCAAGTCGGCAAAATAACAAACACCGCCACTGTACTATTACCGAGTAATTATATATTGCCCGTATCGATGGTGAAAGGACCACATCAGATTACAATTGTCTCGGGTGGTAGTAAAATTTTGGCTGTAAAACCACTCAAATTACCCGCTACATTGGCAAACAATTCAACAAACTCTCAACAATTGACCACCACACAAGTTTTAATACCAACAGTTTCCACACAAAACGCAAACACACCAAAAATATCAACACAAATTATAAATCGAACAGCAGCCCCGGCCAGTGATCAGACAAAAACACAAACACTAGCCGAGAATAATGTGGAAGGTATGTCGTACAGTTCCACGCCAATGTTAGCCGTGCAGAATAAACCTGCAAATATGTCTTCTGCATCGCAAGTGGATGACTCAGCAACAATATCAGGTAAGCAATAACTTTTCTAAAACTTAACATTTCTTTGACCAGATTGGTACGCAACTTACGTTTTCTATTGTAGAAATTTTAACTGGCTGCCATGAGTCACTCCTCCAAATGACAAAAGTTATTTACTTTCCACCCTGTATAACATTTCTTTGACCAGACTGTTACAAGAAATCATTAAAACTATTACACTTTTCTGACTCACTTTTAGGCCACTGGTACAAAATTTGACTCGCACGAATTCTAATGAAATCTTAACTAATCTTACAGTAACAATTTTACTGATAAAAAAACATGGGATCGTTGCTTTGTCACTTTTCACAACAAAAATCGTATAAACACGAGTCGACTTTCGGCCATTACGCCATGCTCAGGTGAAAAACACAACTGTTGTGTTTTTCACCTGAGGATGGCGTAATGGCCAAAAGTCGACTCGTGTTTATACGATTTTTGTTGTGAAAAGTGACAAAGCAACGACCCCATGTTTTTTAATATGGATTTTCACAAAGTAAACCTTTCCAATATTAATTTTACTGATAATTTTCTAACATTGTCTATACTAGGGCTGGGAAAAATAGTTCATAGAAAATATTTAATATAGAAAATGGAAAATGGTTTTCAAAAATGCATTTAAAATATAAAATATAAAATGGTTTTGCTGAACATATTTAAAATTGAAAATGGAAAATAGTTATTTAAAATAGATTATAAAATGCAAAATCCTTTTTTTACTTTATAAAATATATACTTTATAGAAATTATTCTATAATTTTTTTATCATTATTTATATTAATTAAAAAAAAAATCAAACATACTGAAATAAAATAAAGGCAGTCTTTTGAGAAAATTTTGTAAATTTTGCATGATATGAAAACGAAACTTAACTCTTCAAATATTGTTACTTAAAAATTTTGTAAAATTTAAATCGGCCTTAACATATTCAAACCTTGACTACGCTACGATTGCAACTTCTAAATAAAATTATAAAAATCATCTACTCGAAGTACATTTCTTATCGACGTGTCTTAAAGATACACAACTTGAGTCAGAAAAGTTTGACTTAAGAGAACTGCAACTCTAGTAACAAATTTAACTCAAGTGACATTGCAACTCGAGTTATAAAAAATTTGAGTCAATTAAAATTGTATACACATAAATTTGATTATACATACATTTTCCTTTTAAATGTAAAATGGATTCAAATTTCCATTTAAAATACAAAATGGAAAATGGTTTGATCGAATTTATTTAAAATAGAAAATGCAAAATGCCATTTTGCATTTTAAATATATATTTAAAATGAAATTATTTTAAATAGTTCCCAGTCCTGGTCTATACAATCTAATTTTTACAGATATAACACACACACAACACATAAATATTGAGACGATGAACACTTCATTTCGATCACAATGACATTTTCTTTACCATATCTTTAAAAATCTGTTATAGATGACATCAATCTTATATATGTACGATCGGATTTTTTTTTAGGCTCTAACGGTCCATTGTTAAGTCAGTTGTGCGAATTACCGGAGACCACGCCATCTACACTTGTCGTTTTAAATGACAGCGGCAAATCAGACCGCGACAGTATCGACAATTCGAAAGTGAACTTCAAAAAGAATTGGATAACCAACAATCTGAATCAAGATAACATCGAAAATCAACCGGGCTCGTCGCCAGTGTTCCGGCACAGTCCCGGCATGCAATTTTCGGCCGACGCGAACGTTGTCGCGGACAAAAAACGATTCACCACCGTGCAACAGTCACCCACGTCGAAATTTAATAATATCCAGGCGCAACGTAAACAAGTCGCCTTAGAACGCGAATTGCGCTTACAAAAATCGCTATCGGAAGAGTGTGAAGATCTCGGTGTGGACGAACCAAGTGCCAGTGACCTATTCCCCGAGGCGGAGATCCTCTTCGACAACACCAACCAATCACCCCCGTTCGGCAATGTGCTACAGGACGCCTCCTGTAGTAATAACGAGGATAACGTATTCAGCACGAACGACGAAGAGAACGGCAAAGACAATTCTGAAACGTCAGAGAAAACCAGTAAAATATCAATCACCGATCACATGGACTACTTGCTAATCCACAAGAATCAAAAACACACCATCAAAAACGGCACGAAATTCACCACGCAAAACAGCAATTCGAGCCAGTCTTCCTACGAGGATAACAACACTCTGATCACGAACACGCCACTAATCTCGGACGTCACCATACCGAGCCCGTTGCCACAGTCCACATCGTACTGTTTACCGTCACCGTATCGGGCCGAATCGCCACTCACCCAAGCCACCCATTCCCATCTCTACTCGTACACGAAGCAGACAAAACCAAAGAGCAACAAGAAAGGTAGGACATATTCATTATTTGAATCTGACTGCGAAATATCCTCGTCCAGTGACGTCGAGACGTCCCGTACGAGTGTCTCCACCTCCGACGCCAAAGAACACGATCTAAATAACGATTCTCTTTCAGATAGCACATCAGACATACAGTCTGACAACAACACGCGTAAATATGGCCGAAAACGGCCATATAAATTGTACGTTTACGATGAAAATGGTGTGGACGCGTCATCATTTAAAAATGCAACGGCCGACGACCATATATCGAGCGATAACAATGATGAGTCAGTATCAATGTCCGTTGACATAGAGGGCGTTGAAATCGACACGTCCGAGGACACATCACGTTCCGCGGATTCCGCGGATTTGGCGTCAATTGGCGGCGGCGTACGCCGTCTCTCGCAACGGGGACACGTGCGCAAGGGGTGCCCATGTTGTACTGGCTCATCGCCCCCGCAAAAACGTAAATTCAATAAAAAAACTATATCAACACAAAATAAGAAAATTAGCGGCAAAAAAATTAGTTAACAAATTGCGATTATTTCATAATTCATAATTTCATAATTTAATATTAACAAAAAAACAAACAAAAAAATCAGTATTATATTTTTATTAACGCGTTGAGCATCTCAAATTCACTCAAATCACATTCCAAATCTTTACTATAAAAATTTTATTATTTTTTTTTTTTATTTTTTATTTTATTTATAGCGGTATCGTCTGATTTTGACTTCTTCGAAAAGTCATTTTTTATCTTTTCATTTCAATTCATTTCCAGAATATGATTCTAGGAATCGACAAAATAATGCTGTAGCTGAGAGGTAAAGGGTAATAAGTCCATTTTTTTAAAAAATTCGTTTTTGAACGGATTTGGCTTATTTAATGGTCATCAAGTAACTCAAATGCGTTAAAAAAACGAATTTTGATGAAAGTGGACTTATTATCATTTATTAAAATTCGTTTTTAAACGGATTTGAGCTACATAATGACCATTAAATAAGCCAAATCCGTTCAAAAACGAATTTAAAAAAAAAAATGGACTTATTACCCTTTACCTCTCAGCTACAGAATGGTATTCACACAATAAAACACCCAATGAAGTGCCGCCATCTACAAGAAATTTTTCACGTTTAGAATTTGAAATTTTTGTATACTATAGAGACAGACATGATGCATTCACTGACACCATTTGAATAATTTCCGACGTCTAGTTTAGAAGAAATCAATTTCCAAAGTTAGAATTTTTAACGTACGAGTAAATACCAAAGAATAATTAAAGGTGAATCAGTGGTATGTATTTAAGTAAGTTGTGTCATTAAAAACCAACTTTTCTTTTATGTTTTTGAATCATTAAAAAACTATTTTGTTCAATATTGGACGTTTAGTTATTATAATAAATAGAAAAAAAACTACAAAAATGTCATTTTATACTAATATGTATGTATTATAACTTATTTTTCTACATATAAATTATATTTATTTACAGAGAAAAAAATAGACTGTAATTCATTTGTCAGTAGTAATCGATTCACCTTAACGTGTGATAGTTTAAAAAATTGCCCTTTAAATGCCCTTTCCGAATATAAAATTGTCTTAGTTGTATGTTTTAGCAATAATAGCATTTTGACATAATAATTTTTCCCAATACTTTTAAATTTGCCCCATCGAAGCGCGAAATTCTTTTTTAATTTAATTATATAATTAGAAAAATTTCGCGGCGCTAACTTCACTTAACTTGTGTGATTAAGTTAGGAAACTACAAAAAATTTTATACAGGATCACTAGATGGCAGCATACATTACGGTTTACGTGTTACGGCTTTTTAGTGTGTGAACGCCATTAATCCAAAGCAACAATTTTTTTACAAAATAGAGTATATTTGAAAGCGACCTCTACACACTCATTAATATTGTGCAACCAATTTGTGCAATTTATTGAAGACAAAACAGTTCAGTAATAGAGAATATTCTGTCGATTCTAGAATTATTTAAATGTCTTTTCCGAAATTACATTTTCTTAAGCAGTCGCCATTAATATTGGTGTTAAAATTCATACTTTTTATTTAATTAATTTTGTGACATGTTTCGATCTATTAAACAAGTTAAATATACGTCAGTTTTCTTGGTGACCGCTTCAAAAAAAAAAAAAAAAAATGTAATAGTCTCGAAAAAATCTCAAATACTCGATTGAAATTTTTACACAATATTCATGCGAAGTCCCGAAATCAAAATATGAAACAAAAAAAGATGATTCCGCTTTAATTGGACACCAGACGATACCCGTATAGGAAGGAAGGTGTTAAAAACAGTGTCTTTCTTCAATTTATTTTAATACAAACGTCGATTTTTCCAGAATTTTTGAGAAAATTTTTTATGAAAAAAATCACTTTTAACACTTAACCCTTTGTAGTCAATGTGTATTCGATTCGAATACAAAGGGTTCTTTGGTTTTTGGTCTTTCAACTCAAACTGTACATAAAAACATTTTTTTTAAATGAAATTCAAAATATATTTTTATTATAAATAAGACCAGTCTCATCGTGTCTGAATAGTCGAACAGCAGTCCACCCCATTTTTTTCGTAATCATACATCACAAAACACGAAATGTTTCAGGTGATATGAAGCATGGATGGTAAATTTGCCCCATTTTTTTGCCTCATATCACTTCGAACACACACTCTATACACATTCAGATTCAAAACGTAAAAAAAAAAAAATTGTGTAAAGCTCAAAATAAGACTGTGATTTAAAATGTACGTTATTTATTTTTTAGTTGCGTCAGTTCACTTTTTTTGTTGCTTTTTGTTCATTTTTTTTTTTTGCTCTAAGTGCCATAGATAATCACGCAATCGTATTTGTGTGCCATCTGTTGTTTTATGTTTGTATTAAATAACGTAATTAAATCACTCTACACCAATCATTCAAGTAGATCACGAAAAAGTTGAATATAGTAGCGACTCAACTTACGAGCCGGTTGCTTACAATTTGACTCAGCCTATTGACGGAACATACACTCTATTGCTTTGAATTACGGAAAGGTAACTGCATATGTATTGGTCACATGGATATTAAAAAAAAAATAACATATTTTAAACAAGTCTTATACAAACAAGCCATTATATATATACAGGGTGGAATTTTATTAACTCTCACACGTTTTACCCGATAATTTAGAACGGGATATAATATTCAAAAAAACTTAATTTGAAATCAGCTTGAATAATATACAATTTTTTTCGACGAATAATAGATGACGCGAGATTTATTAATTTTGTGTTCTAAAATATACTAATATTTCATAAAAAAAGCTATATTGTTTCCAACAAATCCTGTTCTAAATCATCGGATAAAATTTTATCAAAATTCACCAGAAGGTATAAGGGTGTCTACACAATCAATGAAATAAGGAATAAGAAATATGCCATCTAGTGACGTTGAATGAAACTTTAACTTAACTGCTCATAGGTATATGTATTTAGGTATTTTTTTACAACAAAATTCATGAAAAAGTAACGTTCATGATTACTTATGAACTCCTTATTTCTTATTCCTTATTTTATTAAAGTTCCATTCAACGTCACTAGATGGCATATTTCTTATTCCTTATTTCATTGATTCTGTATGACCCATAAGAGTTAATCAAATTCCACCCTGTATATCTATATATAATGGTTTGTTTAAAAAGTCGTGTTTAATATTTTGTATTTTTTTTTTATATCCGTGTGACCAAAACATACGCAATTGCTGCCTTTGCTTAAATCAAAGCAATAGTGTAGTGTGTCGGTGAGTTGAGACAGATCGCAAGTAGTGTACGGCACGATTAAGTTGACGTACGATTTCTGACAATTTTTAACTCTTTCGTGACCAGGATTCGGGTCTGGCCGGTCGCTTAATTGCGACGGCGCACTCAATCATAATTGAACAAATTCTTTGTTTGATCCATCATCATCATCGTCTAATTATTGTGGTATGGTGTTTTCGTTACACGCTTGCGGTATGTTGTAATTTTGAACAAATTTTTGAGACTTGGGCTGGTTTTGTGGTTTTAAATTGGTTTTTATTAGAATTACATATACTGGATTTATTTGTGTTGTGGTATTGTTCGCAAATAATTTGGTCCTTCGGCAAAAAATTACAAAAAAAAAAAAAATTGTCAGAAGTTTTTGGATTTTGTATGCCCGGAATTGAGCGTTTTTGTTTATTTTTATTTTATTTTTCATTTTTTGGTTTGGCTTGCTTGTATTTGTTGGCGTTTGCGTTATTAACCTCGAGCCAGTGATGAAATTCTGGCAATAAACATTGATTATTCCGCACCCGGTATATTTTTGATTTGGTATTTTTTTCTTTAGAATTAGAATTTAATTTTTTTAAATTGCTTGTTGTTTTTTTTTTTTTTTTTAATTAGTTTTTAATTAGTTAAGCTCGGTGATTGCATTTAAGACAAACAGTGGTTCAACTGTCATTTCTTTTCACGATAAAATTGATCAAGTACGTGTCGGACACACTAATGATAAGGGTTCCGAGGTTATCACTACAAGACTCTAATGATTCTCGTAAAATTAAGGTAAGACGAGACCTTCACACAGTAAATTGTTAATTTTGACACTTTACAGTTTCAATTAATTGTCGCTAGTGCCATAAATCCAAAAATGTGAAGTATTATAAAAACTTCACATTATCCATTTTGAAAAATATGCAAATTCTAATCGTTCAAATTGCTGTGTATTCGGAAATTAAAGAATTTAAAAACTAGAATTTTGTGAATTCTTTCTTAAATTAACGAATACATTAGGAATCTGTAATACCGACATTACGGCACGGGAATATGACGGACATTTCAAAATAGTAAATAAAGAAGAGCGGTAGTATCTTCGCGCCAAGTCACAATCTAATAATAGTTTAATGAATTTTTTTTACGATAATCATTGACTTGCCTTTTTTCACAGATACGATAAATTCACAGATAAATAGGCATGATTGGGTCTGAAAAAAGTTGAAAAACTTTCTTTTCAATTTGTACCGTTTGAATCTACGTAATTTTTTATACGAAAAATATAATTTTTAAAGTGTAGGTATATTGAATTATTTTTTTATTTAAATTGAGCATTTTGAACCACTGTTTTTGAGTCTTACATAAATACTATTGATTTTGAAAGTACTAAAGAAAACTGATAGTGTTGCTGCTGTATTGGAAAATGATCAAATCAATTGTAATTAATTATCGGGTGGTATTTGAATAAAATTTTACCGTATAGGTTTCCCGCAGGGGCATGCTATACTAATTTTGGGACATTTTTATTCAAACACTACCCTGTTTATTACTAGTCGTAATGTTTTTTTTTTCCTAATTTTATTTCTAGAGTAGTACAAAAATTTATTTTTTAAAATTAAAATTTAGATGTGATTTAAAAAAAAAATGGCGGGAAGTGAATTAAAAATCTTCCCCATTGCAATGATTTTTGTATATAACTAGGACACAATACTTTTAATGGGACCGTTTGACGGTTACCAAACAGTTCCAACAATTTTTTTTGTATATAACCTCAAAATGAAAAACGCAATTCCATTAATACGAGTTGTTTTTTATTTTTTTGTACTTATTTAGAGTACTTATTTAAATATTTGAGATTGTACGAGTTACCAAAGGTTACTTTTAATTTAGTTTTAGGTTTAGTTCATTTTTTTTTTTATCGATTAGAATTGTGCAATTTTTTTTTCCCGAAGTTTTGTATTGATGGAACTGATGAATAAAATTTTTAAATGAAAGTATTACTAGAAAATTCATTTTTAAATAGTGTATAAATTTAAAATATTCTTGTAAATAAGTATATAAAGAATAAGTTTTTTTATGGCTTTCTAATTTTTATTTATTTTTTTTATTCGAAAAATAAAGAATTGTTTTTATTTTCATAGTTTATAGAAACAAAATGGCCGAATGTCAAATTTTTTTTTTAAAACATATCCCCCAAATAGATCAAAAGATATTTGGTCATTTAAACGCTAATTTTCACTTGTGTTCGTATCCGAGAGTCGGATTTTAATTTCAGTATATTTTCCTTCAGTATTTACTCGAATATATACGGTTTTTTGAATGTTCGCGCCAATTTGTATTCTGGTAAATACCAGTACTAATAGTCATTTTTTAATATTAGTTTTTTTTTTTTTTAGTCAAAATTTTTATATTTTTCAAACTTTTAGTGTGTTTTGCACAATTTTCAAAAAGAAAAAAAAAAACTAATATGTTTCGAAAATTTTGTAATATTCTCGCCTTTAGTTTTTAGTTTTTTTTTGTGATTGTTAAATATTTGTAAAAAAAAAAAACAAAGAATTTGTATTTTTTTTTTGGTTAAATTATATATAGCACAATTTGAAAGGTTTGTTTTATTTTTTTGAATTTCTCGAGTAATTTTTCAGGATGATCTATCAAATTTGGATACACACCCAAACTCGAAACGTACTTGTGGATAATAACGTCCGTTTAATTTTATCGATATATTGGGGCAATTGTGGCCCGGGAAACATAACATGTTTGGACCAATAGAATAACTACAAAATTCGGTGGCCGTTATTACCTAAAAGTTGCGATCCCAGAAAAAGTGTAAACGTAGGCATACTATATATCAGATATGCTATGTCAGTTTCTCCGTGATTACCGCTTTTTTGTCAGTTTTTCGAACAAAATTTGGTAGATCATTTCGTGAATAATTTTTCTTTGAGTCAATTCTGTTTCTCCAATATTTCTTACAATGAATATGCAGTAATAAAACATACATAATAGTTTTTTGGGACTTATAACTCATTTTTGGGTAGCTATAAAAAAAAAAAATAGTGGATATATATACATATATATATATATATATATATTTAAAGATAGAATCAAAAATTCATTCTAATATGCTAAGTTTGTATTTAAAGAAGTCTCTTCTATTTAGTAGAAGGATGCATAAAAAAAATTTATAATTGTAAATATTTGTTAGAAGTACTGCTTTTACAAAAAAAGTAAAAAAAAAAATTATTTTAAAAAAATAAAAAATAAATTATAGAACAGAAAAACTAAAAAAATTGTGAATTTAATTTTTTTTTATATCAGAAAATACGTTACAATGTTACTATTACAAAACGTGTGATTTAAATAAATATTTCTTCCAGTTAATATGGTCTTGTGTTTTTTTTTTTGGATCCCTACACCTTTGGGTTCCAGAAAAATTCGACCGATTCAACAACATCGTTTACATACACGGTAAGTAAAAATCTGATATTCTATTATTTAATGCAATCGACATTACATGAATGTACTATACACAATGGAACGATATTATTTGGAAAATATAGACAGGGAGCTTAGTTGAATATTTAAATGTACACGTATGGAGGCATCCTCTGTAAAGTGGTGCCCTCTCGGTTCTTTTGTAATATTACCCGATTAGAAGTATTAAAAGTTGTCCGGGGTGGTTTCTAAATTAACCCTAGAATCATACGTACTCGTCAAAACGACGAACGAACTTCTCTACCTGCTCCAATAATGTGACTTGTCGGTACCTGCTCGCTGTGAAACTTCTGTTATCTAATTTATTTGTTATTATAACACATAAGACATATAAATTTCATTTATAACTATTGTCGTTTTTTTTATACTGAAATAGTGTGCGTCAAAAGGACGACGATGTATGATTAACCTATATTTTTTTTTAAAGATTTTGTACTCCACATATAAAAGTTTTCCTAATTTTTCTAAAATTTATTAAAGATATGGATGTTATAATTAATTTATTCAATGATTATGATAATGTGAAAGATGATTACAGCTGTTTGACTTATAGAGACGACATAATACTGAGGTTTGAATATATTGAATCGAAAACTAAAGAATGCGTTTCGAATGACTTAATAAAAGATTAACAATTTATTTTGTGGAAAATATTTTAATTTTTATTATATTTTGAGATCTTATTCGAAAAATTACTAACAAATTTTAGAAAATTTACAAATGTGCCTAATGGGGAAATAACTACATATCTATAGGAATATTTATGACTGCGAAATTTCACATTCTGTAAAGTCACACATGTCCACTGATTCATAATAGTTCATAAATTAATTATTACAATTGATGTATTTATATATTTTTTAATTTTTATAATGAAAATATGCTTTGATAAAAAATTTTAAAAAAATTAATAAATATTTACATTAAGAAATTTTTCCAAATCCAATTTTTTTAAATATTTTGTTCGCTTTTGTAGTATTGTTATGTAAAAAAAATGTTTTTTGGAAATAAACTCTAAAACTCCCCGTAAAAAGTCCATTCTTCGAAACGACGCCGATGTATGATTAACTTGACTCGTAGACCAACGTATGATTCTAGGGTTAAGATTTAGAATAAGTAATTGTATTGTTTTGCAGTAAGTTTTAATGAACTATATATTTCAAAAATAGAGTAGAAAGTCGATTATGCGAACTAATTAGCACCGAGGATGGTTCCGAATAATCAAACAGAGCTGACTTTCATAAAAAAATACATTACAAATAATACTTTAATACTATTCACTGATTTGAGCGTTACTTTATGGCAGTAATTCTCAAAACACGGCTCGCGAAAATTATTTGAGAGGGTCGCAAAAATAATTGATTACAGATTACGTACACATTTTCTATAATTTCTTACGCATTTCTACATATTTTGGGAGTCTTTTGAAATTTTTATGTGCAAAGGGGGGTCGCAGACTAAAAAGTTTGAGAACTACTGCTTTATGGTATTCCATATTTGTAAATAATAAAACAAATATTTTACTCAGAAAAAAATACCACGTTTATTGCTTCCGAGACTACTAAAGTAGCGGAAGCATTGAGATCACTTTTGAAAAATAAAAAATTTTTTCCCTCCAAAGTAAAATCTTTTACGCACATTTTACGTTTTAGAGCTTCTTGAACAATTTTGGTTTGGTGTCTGTCCGTCCGTCCGTCTGTGTATCGCCAATTTGGACCAAGTGGCATAACTTCTGAACCATTCAATTGTTTTTAATAAAATTTTCAGAAATTATGCAGTTTGGTTCCTAGATGGTCCCCTATGAATTTAATCGAAATCGGAGTAACGGTAGCTACGCCGCTACCATGTCATTCCATTAATATACTAAATTGCACCAAGTGGCATAACTGCTGAACTATTCAATTCTTTTTTATGAAATTGTCAGAAATTATGCGGCCTGGTTCCTAGATGGTCCCCTACAAATTTCATTGCATTCGGAATAATCCACGGCGCTACCATGAAATCCCATTAAATGTCAATATCTTATTTACTTCTAGTCCCACTTCGCTCAAACTTTTGGGGGTTAGTTTCTAAAATATTTTTGCTATTATTTTAAATTTAACCTTTAAGTATTTTCAGTTACAACAATTTTTTATGAACTTAAGGCGAAAATATAATTACACGGTATATATATTTGGTAGAATACTGTTTTAAAGTCTTTTACGAGTACGAGGAAGCTGTGTACCACATCTCATTGGCAGCATATTTTTTAATTGTGACAGTTGTTTCGTGTTTAAAAGGCCATTACTCAAGAAATTGTAAAAACTTATACAGTTGTATAGTGAAGAGACACCGATTTTACCCCTTCCAGTATCCATATGTTGAAAAAAACATAGTATACCAATTGGGATTGTTTTTATAATTGTTTACGTTCATCAATATCTCAAACAAAAAAGCAGGTGTTGTGCAATCCCACTGTCGGCAAATCGTTCAACAGCTCTTGTACTATAAATTATTGTGTTTGAAAAGTGCCAATATGTAATTTAAAAAAAAAAAAAATTCCTTAGACCAAATGGAGTAATACGCAACACAAAGACGTAAATTAATCGTTTTGCCAAATATAAAAATAACTTGAACAATTTTTTGAGTGACATATACCATTTGTCAGTACCGTAAAATGAGCCAACTTTGTCATACTACACTGTGTGAAAAAAATTAAAATACCAGGTATACTTCTAATAAACTGCTTTCTGGTATTAATTTTTCTCAGTTCATGTGAATTTTCTCATAAAAAAGAGGGACGGACGACTATATGTATACGTTAAAATATTTCAAAATTCAGTGCTGATTTCCTTTAGGGATTTTATTATTGTCCACTTTAAATCTGATCGGATGTTTGATCGCACACAAAATGTGACCGCACCAATTAGACCGGACTAGTGTGAATCCACGGATTTATCCACCCACTTACAAGGGGAGTGCACGGGTTGGGAAATTGACTTCGGGATGAGACTTCGTATATTAATAGTATACCTTTAGGGTATCAATATGCTAAAATAGTAAAATGCACTATCCAGCCGTTTTCGAGAAAAATGCCTTTAGTTTTAAAATATTTTTTAATACCGTTTATACGAATTTAATATGATGTTGAATGAGAGCCAAAATGGCTTGGTGTTAAAGCAGTTGCTCCGTGCTCTAAAGGTTACGGGTTCGAGGCTGGGTTCATGCAGTGATTTTTTTATTTATTTATTTTTCTTTGCATTTAAAATGTTATAGAAATTAATAATATTTAATTAAAAATTAATGTTTAACCCTTTGCACTCGATGGGCGCAGCCACGGCGACACAATAAATATTAATTCCACTCGTTAGGCGCCGCAGCGGCGCCATAAATAATAGGTACGTATTTTATTATTTACAACACGCTAGGGGACCTAAGGCCCGATTTACATTAACGCTCCCCTCTCAGTACGATATCACTCCGCTCCGAGTTCGATAAAATATTCTTACATAATAAATAATGAGTGTATTCATATCATCGCTCTGATATCGGTCCGATATCAGTCACGGTTCGCTCTCGCATCAATACCGCTCCAATACCAATACCACTGAGATAATATTTTATCGGAGCGATATCAGACCCTATATCGATGATGTTTTTGATTCCACTTCGCTCCGTTTCTCAGCCTTCTTCATTTATTTGAAAATTATTGTATTAGGAAAACATGATACAACACAACGATGCGACGTCTTGCTCCAATACATTGTGATACATACTACTAATTAACTAATAGATATATTGTATTATGATATTATGTTCTCCTAATACAATAGTGTTTGCAGCATTTTAAAACTACTGTCGAGTAGCTAGTACCCATACTAAAAAATGGTTGGAGTGCAAAGGGTTAATTTTGAAATATATTTTTAGTAACACCGAAAATTTTATTTCTAACAATAAAATATAACTATGAAATTACATTATTACTGTTAGCATTTAAAAAATCATTTACATTAATTCAAATTAATACTCAATTTTTTTTATAGGTCAGATCAAAAATTGTTATCATTTGATTCAAATTTAGATAATGTTGGCTATTTTTACGGTATATTACTGCATGATTCAGAGACAGTAACCTGAAAAAAATTTCCCAAAGAGTAAAATTCCATAACACAGTTACTGATTCCCAGTGATATTTAACGGGTTAAATTTTAATAATTCATTACACCACAAATCCAATTTTACGTAGTGGTCGGTGCAAATTTAAGGGGAAGTACGTAAAATCGGAAGATCAGGGGCGTCAGTAAACTTTTGTTTTGGGGGTTGGTAAATATTATTTACCTGAATTTATTTAAAACAATATGTATTATCTTAAGAGACAATTTACACCTAAAATTCCGTTGTGTCGATAAAGGAAATCGAATGTTATACTAATGAATATGAGTGACGACTTTTAGAAAACTGTCGAATAATTAACTTCACTATCGCATTCATCAGCGTAAAAGACCCAAATAGCGGAAGCTAACAAAAATTCTAGAATATTCTACTCGTGAACTAGTGAAGATACCAAAAAACAAACTTCACTATTGAATTGGGCACTAAAAATTAGATTAAGCAGCGCATTTTGACAAAAATTCTAGAATGTTCTATTCGCCAACTAACAAAGATATCGAAAAATCGATTGCACCATTTAATTGGTCATCGAATAAAAGACGGAATAGCAAATTTTGATTAATGTTCTAGAATATTCTATTCGTTAAATAGCAAAAATTGTTTGTCAAAATCGGACATTTGGTTTACATTAGTTTAATTTCGGTTGGACAATTAAGTAGTGGAGTAGATTTTCCAATATCTTTGTTAGTTGACAAATAGAATATTCTAGAACATTTCTCAAAATGTGTTATTTGGTCTCTTATTTGGTAGCCAATTCAATGGTGACGTCTGTTTTTGAATATCTTTGCTAGTTGACGAATAGAATATTCCAGAACATTTGTCAAAATGTGTCATTTGACCTCTTTTTCGATGGACAATTAAATGGTACAATTGATTTTTAAATATCTTTGTTAGTTGACAAATAGAACATTCTAGAATTTTTGTCGAATTATACTGTTTAATCTCATTTTTAATGACCAATTCAACGGTGAAGTCTGTTTTTTGATATCTCTGCTAGTTGACGATTAGAATATTCTAGAATTTTACGTTACTCATTTTGCATTTGCATTTTGCATATTACGTATACAGAATAGGTGCATGTATATCTACAGTGAAATTTTAAAATTTTTAAAGGCTACGAGACTCTCAGACAATATTACCTACGGCCCTGACTCTAGCTTGGTACATAAATTTTCACTAACACAGACAAACAACAACATATCTGTGAGAGGAGAACCCCACTAAATCGCTGACGTCACTACGTAAAATCGGAGTACGTACCATTGGATGGCCACTGTATTTGTTAATTAATGTTTACAATTGCATTGGTAAATATTGTTATCAAATATTTGTTTATTTATATTTTTTTCAAATAATATATCGATATTATGATAAAATATGCAACTGTTCATGTTACGGAACACGGTAAAACCATGTGTTTTCAATATAATTATTTTTTTTTTATAGGTATTACCTTATTTACATATAACTGATATGACAAAATGGTATTAATATATATTAAAATTGTATCAATTAAAATGCAATTATAATTAACAAATACATATAATAGTACACCAAAGAATATAAATAAAACCGATTTTTCAATGAACCGTCACTGTCTTTGTCTATCTTTTAGGTATTAACACTTTACGGTCCTGGTACAACTGTAGAGGGCGGTTGTGATCAGTGATCACATAGTCATGTGTGCGATGTTACCGCAAACAGGTATTGAACAACAACGAACACACTCTCTGTGTGATCATTTCTGTAAATATTTATCGATGGATAACACAAAAATATAATTTTTTTTTAATTGTATTGAAATGTGTAAATGTAATTGTAATAAAAGTAATTAATTGTTTGTAATTTTTTTTATCAGTTTATTGTTACTGTATTTCCTGTTATTATCTTTATTAAAAATGCGTATGTTTACAATTTTTTTAAAATTTAATTTTTTAATAATATTGCCGGCCCCTGAGGAAGTTTATTGCGTAAATGCGCGGACTGTAGAGAGTTTAATTAACACGTTGACGGACACAATTATAAAAATAATCTCAATTGGAACACTATTTTCTATTTATTTATTTTTTTTTTGGGGGGGGTTATTCTGGTCTTGAAATAAAAAATTTTTACAAGACCAAATAAAAATTGGCCTTTTCAAATGATAAAAACTTAATATTTACTGTTAACTGTAAACTTTCGGATTCAAAAACGAGTTCCAGAACCGAAATCGTGTTTCTAGATTAAGAATTTGTTATTAATTATACGTTTTTTGACAAATTTTTCGAATTTCTGATAAAATTCAAACTTAGGTTTAGGCGGGTAAAATAAAATTCCAATGAAAGTCATATTTCAGCACGGAATTTCGAAACTTTGACCAGCAAAAATGGAAAATTTCCGCCAAAATTTCTAATATTTAACATAAAATCTATAAAGAAGTCATTTCAGTAACGGTAAATTTTAAACAAATTAAAATTGACACTTATGACGTCACCAGGTACTTTAATTATAGATTTTTGGAGATATTTCGATATTTTTATGGCAAAAATCGAGATCTTTACTACCAAGATTATTCTCTACGCCCCATTTTTTTAATTAAAATTATTGCTATGACGCAATTTGCGCTAAAAAACTACCTTCAAAATTAAATAATACTTTCAATAGATTTTAATTATCTTTTAATACTTCAAAAAACAAAAAATTTCTAATACAAAAAACCATAACAGTGATACACTAATCGACAAAAATATTAGTACACTAAAAATAATTATTAACATTAAAAAGATCTTGTACAGAAAAGGTTATGAAATCGTTAAAGTTTCAACGACTCAACAATTCCCCTAAATAATTAAAACCCTAAGTATTATTCGAATCTGATATACACTAAAACCTGTTTTGCTGCGTTTACTTTTCGTCGTATACAGAAAAACCTGTTTTTATATGATTTTTTTAAGCGACTTTTTTATGCAAGTTTTTAAAAGAATGTCCATCAAAGAAATTTGAACATCAATTTGCGATAAAATTACTTATTGATATTGACTTTAACCCTTTTAAATAAACCATATGGAAAAATTTTTTTTATCTCAAAATGCCAGACTTTTTACTGCCAGTGATAAGTACAATAGATAAGGTTACAAAAAAGAAAAAGAAAAAAAAAATCAAAGAACCCAACATCAAAAAAGTGAACCCTACGAATTTACAAAATATAAATTATACTAAACTATGTTGATAATATTAAACATTATTTAGAATTATACCGTATTTCGGAAAATCTGTCACAGATGGCGACCCCTGTACCAGTGAATATATACATATCACAGCATTTTGAGCCGCCATAATGTAGGACGAGTTAACTCGTCTTAATCATTTAAAGAGTATTTAATCAGTACATGCATCACAATATAAGGTATTGCATCATTAAGTTTTTTTTTTTACATATGTATTTATCGCAATTTTATAATATTATGAAAATGAAATAAAATGTTTTCACGGTAAATTAATTCTTTTTCCGTTGTTTGGAGAAGCCATTTCTAGTTACGTTGTACAAAAACTAGAGCTTGAATACCGGTATTTCGATACTACCGAAAAACCGAAATACCGGAAATTTTTAAACGTTTTGTAAAGCCGGTATTAAAATTTCAAATACCGGTATTTCGGTTTCGGTATTAACAAAATCAAATACTTTATATATTACATATTTTGAATATTTTTTTTTACGTTAGATTCACAACATAATTTTTATTACAATGTCTTTAGTTTTGCTTAATGTTTTCCATATGTGCAGATGACCAGATTTCTTATACTTATTCATATTTTTTCATAACTCTGGAACATTTTTAAGTATTTTTCTATCAGAAAAAATACAAAATTATGTATTTAAATTTTTAAAAACCAAAGATGAGGTAGTTTGTTATTATTACTGTTACTAATTAATTTTATTAAATGATTTTTAATGTTTTTTCCTTTTTTCTATACTAACTTCATTCAATACCGAAAAAATACCGAAATACCGGAATTCCGGTATTTTAAATGCTAATACCGAATAAATACCGGTATTATAAAAAGACACCGGTATTCCAAGACCTAACAAAAACCTATTTGAATGTACATTTTTTTCATTCTGTTTCAGTATTACTTTGCACCACTGTACCGAAAAATTCGGTAATCGGTAATCACTCAATTGGGTATATTTAAATTCACCATATAAGTTCAAAAAAAAAAAAAAAGAAATTCGGTAACAATCAGTCTAATTAGCGCCTCTATTCATCTAAATTGTAATAGAAGAAATTTATCTCTGTCTAACGCACACCATTCTATATCTCTCTTTATCGTGTAGTGTTTACAAGCCACTGTTTAGTTAGTACAGTGATATTTTGTATAAAAGAAAAAATTACATACAAATATTTTCTCATATAAAGTTTCATTTATATTTGGTGGTACGCTTTAAAAAACACCACGAATATATATATATATATATTTTTTAATATAGTTATATAAATATAATAATATAAATTTAAAAAAATTGTTTTAGTCTGGACTTAATGTTTGAATTAATAGCGAGTGCCTAAAAATAATCATATTAAGAGTTTTTCGCGACCACAAACGGGGAAAATGTTGAATTTTCATAAACAAACATATTTTAAAATGTTCATTGTTGCCATATTTAAAATTTTCACTATTTTACACTGTTGGTATGTAAATAAAAAAAAAAATACGTTACAAATTTTTTTTAAACTTTCAAATTTTACATAAATCGGAATTTTCTTAATGAAAATGTGATTTTGAATTTTTTTTTAGTGTATATTTAGTGATGTTTAGTATTTTTTTTTTAAAAAACAAACATTAACTCTTAAAATCACTAAAACCTATTTAGGGGAAGTTTAATTCACGTATGCGCTAATAGTTGGTGTTGGGAGGTTTTAATTTAATTTAATTTTTTTTTTCAATGCAATTAAAACTAGATTAATACAAGATTAGTTGAAATTTTTGAATTTTTTAAAAGTTATTGGTGAAAGTCATGAAACTGAGGAGAATACTTGATGCGTTTTTGTATTTATTTAATCAGCGGTTCCCAAAAAGTTTTTTCAATAAATAAAAAATTGGGTAATTACTTGAGAAAACTCATTTTGTAGTTAAAAAAATGATCGTTTAACTAATATATTCAGTATGGCTCCCATAAATTTCGATATATTTCGCAGTTTTTAAAAGGAACTTATTAAAAATACTATACGTCGAAATTTGTTGAATTTATTTTTCAAATGTTCCGAAACAGTTCAATTCTTTTGAAATACAACAAAACTTTTTTATGCGGTCTTTTTTGTGTGATTTTTTATGTGGTTTTTAAAGTGCATAATGTGAATAAAAACAAGAGAAAGTAAGAAATTCAAACATTAATTTGCGATAATTTATCGATAAAATTACTTATTGATTGTTTTTAAAAATTTAATCAGTACACTACATAAGAATATACTCGTAAGTTATTGAATCAGGTGTATTTTTACAGATGTATTAATCGCAATTTTAATAATATTATAAAAATAAGTTAAAATGTGCTCAAGTGTAAATTTTATTTATCTTGTTTCGAAAAGTAGCTTCTAAGGAAATTGTGAGGTTTTGAGGCTTCTGAATTATGTATTTTTTACGAAACTTTTTATGCCAGCCAACTATACTTTTTATAGCTATTTCGCTATTTATCGCATAAAAAAAGGCTCAGCTGTACCCAAGGACGCCCGTATGAAAATTTATAGGCGGGGGCCAGCACTGGGGTTAAGGAAAATTTTTAATATTTTGGATGATGAATGGCGACTTGTGAGTGATCACAAAAAGTTTCAATTCTGACATTTAAAAAAATTCAATTTTTTAAATGTTTTTTCCTCCAACATTCCAGTGGCGAACAAAAAAAAATTTTTTTTTCCGGGCCCCTCATTTACTGTTTCACATTTTCCCCCACAAAAAGTTCGGGGATTCCCCCATTGGGTGCGTGTTAAAAAAATAATTTTTAAAAATTTTTATACTACTGATTATGCAATGGGTGTATTAAACCTAACGTGTTCTTTTATGTGAGTTTTTTTCATATGTCTTCTAGGGTTAAGTACCCCTGTCGCAGCATCCTGCATAACACACCGAATTTTCGTTTGTAAAAGTTAGTTTTTCTTGGAAACTAGTTGACATAGAATAATAGTTTAAAGACCTTTTTTTATGTAATTTCTTCCTCTCTTTTAAATGGTGTAAAAAAAATTTCGCAAAAATTTTTGAATAAGTGGAAATTTTGGCAAATTTTTTGCAAGAACAAAAACCATGTTCCTGACATCCGATGTGTCTGGCTGAAGAACTCATCCAAGGGTTTGGGACTTCCAATGTTTTCACCAAATTTCGTAAAAATTGGATACTTCGTTCGAGAGTTATCGCGCGGACACACACACACACACACACACATATATATATATATATATATATATATATATATATATATATATATATATATATATATATATATATATATATATATATAAATGTTAGTGAATATTATTTTCGGTTTCTAGGGACCTCAAAACAAATTTCTGATTTCTGCCATAGACCCATAGTCATGACAGTTGCTGTAATAGCTGATTTTTCGATCTGAAAATTCGCTAAAAAATACACGAAATTATCGAAAAATGCTTTGAACGATTTAAATTACACGTATGTTTGAGCAATTAAGGAAAAACCGCAACTATTTTACTGACCACGGATCTAATTTAAAAAAATTTTTAACGAACGTGACTGATTTGTAACAATCGTTTTTTCTAAATATATATGTTTGCGGTTATTGTGTGCGCATAACGGTAAAGGGTTCAATTTTTTTTTTTTTGACATTACAGCGACTACTGCTATCGCTAATACGTTTTTAATTGTCGACTGGAGTGAAGTTGATGAACTTGCGTTTGAAAGTGCAATTATTTTGCAATTTTGTAGGCACTGATTCATTGCAATAATTACAGGATTTATCCGTTTTCAAAAATTGCAGTTTATTTTTACGTGGCATGGCCCGCAGAAATGCATTTACTTAAGGGGGTATTCTGGTCTAGACAGGCGTGACAAATAAAAAAAACCTTAAACATTTTTACTATCGGTTTTTTATTAACATACGAAAAGTACAAAAAAATTAAAATTGTAAAAAGTACAGGCCGGCAAAGTAAGGTCTCAAAAAAAAAAAATACCCCTGTCGCAGCATCCTGCATAATATAGCGAATTTCCGTTTATAAAAATTCGTTTTTCTCGGAAACTAGTTGATATAGAAAAAAAGTTTAAAGACCTTTTTCATGTAATTTTTTCTTCTCTTTTAAATGGTGTAAAAAATTTCGCAAAAATTTTTGAATAAGTGGAAATTTTGGCAAAAAACTAATTTTTTGCAAGAACAAAAACCATGTTCCTGGCATCCGGCGTGTCTGGCTGACGGACTTATCCAAAGGTTTGGGACTTCCAGTGTTCTCACCAAGTTTCGTAAAAATTGGATACTTCGTTCGAGAGTTATCGCGCGGACATATATATATATATATATATATATATATATATATATATATATATATATATATATATATATATATAATTTTAGTGAATATTATTTTCGATTTCTAGGGACCCCAAAACAAATTTCTGCCATAGTCCCGGGCTCAGGTCGCGTCCTGACCGTGGCTGTAATAGCTGAATTCCATTCTGGAAATTCGCTAAAAAAAGCTGCCCCTTAGTTAACATGATTCCGACCTCTCGGTGATTTGAAACACAAAATTTTAGTGAATTCTTAAAACGATTTGAAAAATTTTTTTGGAAAAATGGCGTCCATGTGAAAAAAAAGTTTTTTTTTTCTCATCGCTTTTTCAGTTTAGGGAATTTTTAAAAAAACAGTAAAAAAATTCGATAAACCTCTCATCAAACGAATTTTGAATATATTAAGAAGCTTTGTACAAAATTTCAAAGCAATCGGTCCATTAGAACTTGAGATATGTCAATCATTTCAAAAAACATAGTTTCGAGAAAAACGCGTTTAAAGTTTAAAGTCTCATTTCGGGCAGTCTGAGTCATTTAATGGTATGTTATACTTAAATTTTTTGTAATCAGCGATCCCTGCTTCATACAATCTACAATGTTCCTTTCTCTAAACTTTTAAAACATGCAAAAAAAACAATCGATTTTTTTGAATTTCTAGACCAGAATACCCCCTTAACGCAGTAGCAAATTATTTTTTTTACACTAACCAAATCCATTTTTGTTTATAATTTATATGTGTGGCATTGGCAATCACCGTGATGATCACCTTACACACAATGGCTATCAGTTTCAAGGGTACATTTGCGTACAATTGTTAGAATTATTGTATCAGTGATAATCTTGAAATTCCATAATTAATTGGTACTAGGGCATCGTGTACAATGTAAACTTGTTGTGTGATATATTTTATGATAAATCGTTTCGTGGCACAATAGCCCAAGGAAAAGACACAGTAGGACCATTAGAAAGAGACTTCAATCTAGAGATGTCGATTCTCCAAAAAAAAAAGATCGATTTTTGGATCGATTTAAATCGAAATCAAAAAAATCGATTAAAAAAAATCGGCTAAAAAAAATCGATTCTCTGAGATCGATCTAAAAAATCGAAATTTTGAAAAGTTTAATAAAATTAGCTGATAATTTTTGTTTAAGGGACTTACTTGATAGTACATAGGTAATATCAGTAATATCGTGTAAAAAGCCCTTACATTATATTTGTAAAGGCGATGAATGAGTTAACTTTTCAATTATAATTATAAAAAAATAAGGCAATTGAATATGTAGGACGAATACCACGAATTGAACCAAGTTTATTCAAAAATTTCAAACAAATTGACAAAAAAATGTTTTCTAAATAAGTCGCTTTTGTGGGAAAGGGATCGTCGTTTGCACAGATAGGTGGTCTCTTCCTTCCTTTTGTATTAATAGTCTGACTTATATAGAGCCATAGGAGAGGTTCGTTGATATAACGAGTAAAAAATGACAATTAACAATAAGAGTTTTTGGTGTTTCATTTTAACACATGTTTCTTTGTAGAATTACTATTAAAATTAAGTTATTTTTGGAAAAAATCGGTTATCGATCTCTTACTTTTAATAGTCGATTCATGAATCGATTCAAATGAAAAAAATCGAAAAAAGAATCGATTTTTTAAGCTTCGATTAATTGATTTTCGATTAATCGATTTAAAATCGACATCTCTACTTCAATCAAATCAGTAATGCTGGATTTACAATAGGGGCACTAGGGGCTGCACCAAGCGCGGCAAAAATTTATCTCTTTTTGTAGTTCTTTTTTTGGGGGAAAAGTAAAAGTTGTTAAAAAATGTGATTTTTTCGCAGGGGCAGCAGTTACGGTAAAGTCGGCCCTGCAAATCGAAAAAGAATCGCGTCATTTTGATAACAAAAATGAAAAATTCACTCCTAAATAAACGTAGTTCAACAAATCATCCAAATTTAAATCACTTCCATAAAGTCTGATTTAAGAAAAATTGGTTTTTTTGATTTAATGACGTCATTAGATTCTCTAAAATTTTTCAGTGTGATAAAAGCATTAAATATCAGGTCAGTCCATAAGTTCGTGCGTATTTTTTTTTTTTGGTAAATTTTTAAATAATATAAAAAAACACAATTAAACACAATTCATCCTTTCTGCGATCTGATCTGCTGTTAATTGTGGCTCTGACTCCACAAGATTTTGAAGAATGTCATCATCAAAATTAACAGGACGTCGTGTACTTTCTCCAACTTAAAATTTTTCAAAACCATCTCTGGGCAGTCCTTAAATTTTTATCGCTGCAGACCTGACAGATTCACCACACGAAAATAAAAAATGTAGTACAGCACGTTTGTACTGATTATCTACATTCATCTTCTATGGGTACTAAAATGCGTTCGATATCTACACGAAAGTTGGTGATGAACTGAATAATATGTTAGTTAAACGATGACAAGTTTCAACAGGTTCAAAATTGTATTGGTTTAGTAAATTAATAATAGTGAATTCCATTCCAAAACTTATGGACTGACCTGATAAAATGATAGAATGATAAAATTAGCAGCGAATTATAGGTTTTCGAAGTCGTTCTTTTCATTTTTAGCAAAATTAGGCATGTAGGACCAAGCGCGGATACAGGGAGTGACTATGGGGGTCATGATATCCCTCCTAAACGAAGATAAATTTCATTATACAAATTTGTTAATGTTAGTTTAGGTATATTTTTCAAAAATTTGCAATGTCAAAAAAGCTTTACGAAACCATTTTAAAAAAAATATCACTCCCTCTCAGTTTAAGAATCGGATCCACTCCTGTCTCCGTCAACAAGTTTATTACTATAAAGGAAAATCATTTATTACTTGAAAAAAAAACTCATTAAGAGATGACAATTAAAAATAATGCACATTCATTATAATAACATCTGTAAGACACTTACTTAAGCCACTTTCCATTAAGTCACTTTCAAATTAATTAAAAAAATATGTTAAATTAGATTATGTAATGTAATTAGAAATTCAAACGGTTAACAAATGGCATCCCTGAAGTGTCCTACAAAATCCCACTTTATAGGGCAAATTTAATTTGTTTTCAATTGTCTGTTTTAGTAAAGCGAACGAAATTGGTGACTTTTTTCGGGTCTATTGGAATGCGCCAACGATGCAATGTCACTCGCATAAAATATATTTTAATTTAAGCGAAAAATTTCAAATAATACAGAATCAGGACGACACATTTCGTGGAGATCGAATATCGATACTGTACGATCCAGGTATGTTGATTTTAAAAGGTCGAGACCAGTCTTTTAGATACTTTTAAGGTGGTTTTCTAGTTTAGAAATGTGAATTTTGGCTCTTTATTCAAATTAAATTTAAAAAGTTTCGGTTAATATGACCATTATCAAATAAAACTTGTTTAATAATGGTCATATTGATCGAAACATGTGATAAGAGTTTAACACAATAAAAGTGGTATTTTTGAAAAGTGTTTATTTATTAATAGCAAATATGGAATACCATAAAGTAACGCTCAAATCTATTAAATTTAAAAAAATAAATATTTTTAGTTTTTATTGATGTAAAAAGTTCTAAAAAAATTCATCCCTTTTTTATGACAATATTTTGTCCTAACAAAGGGGTGAGTTGCTCAACATGATTTATGCCCTTTAATGAGAACTAATGTTATGGTTGGAACCAAAAAGTGCAAAAAACTCAAAAAATGGGGCTGTTTGAAAAAAAAAAAATTTTTCAACCTTTTTAATTTTTTAAAAATAGTAAATAAAAAAAAAGTTTTGATTTGTAAAGTTCAAATTTTAGAAAAAAATCTATTGAAGGTTGAACAGAACTCAAGATTTTGTGTTAACCAAGTCGCAGCATTCTGCATAACATAGCGAATTTCCGTTTAAAAAAATTAATTGTTCTCGGAAACTAGTTGACCTAGAATAATAGTTTAAAGACCTTTTTTGTGTGATTTTTTCTCCTCGTTTCAATGTTGTAAAAAAATGCCGCAAAAATTTTTGAATAAAGGGAAGTTTTTGCAAAAAACTAAGTTTTTACACGAAAATTGCCAAAAAAAACCATGTTTCGGGCATCGGACGTGCCTGGTTAACGAACTCGTCCAACGGTTTGGGACTTCAAATATTTTCACCAAATTTCGTAAAAGTAGGACGTTTCGTTCGAGAGTTATCGTGCGAACACACACACACACACACACATATATATATATATATATATATATATATATATATATATATATATATATATATATATATATATATATATATATAAATTTTAACGAATATTATTTTCGATTTCTAGGGACCTCAGAACAAATTTCTGCCATAGTCTCGGGCTTAGGTTGCGTTATGACAGTGGCTGTAATAGCTGAATTCCATTCGGGAAATTCGCTAAATAACGCGTTTAAAGTTTTGAGCAAAATTTCAGACAGTCACAGCAGTCTAAGTCTATATTGCTTCAAAATTGAAACCAAATTGTAAGCACACTGAACTTACTGCCTTCATTTAAATAGCTATAACTTCGTAAATATTCGGAGTTTCGCGTTAAGCATACACGAAGAAGAAAAAAATCGATTAGGGTAAACGGTATAGTTATTGGACGTTGACAGTTATTGGACAAGACACTCTCTTTTGAAGATTATAAGGCTTATCGACTAGTAAAGCAAACTTCCTGATTTTTTAGTTAAACAGAACCTTCTAGTATCTACAGAACTTGTGGATTTTGGAAATACGCCAGAAATTAATAAATGAAATTTTTGTCCAATAACTGTATTTTTTATACGCACAACTTTAATATTTTTTTTTTCAGAGACTTACCAATATGATTTATGCCACAGATTTTTGAAGATCAAATTCCCTGATTATTCCACGTTTTCCAAAAAATTTATTAAAAAATTCCCTGACTATTTTGTGAAAAATGTCACCCCTACTTTATCCCAAAAAAGCTAAAAAAAAATTCAGACGTGAAAAAGTACTGATAAATTACTGATTTTTAAATCTACTCTCAAAACCAGTGAAAAATTTATTGAAGTTTTATCCCTAAATATAAAAATCAATTTTTTCCAGTCTTCTGGGAAAATTCCCTGACTTTTCCAAAAAGTAAAAATTCCCTGACATTTCCAGGTTTTCCAGTAATGTGGCCACCATGACGGTACATTAAAATAGACAGGTCTTACTTTATTTATGAATTTTTTCGTTTAAAATAAAGCTACAACACGTACTTGTTCTGTACTTTGTTTTGAAAATTTTCCTTAACTGTCCAATGGCTATACCATTTACCCTATTTCAAATTTCTAGACTAGAAAATACGGCGTTAACATCAAATAATATATGTATGTGAACCGACACTGGATTAAATATTGTTTTCTTTGTATATAATTTTCCGAAAGGTTTATGAACTAACCGGGTTCGTATCTAATCACGATAAGCATTTAAAGCAATTAACATTTAGAATTAAGCAATTTATTAATATGTCCTCTTGAATATGTTGCGGTCTATTAGCATTTTTCGATAATTTAAATGCTAATGCTGTACATAGTGAAAATTTAAATAATCAGATTGATAAAATTTTGAAATTATAATTTGATAATATGGCACAGGGCCGCACTAATAAATTTTTTTTAAATGAGAGTAACATAAATTCTTTTTTGGGGTTCTATTCAATATGCCGAATTAATTCGAAAAACTCAAAACTGAATTTGAAGTGAAACTTCCATTGTACGAAAATATAATAACAGACACTTATTTTGAAAAGTTAATAGGGACGCGTGTTGTGCAACATTAGAGCTGTGTATATCTGTTATTTCATAATTTTAAGCAGTCCCTATAAGATTTTTACTGTTATCCTGGAAGGGATATGAAATTTTTTTGGGGAAAATACATAAGAATCCCACTCTGAATTTTTGGTGGGCCGGTGATAATGGATTAAAAATTACAATTAAATGGTCTTTGACTTGACATAATCACAGTTTCAATCTTGATAAATTAAAGTATTGCAAAAATTATAGGGTAAATGTTGGTTTTAATTTCTTTTTAGGATATTTCCCGGCCCTTTTGCAGAATCGCACCAGCAAAAGTCTATTCTACCGAAATGGTGGTATTCCACAAAATGGCAATTTGAGCGAACATCTGTCAATCTTTTACGATCAACTTGAAAAATTGATTCCGGATCCCGATAACGACGGGTTGGCCATTATCGATTTTGAGAGTTGGCGACCGATATTTCGTCAAAATTTCGGAACATTGCAACCGTATCAGGACGTGTCGTTTCGAGCGGAACGTAGCCGACATCCATTTTGGTCGAATAAATCCATATGGACTTTAGTAATTATTTTTTTTTTAGTGAATGACTGAAGTAATTTTTTCCATTTGAAGGTGAATTTTTTTTGGTTATTTTCAGGCTGAATATGCATTTGAGCATGGGGCTCGTACGTTCATGCAAAGCACGATTAATTTAGCGAAACAGATGCGTCCAAACGCATTTTGGGGATATTATGCGTATCCGTATTGTTTTAATATGAATAGTCAAAAGAGAACAAATTGTGCGGCTATTGTTCCCGGTGAAAATAACAAGTTAATTGAATTTAATGCGATTAATAGAAAGTTTTTGCAAAAAAACGGTAAAATACACAAAAATAACGTTATTTTGACAGTTAAATCAAATATTTAGTTTTATAAATTGTGACAGTTGTTTCAAGTTTAAGAGCGCATTTTTAAATAAAGTGAAAATTATATTAACTACATGCTCTATATATACTAATTTTAGTGGTAGGAGATGAATTATCAACAGAATTATGGGAAAATACGTTTCAAACACGTGACAAAGTACACACAAAGTTATGAATACACGTGAAAAGGGAGCGGGGGATAAATAATATTTTTATATAACAAACTAGATTACTAAGTACGGTTGTATATAAAATTATTATAATATGGAAAATAAAACGGATAATCGTAAATATCTGTATAATCGTTTAAAAGTTGATCTAAATTATTTTTACTGATTTCTATTGCTTTTATTTGCCTCGTTCAAAACAATTAAATCCTTGACGAAAGTCGAATCGGATTTTTTATTCCTTAAATTAAACGTGGTAATTTTTGTTAAAGAAAATATTTGTTTTATTTGAGTAACGCTCAAATCAGTGAATATTATGTAATTTTAAATAAAGTGTTACTAAAATAAATAGAAGTTGAAATTTTTCGAATTTGTATTAACACTTTACAGTCCGATGACACAACATGTGTGTCATAGCCAAAACAGTCATAGATCGATCGTGATCAGTGATCACATATGTGTGTGATGTTACCGCGGACGGGTATTGGCCGATAATACGGATAATATACTCTCATTGTGATAGTTTCTCTAAACGTATATACGGATAACATAATACATATAATATTACTTAATCACTTTATTGTTATTGACATGGTGTTTATTAAAAATGTGTATGTTCGCACATACTGAATTATTTCGTAACCTATTTAATTCTTTCAAAATAATGCCGACCCTTGGGGAAGTTTTTTGCGGATGGATTTGAGTTGAATTGTCAAAATAACGTTATCATATAGAATTTTACATTTTGCAAAAACTCTCTATACATTCTTTTTGAACAATTTTCGAATTTTTAACGCCGAAAAAAATTTATGCACAATCCGTTTTGTTTTAGAACACTGTGGCTTTTTGAAAATTCGGATGTATTCTATCCTTCACTATACTTTAGTGAACTTTATCTCAACGGGAATCAGCGCCAACAGTTGATTAAGGGTCGTATTGCCGAGGCGCAACGGATTGCTCGACTTACGAACGGGCCACGTCGTAGAATTATACCATATTTTTGGTACAAATATCGCGACACTGGAAATTTTGTGACGAAGGTAAGTTTGATAGGTGCGAGGGACACCGAGGCGTCCTACCAATTGATGTAATCGTAAAAAATGTTTTAGGAGGATCTTTATCGTTCGTTCACGCAACTGAAAACGTCTGGTACGGATGGCGTGATAATTTGGGGAAGTTCGAATGACGTGAATACAAAAACAAAATGTCAAAACGTGTATGATTATGTATTTAATGTTTTAGGACCAATTGTTAATGAAGTGTTAGAGTCCTAGTATTTGAAATATTGTATCACAAAAAATTTATTAATAAAAAATATATATTTATAACTCCGTCACTGTTTCCCTGTTGTCCTTCCTCACTCTTAAATAAAATTCGTCATGTGCGTGTTTTTGACACGCACTAAGTAATGTCACCTCAGTGAAAGTGTTAATTTATGATTTTTTGGCTCATTTTTTAAGTACAGTGAGAATACAGTCCTCTTGCGTTTATTCAATATATGCATGTACAACTCTATAATTATTATATTATATATTATTATTATTAATTTTTCCCCCACTGTAATCACACAACGAGATTAATATGTCATCCTTCGGTGACATAAAAACATAAATTTCGACCGTTTTTCCAGAATAAACAAAAAAAAATTACTGTCGCTTTTTTTCAGTTTGCTTATTAATGTTTGGAGAATAGGTATACCGAAAAAATTTTGAAAAAATTTCACAAGTGCGTGCTAGACACGCATTAAGTCAGGATTTCGTAGTTCAGTGATTAGTTTTTCACAATTCTCGGGACAAAATATTTCTTGCTTTTATTCAGTATTAAAATTAGCCTTTAATTTGCTAATAATATGATTATCTACCTAAGTCTTCTTCTTTTTATACAAGTTAAAAAAATTTAATAATAGTTTTATAAAAAAAACGACACTGTCTCTTAAATTGCTCTTAAAAGATCCGACACTGACTATTATAAAGTGGTCAAGTGTAAGTAGACTAGACATCTACTGTGACAACATATGTGATCTAAAACGAACGAATTCATAAGGATTTCGTTGTTAGAACGGGGGATTTCATCCCTAAAAGAAAACGGGGTTCATCCCTTCTGTTTTGAAGTTTTGAATAAAATTTCAAACAGTCGCAACAGTTTAAGTTTACATTGCTTGAAGATTGAAGCTAAACTGAATACATCAATATCTCGCTTTGCGTCGTTTCGTTTTGCGTTTTTTCAAAGTTGCGTCGCTGCTGAATTAATACTAATTTTCACTGTGCGTCGTTAGATTTTCGAAGTTGCGTTGTTTTGGGTTCGAGTCTTTAATTTTTTTTTTCGAAATTTTTTGAACCACATTTTAACCACAACGCAAATTGAGGTATTGGTGTACTGAACCAAATTAACCATATTATATTTATGCCTTTGACAGTCCAAAGGTAGTTTGGGTCTGAACTATTGGGTATTTTGAAATTTCCTTTTAAGAACATATTTTTAAAGATCTAAACTTTAAGAAAATGTAAGGAAAAACATCATCTCAATTACCCACATATTCTATTGTTTTATTGTATAGTACTACCATCTATTGTAATTTTCTTGAACTTAATTAAGAATTTTGACGATACCAACCAAATTTTTGAGACGTAAAATCTCAAAACATGTCAAATTCAAGACTCGCAGACAACGGTGAAAAATTTTTCACCTGCAATTTCGTGCATTTTCCAAAGTTAAAATGACTGATAATTGTCTAAATGAAACTGAGGTACTATTTAATAAATTCAAATTTTTCTATTTTACTGTCTAAAAGGTTTCAGTGGCAGAACTGACGAAAGCCCAACAGCTCGTTGAAGAAAATGACGGGAAAATTTATTTTGTGACCAATGACAACGAAAAACCAGCCGCAAAGTGTTTGCAGGAAAAAGAGGTGACAATTTCGAGTCCTGGTTTGATTTTATTTACTAATATTCTGTGTTTTAGGTTTCAATTGGCGATTTATATAAAAGTCAAGGGATTGTTATGAAAAATTCGAATACGATTCTTTACGTGGATAAAACCGAATCGAAATAAAGTTCCAAAAAAGCGGTCAAACTAAAAAAAGAAACGGTTTTGTGATATTTTTTTGTATTTAATTTTCTTGTAACAAATTTTTCTGTAATTTTTTTTTAAATAAAAGATAAGTCTCAACATCTATGTATATGCATCGTTTGGTTAAGTAGTATTGAGTTCGTTGAAAGGTATATTAGTGTGATGAGGTGTTTTTCCCGGTTGATTTGAACTCACGATCTACCAAACAAGATCGGAGTTAGCCCGGCTGCACACCTAGCAGATACGACACAGCAGATACGACATGAGAGACACAGACATTTGTCTTAAGACATGGCATCTGCACACCTAGGAGATAAGACACGAGAGATACGACATGAAAAACACTACAACAAGGGGAACTTTTCAATTTGCTAGCAGTAGTTTTTCATGTCAAATTTGTGATATTACTTTTACAATACAGTTTTAGGGCATAATTGCATAAAAATGGGTAATTTTTAACATAATTAACAAAATTAATTGTAAACGATACATTTTTTGGAGCGTCTTTGGACTTACCTCCTTGACAGTATTTGACAGTTTTTCAAAAAGTGTTTAAAATTGTCGGTATGCATCTAATATTACATTAAAAAAATATTTTTGGAGAAAATTTACCATTTCTTTCAAATGTACACACAGAGAAAAAACAATATTAATAAAAACCATATTGATTCAATGTAAAACATTAACGAAAGTCTAGTAAGGTTGAAATTTATTGTTTTAATGAAAAACAACTTTATTTTAAAAGTTTAATAATATTGATTTCCTACACAGTTCCCTATTTTTTCAATGCATTTTTTTAAGTTGTACATTATTGAAACAATAATGATCGTATTTAATTTTAAGTTGCCATTTTTCTCTCAGTGTATAATATAATTTTTAAATTTATCTTACATGTCGTTCGACACGAGCGACAGCAGACTAGCATGCTATGTCGCTTAAGACAAATGTCAGTGTCTGCTATGTCGTGTCTCCTAGGTGTGCAGCAGTTTTGTGTTTTCAATGCAATTTAAATGTACTCAAGCGATGCGTGTCTCCAAGCGACACATATCTTATGTCTCTTATGTCGTATCTGCTAGGTGTGCAGCCGCACTTACTAATCAATCACCAGACCAACTGGGGGTAATGGTACTTCCAAAAATTTCCTAAGGTGTGTGAAGTTAGTAAAATGATGAAATTATAAGTTTTTGAAGTCGGCCTTTTCGTATTTACCAAATTTAAGCATGTAAGGTCACTAGAAAAACGATTTTTGTTGAATTAGTGTATTTCTAAAAGGAATGTTGTCATTTTGATAGGAAAAATGAAAAATACACACTCTCAATTTACCCTAATTTCACCAAGTACCCTACTTTAAATTACTTCCATAAAGCTTGATTTGAGAAAAAGTAATATTTTTAACTGTATGACGTCAACAAGATTACCAAAAATTTTCAGTGCCTTAAAAGCCGTAAATAATCTCAACAAATGAAGAAATCAAAAACGAATTGTAGGTTTTCGAAGTCGGTAAAAAAGACTTCTGTCGAGCCAATCGTATTTCTAGAACAAATTTCGTTATTTTCATAGCAAAAATGGAAAGTTCAAACCCAAATTACCCTAGTTTCACCAAACACCCTAATTTAGATCACTTCCATAAAGCTCGATTTGAGAACAAATAATTTTTTTAACTCTATGACGTCATTAGGATTACTGAAATTTTTTAGTGCCCTAAAAATCCATAACTGAACTGAAAGAATGAAGAAATCGGAAGTGAATTACAGGTTTTCGAAGTTGTTCTTTTCATTTTTACCAAAATTAAGGATATAGGACCACTGGAAAAAAGACTTCTGTCGAGCCAGTCGTATTTGTAGAACAAATTTTGTCATTTTCATCGCAAAAATGAAAAATTCACGCCCAAATTACCCTAATTCCATCCAGCATCCTAATTTAAAGCACTTCCATAAAGCTTGATTTGAGAAAAAGTAATATTTTTAACACTATGAGGCCCCGAGCACTTTCACAATAAACTTCCCCGGAAGCCGGCAATATTTTTAAAGAAACTTTATATAAACAAATACATAAAATGATTCAACATGTACATATATGTGATACGTACATAGATATATTTGACATTTAAACCTTCAAATCAATTACAGAATTACACAAAGTTTAGATAACAAACTGGTAAAAATAAATTAAAAAAAAAACAAAAAAAAAAAAAAAACAAACAAATACTTTGATTAGTTTTTATATTGTTTATTTTAAAATTTTTTATAGAAACCAAGAGAGTAGTGTGTGTTGGTGTGTGTGAGTTCAGTATTTACACATCGATGTGGTAACATCGCACACATACATAATGCGCAATCAATCAATCATTGATCACGATCGGCCTCTACGGTTGTTTCGATTATTTTCGGATGCCGAAGCCGTACGACTGAAAGTGAATAAGTTTCCAATTTTCGTACGAACTATGACGATTGCATAGGATAGGTAATTTATAGGAGTAAGGCGAAGTCCACACAGACATCTTAAAACTCTAAATTCACATTAAAGAAACAACTTGCATCGAAAAATTAAGGTACTTTTTATTTTTAATAAATTCAATTATAAAAAATTAATAATTTGTAACAAATAAATTTATTTGAAAAATGGGACTAGTGAAAATTTTGTTGTTTTATTTTGATTATATTACTTTTTTTCTATTTATATGTTATACATATATAAATTTTTATATAATTTTTTTTTAACTACATGTATCGTTAAAGCGTTTAAAATTGAGCTCTTAAGTAATCCAACTCCCATTAACCGTAGTTTTATTAAATTAAAAAAAAAAATATTATAAAAAATAATTAAATATAACAAAATAATTTTAATATATTTTTTGACTTTTTTTCCATTATATTATTTTTTATTTATTTGTACATAACAACTTCAATCAAAAAGAGGAATTCTTTTGAAGAATCACAAACATTTTGATTCCTATTACGTAATTATACGTATTTAAATTTGGCGCAACTCCGTCGAACAAAATGATTAAATAAATTATTGGAAAAAAATCGTGACGTCCGCCATCTTGAATATTTTAATCCAATAATTCCTCCTTATAATTTTACTAATACTTGATTTTTTTTGTTACGCCATCTATTTAAAAAAAAAAAAATTGAACTAAATTTTTTTTAAATTAAAAATAGCCTCGTTATTATTCATTTTGTAGGGCCATTTTATGGCCCATCGTAAACAAATAATAAAAATTTTGTTGAACAAAAACACCTTTGGTCAATATTCGTCAATTATTTTATATTGAAAAATCGAAAATTTCTAAAATACTAGTTGTCCAAAACTTTATGTTTGTCCTTTATATGACTTTCGTAATGGATAACGGTACCTTCGTGATTGGGTCGTAATAAATGCGGTTCCATGTTCAATTTTTCCTCAACATTATCCGCATCCGGTTCAATCACTAGGCTACCGTGTGGTCCGGGCACTAAGTGGCCACCGGGCACACCGGTCAAGTGATTCAGGTGTTTACCGTTCACCATGTCCGGATCAAGGGCCAGATTAATGTGTTCGCCAGCGTAATGGTGGTGTTTCTCGTAGGTGGTGTCTTTTCCCAACCCCGAGATATGACCATGTTTTCCACTATGGTATTTTTTATGTTTTTCGTGTGAATTTTCATCGTGAATTTTTAGATTTTCGTCTTTTTTCAGGTGAACGTTTATTTCGGCGTCCGATTTTTTCAGTGGGGAATATTCGATGCTTTCACTGTGCGCGTGCGTATCAACGGTTGATGTGGATTTTTTGAGTTCGTCCTTTTTCTCGTTTTCGTATTTGGTTAGTACGGTTTTTAAACGCGACAAGTCCAATTCGAAGTCTTCGCTGTTATGGACGTTGACAAAATTCACAAATTCCATAAGATTTTGATCGTTCAAATGATTCTCGGAGCCTTCGATGATTTCTAACAGTTCGGAGAGGAGTTCACGATCGAAATTGAAGTTGTTTTCTGTGGGTGTTGAATCATTTTGGGAACTGTTTTGAATATTTTTCAACAGGTTAATCAATTTTGTGTTCAAATAGTATCGTTGAGCGGCTGACACATTTTGAAAATCGATATTTGACCCCTTAATGAACATGTTACCGTCCCGCGGGAACTTTGTTCGAGAGTTGGAACGATTCACCAAATGTAGTAATTCGGGAATTTCGAAGGGGGGACTTTTTGGATGCGTTTTGGACGCGGAATTTTGAAATTCGTCGTTTGATTCGTTGGAACCGTCATTGTCGGTGTTGACATAGCGTACGGAATTCTTGAAAGCCTCCCGAGATTCTTGTTCCTCCTCGATTTCGTCCCAAATTCGCGTGTCCACCGGTTTCTCTTTGTCCTTCTTGTTGTTCACTAGTAAACTTTTTGGCAATTCTGTGGTATTTTCATGCACGATATTCTTCTGACTGTTAAATTGTTCGGTACATGAAAGGCAGGTACAATTTGTAATGATTTGGATCTGTTTTTGGATTGAATCAGGAAGTGGTGTGCTGACATCTTGATTCGGATATTCGCTTAACTCTTCATCGGCATTTGCCAGTTTTTGTAATGTCACCTGTAAAACGACCAAATGCATTTTTATCACGACACCTAGAAAGTTTTTAGTGAATTTCCATTTTGAAAAAATTCACTTATTACAGCGGGTGCCATGAAAAGACCTGAGCCCGGGACTATGGCAGAAATCCGTTTTGAAGTCTCGGGAAACCGAAAATGAGGTTCACTAAAATTTGTATATATATATATATATATATATATATATATATATATATATATATATATATATATATATATATATATATATATATATATGTACATATACATACAGGGTGTAAAACAAATAACTCTCGTCCTTTTGTGGCGGGACTCATAGCACCCTGTAGGCACTAAAACCGCAGGAATTTTTTCGGAATTAACAGTCACGTCACCCCTCAAAAGGATAAGAATTATTTCCCTTATATATATATATATATATATATATATATATATATATATATATATATATATATATATATATATATATATATATATATATATATATTGCCTCCAATTGTTACGAAATTTGGTGTGTAGGTCAAAAATCCCAATGGCTTGGATAAGTTCGTCAGCCAGATACATCCAATTTTTGGAAGCCAAAATTTTGGCCAATTTTAGTGTTTTTTTTGCAAAATTTGGCTAGATTTCAAAAATTTTTTCGATTTTTTTTACACCATCGAGAAGAACGTAAAAAATTGCATAAGACAAGCTTTTAAAACATTGTTCTGAGTGAACTAGCTTTTGAAAAAAATTAAGAAATTTGTTGAATTTCTTTAAAATAAATGCTTCATCATTTTTATCATTACAATAACAATATTTTGACCTTTGTTGTTATAAAAGCTGTAAATAAATTTAAAAAAAAATAACAATATTTCTATCTGTTTCATTTTTTCAAAGTAAAAATTAACTAACTTTTCAAGAACACGTCAACACCGATATTGAAAATTTGTTTTTGTTAAAGAGCGAAACTCTTTTAAAAGGATATAAGTTATGTTGTATGATGTCTGCCAGAGTCCGGGGAGGTCCGAAAGCCCCAACAATAAAACTACCCAACCGATTTTGAAAATTTTTTCACCGTTCGAGCTAAACTATTTATTTTAGATGGATACGAGTTTATTATAATTATGAGATCCGCCAGTGCCCGGTCTTTAGAAATTCGCTATGTTATGCAGATGCTGCGACACGGATATTTTGATACTTACATGAAACCAATGAGTCTCAGAGGGTTGACAACTGTCACAGTACGGTGTGATCGTGATATCAGTGGTATGTGGGATACTGTACGAGAAACATGTTCCGACACATACGCTATTCTCAACGGTTGTTGATTCGTAGCCCGGTTCGCCGACCACCTAAAAAAAAAAATCGATTGACGCTGTACACGTGAAAGGGTTAAAAACAATACGCCAAATACGTACCTGTTTGATGGGCATCGTCTTACATCGTGACTGCATATGCGGATACAGTACAATATTGTGGACTTTGTGCTCACGTAGGCTACTGGACAATGCCAAAAATGGCAATAGTGCCGTTATGATAAGACTTCTCATTTTGTACAATATGTGGTGTTGTTCTAAATAAAAGAAAAAAAAATATTAAAATCGTTTATTTTGGTTTTAATTGAAAATATTTTGAAAACAGACGGTAATTATGGAGAAGCATGACCCAATCTATGTATTTTTGGCTCTAAAAAAAGACTAATGGTCCGATATTAATGATTTTTGTGGATTAGTTAAAAAAAAATGCTGGAAAGGAGAGGCTATAGTCTAATAGCACTAAATTTTATCTATACATTAATTTTAGAATAGACATAAAAATTTTTTAAAAAGAGATTCTTGTAGGGATTGCCGAGGAGAACATTTGTACAAAATGTTAATTCCCGGAAATGTTTTTTTATATCATGAATAGCGTTTTTTTACCTTTCACCGCTTACGTAGCGAAAACGGTGATAGATACATTAAAAAGTGTTAAGACCTTTCTTGTAGAGAATCGAATTCTCTACAAAAAAGTCCCGGAGAGCAGCGGTCTATCTTATACAGGTGAAAAGATACAGCGCTCCAAACGCGCCCTCAAAAAAATTCACTTTTTCTAGCGTTCCGGTAAGGTTCCGGACGGCACACCCTGGCGGAACGTTAGAAAAAGTGGATTTTTGAATGCGCGTTTGGAGCGCTGTATCTTTTCACCTGTACAAGATAAACAGATGCTCTCGCTGACTTTTTTTTATAGAGAATTCGATTCTCTACAAAAAAGGTCTTAACACTTTTTAATGTATCTATCACCGTTTTCGCTACGTAAGCGGTGAAAGGTCAAAAAACGCTATTTATGAATTTTTCAATATTGTTTAAACAATATAAAAAAATATTTCCGGGAGTTCACATTTTGCACAAATGTTCTCCTCGGTAATCCCTACAAGAATCTTTTTTTAAAAATTTTTTATATCTATTCTGAAATTAATGTTTAGTGAGATAGGGCTTAAAATTAGTGCTATTGGACTACTAGAAAACTACCGTTAAGTTTGAAAAAAATGAATTTTTCCAAATTTTCTTTTATTATTTTATGTGTTTGGGTATACATTCTGGTAAAACCATCCAAAATAAACACTTTTTCAAGAATAAAAAAAATTGATATCTCGCTTCGTTTTCGAGATATCGAGCGTCAAAATTGGAAAGGAGGCTAAGATACTATCGTTAAATTTGAAAAAATTGAATTTTTCCAAATTTTCTTTTGTTATTTTGTGTGTTTTAAGTATAAATTCTATTAAAACCAGTCCAAATAAACACTTTTTCAAGAATACAAAAAATCGATATCTCGCTTCGTTTTCAAGATATTGAGCGCTAAAGTTTAAAAATGTTCTGTATTGATAAATTATTCTATTTCCAAATTTTGACGCTCGATATCTCAAAAACGAAATGAGATATCGATTTTTTTTTATTCCTGAAGAAGTGTTTATTTTGGTCGGTTTTACCAGAATATACACACAAATCGCGGCGTTTAAGAAATTGTAGCCGTTAATATTAAGCCAATTTCTATAATTTCGCGGCCGATATTTCTAAAATGAAACGAAATATCGATTTTTTTTTATTCTTGAAAAAGTGTTTATTTTGGTGGGTTTTATCAGAATATGCACTAAAACACTCACAGGTACACATACATAAAAAATAATAATAAAAGAAAATTTTAAAGAATTGAATTTTTTCAAATTTAGCGACAATTTCCTAGCTTTTTCCAGTACCCGTATCGAATAACTAATCCGCAGTAATGCCAAAAATTAAAAAAAAAATATCGTTAAAATTGAACCATTAGTTTTTTTTCCTAATTAAAAATAAGTGATTATCTAATAAAATTTCCAACTTTAAACACAAGCCATCCTTAGATACTTAGAATTTTTAAGTGAGATCGTTTATTTGTTAGTTTGTTTAGAGAAATTCAAAAGGACATAGGCTACTTTTTATCACAGCAAATCATCTAATTTTCGAGAGAAAATGTATTTAAAACGAAATAACGTAATAACGATAACTGACTATTTAAAAAAATGGATGTTAACAAACGGCATGAAAAAGGACATAGGCTACTTTGTACCGCGGGAAAACATCTGATTCCTCGGAGGAAACGTATTTAAAATAGGGCTTATTGCGCTTTCAGTCAGGCAGACGTAGAAGGATAGAACTGCAATTACGATAGACGGTAATCGTTTTGGACGTTTTACCTCAACGAAGTCGCGGGTAAAAGTTTAATAGAAGAAAAAAATAAACCTTTCGACGCTTACTGGGTCTAAAAATTAATCACCTGAACTTTTAAAGGATACAGTTTTTCAAAACAGGTAAGAAGAATTCACAAGACCAGAAAAAAATGAAGTTAAAAGTATTTTCCACTGAAATTTTCCAAAAATTTTCACAAGTTCGCACACTTTTTACGCGTACATTAACTAGAAATCAAACAATTAAAACCATTCCCAAACTTTTAAACTATTTTCAAACGAGATATCATACCATCTGTGCAATGAATTTAAATATCAACACTAATTCAACAATTTCCGAATATTCACAATCGTTTTAACAACTCGAAAAAAGAACAAATTACAAACACGTAATTATCCAGCAGGCGCAATTGTTCATCGAATCAAATTTCGGGAACTTTTTTATGTGAAGACAAGTTTGCATATTTAAAAAAAAAATTAAACTTGTATAATTGAAGGTGAACTAGTAAACAACACAATAATATAATACACGTAATTCTCAAGTGATAGTTACTTTTCAAAATTCAAAAAAAAAAAAAAAAAATCAAAAAAACATTTTGTCAAAAATTACGCAATTCTTCGGAAAAGAACCGTATCATTGTTATAAAAAAAATATTCCGTGGGCCTCAACAGTGTTGACCTCCCCGAGATCGAATTTTTTCGCAAAAGCAACAAAAACAAAGCACATACATTTAAAAAGTCGAACAGGTGTGTAGTGTGAACCACAAAACCACTCTGAATCCGATCCCAGATGTATACAAAACACAAACTATCAAATATTTTGTAAATGATCCACATTAAACGGATGACACATTTGCAAAAAAAAAAGAAACACAACAAAAATTCACACAAATTCGCTCAACAAACTCACGAAAGGTGTTCAAAACTTCAATAAATTTACTGAAACTGAACGCAATCTAATTTGTAAGTGAACAGAAAAAAAAATAAAAAATAAAAAAAAACAGCGCAGAAACATACAATAGATTGAATGAACCACAGAACCACAACAGTTTAGCCAAGATGTATTTGTACACGATATAAAACAGAGATAGAACATTGCCGCCTGCAGCATCTTGCTAAGTAAGATTGTCTTAAGCTTTCACCGAGCGTGTGTCCGTGGATACCTTGATTATAATTTTTTTTTTTTACAAAATTAAATCGCACACATCAACTGTCTGTCCGTCATATAATCCGGTGGGGGGTCCGAACACAGTTTATCCCCCCGGGGGCAATCATTTTCCAAGAATTTTATATGCACAAGGTCAGTGTGGAAAATTTCGTGGATCCAAATAAATTCGACATATTCTACGCGGACATATACACACCTGAAATGGTGTTAGTGCCGATCGCGAGAAAATCAAACAGGTAAAAGATTAAATATTTGAAATCGATTTTTATTTTGAAGTGGCCAATAATTGAATAATTGGTTAAATGTTTACGTTATTTCACGCTTGGTTGTGAATATAGACGTGACTGCTCAAAGGTATGTTTCCGGTTATTCTTACCTGTTTATTGTGTATACGGTGTATACCCAGTTTCAATGCTAGATCATAAGTAAGTACTACTGCTTATTAAATATATATGGGGAATGTAATATCGGTATATGCGATACAAAAAGTTCGGGACCGTACAACAGTAATGGCTCAAACAGTTCAATAATATTCTCGAAGATTCGCATTGTTGCAATATACACATTAGTTGAAACCACTCGCACGTCACCTATTGTAAAATGGTTGTACTGATTCAGAAACCTTCACAGGCGTGCGCACAACAACTCACCAAAGTTTCATTGCGATAAATTATATAGGAGTCTCCACATTCTCGCCGAGGTTGGACGAAACGAGAATGTAGAGAGAGGGTCATTTCGTTGTGTCTCGCGGTTGGTATTTTAATGCTATTCATATGCCTCGGCCAACCTCAGCGAGGAACTTCGACGAGGAACCTCGCCCTACTTCGGCGAGAATGTGGAGACTGCTTATCAAATATTAAGCACATTTGTTGGAACGACTCTAGCGCTACCTATTGTAAAATAGTTGTGCTAGTTAAGAAACCTTGCGTGCGCGTAACAACTCTACCAAAGTTTCGTCGCAATTGAATGGCTGCGTTCGAGCAGAAAAAATTCTTTAAAGGGCTTTAAAGCAAAATGGCGATTTACTAAGAATAACAAAGCACCAAAAAGCAAAATATCGTCGTAGATATTTAAATAAAATAACCTCAATAAGAGTTATTCATAGGAAAATTTATTATTTCTTTTATATTTTACACAATATGGATAACATTATAGGTCATATTATTGAAAAATCATCAGAGTAAACAACAATATGGTAGAATTTTGTAATTTATTGCAGTAAAAATTTAAATTTGGTGTAAGACAGAACTATGTGTCACTTGATTTCTGTCCTGGCAGAAAATTAGTCAGTAATATGCAGCGGCTTGAAGCGCTTAAAGAATTTCTTTCTGCTCGAACACAGCCAATATATGGTATAGGAACGCATACAAGACAAACAAAGAACCATTCATTTATACATATCTTGGAAGGGCTAAGCTAGAATATTTTTTTAAAATAGTCAAATTATTTCAAAGATAAGAGACAAGAAAATTTCCCAAGATTCCCAATAAGATTCAGTTTTTGTTCTCTATTTCAGGTGCAATCGAAAATGCAATCAAATCGTTAATAGCGAGACTATTAACCTGTTGAAGGCCATAACCTACACTGACAAATCAATTGGTACACTATTTTGACAATTAATCACTTTATATGGAAATGTTGACGCGGTACAACGTTGTGTAGCAGTTTGATTTCACTTTTTGACCTTATAAATGGGTCTTTTGATTTTCCTGATGATGATGATGCTAGAATAGCATCGAAACCGGTGGAATTAATTTTATACAAAAATCTAATACCTATGTATCGCCATTTGAGCTACATTACAAATAAAATATTTTTAACCTTGGCGAAATTTGGGATTTAATTTATAATTTCATTTCGAAAAGACCGAAACATTTAAAGAAAGGAAGAACCAGTGATCGATAATTTTTGTTAATGAAGTGTATCGAACAATCATTATTATAAAATACACATAGTACAAAAAGTTCGATTACACCGAACTTGTTTTTTTTTCTGGTGTACATGTTTGAATTGATCAACAGATTATCCATAAGAAGTCATAAAAACATTTTTATATTAGGTAAAACAAGTTTATAGGATTAAAAAAATTCTTTCTATTAAACGTTTCAGAAGTTATTTAAACGATACTGAAGAAGTAATAATCGTTTTAACACATTATTAAAAGTATAAAATACTAAACTGTTTTTCTCGAGGACACAATTTTGAAAGGGACAATTAGTTCCAAACATTGCCTTCATGATTAACACATCCAAAAAAAAATATTAAAATCAACTTTTCCACCAAAATTTCAATTTTTAATCATTTTTTAATTATAAAAAATATACAAATGCACCCGTAAGTTTTGATAAACTATAATTATGTCGTGAAGAACAATTTAGACTAAACAAAGTATAATAATAAAAAACAAACTTATGTAAAAATTTACAATGGATTGCTTAATTTATATTGAGCTTTTTACATTCCTGTTGGATTACGATTAAAATTAAGCTGATATTAAAGCTACAATTTAAGAAATGGTAGCGATCGTAGTAGCAACGATACCGGGGCCCCTGGGTTACACAGATATTAGTGAAAAACTGAACGAGTTATAACTGAAGGTTTTCTACAAAAAAAAAATGCCTAACAGACTTCTTGAAAAAAAAAGCCGCAAAAAAAATCTTACATGGGACGTGTTATAACTCATCCGTGCCCGCCCCACGCACTTGCCGTCTTTAACAGTTTCCGACGTAAATGAAAGCATAATGACTCCGAAACGTCAGTGGTTCGAAGTCATAATAAAAAATTGAGCAATTAGCTAAAGGTGATCTGATAATTTTTTGTATTTTTCGAAAAAACGTCCTCGTAAGAAATTTTAATACAAAACACACTTGGGGCTAACTATGCCACTATCAGAGTCCTAAGACGTGGAAAAAAGTTCTTTTATGATCCAAAGAGGGATGTAAATGGCACAACCATTCCATCAGAATTGCCATTAATTACGTTTGTGTATTTAAAATACTCAAAAAAATATTTTTTTCACTAATTAAAAAAAAAAATTACACTTACTAATTGAAAATGGTTGTCTAAAAGCCAAAATAAAAATTTTTTGAAAATTTTATCACTCTTATCATAAAACCAAAATAAATTTATAACATTTCAAAAAAATTTCAATGAATTCCATCAACATTTAAATGAATTTTTACGGAACTGTTTTTCAAAAAATTTTAATGAAATATTTCATTCAGAAATATTACGCAAAATTCCACCACATAATATATAACTTTTTTAATAGAGCGTGCAAGAATTTAAAAAAAAAAAAAATACTATTTAAAATATTTTTCTGATAATCTTGTCAACTTTTGACATTAATTAACTTTTAAACTTCTTTTACAAAAATAATGAATCTATTTTTGCCCAGAATTAAATTGTGCTTTGAATTGCACACAACAGAAACCTTTGTAAATATTTGTAATTTTTTTTTTATAAATTAAACGCAGTTTTTGAAAAAAATATTTTTATAGATCAAATATTGTGATTAAATGTTTTGGTAATTCTTCGGAAATTTAATCAAAATTCTTCAAAACACTGGATTTCTGTTTTATCAACACTAGTATTGAAAAAGTGTTCAAAGTCACATGAAGCATCAACCAGTTTTTGCCGCATATGACCATGAATACACTGTACATACTTAATTTTGCTACTTACCGTCAATTTTAAGTGAAAGGTATTTTATTTACTTACCGTGTAATTCTGTGGAAAAACTCGGGAAATTGAAATCACTAAATTTCACACATTTTTTTGGAAAAGACCGGACGGAAAACTCGGGAAATTAATGAAAATCGGGAAAAATTAAATAAATAAATAAAAACCACCGAATTATTTCTTGTATCACAGTCATAATATATATATAAATATATATATATATATTATTAGATATATATATATATTATTATCATTGTATAAGATTAATAATTATAAATTTTACAAGGTGCACTAAAATTATATATAATATATATTTTTATATGTTTAATATATTTAACATATTTTATATATAAATGTATTTTTATAATAATATATACAGTACGTGTTAAAAAAATGTTACCATACTTATTTTAATTTGTACAATTTTAGAAAAAAAAAACATAAACACAAAAAAATCTAACGAAAAAAACATTTGACAGATGAGTTTTCAGCATATAAAAATACGTTCTATCAAAAAATACTGAAAAATTGGAAAAAAGACGTTACAGACTCCCCCCCAAAAATTGGGATTACACAAAGAATGAGAGAATTGCGGATTTTGTTCGTTTTTAAATATGTTGCAGGCTCTATCTTCCTCGGTAACAACTTAACGGAATTTTGAAAACCGAATATGTTAAAATCGAACGAAATCCGTAATTCATAAATGAAATCAATATGATTTTTCTAAAATCGTATATAAAAAAATAAGTTTGTTGCTTTTAACCTTGAACACACTGTATATATTTTATATAATTTTCTTATAACTGTTTTGTCATCGTTTAAAAACTATAAAAAGATTGACTTGACGTATCACACAGCTTTTTTTAAAGTAAAAAAATTAAATTATGAGAATAAAAAAAATTTTTTATAACTAATATAACACGAAATTTGTTTAGAGTCCATGTGAATACAAGAGTTCTCATAAATATAAACACCTAATATTAAAGACGGCCATTTTGTTATTTTTTTCTACACGACAAAATTTTTAATTAACTGTTTTCAAAAAAAAATCAATTGAAATTAAAAAAAAAATTATCGATATACAAAAAAAGAGTCCATTTTTTTATTTTTTTAAATAAAAAAAAACCAAAAGTGACAGTTCAGCAAATCACAGAATACTTAAACCAAAATCACAAACACACACGACGAATTTAAAATTGTTTTTTTTTCTGCTAAATTAATCGAGGTATTCCCCGTATACAAGTGATTATAAAGTTAATTTACTCCCTATCGATTGAGTTTTTGTACGAGATCTATATACGACACCAACCAGTCCCAATTTTGTACTTTATTATTCTTGGGCACATAAAAAAAAACTCGAATAATTAGAAATTCAATTTTGTTGACGTATGTAAGTAGTAATGAGAGCTTCAAAATTAAACCGTGTGCCAAAGAATCATTTTGTTAGACGAAGTGAAATTTCCTTTCACCATAAATGCAAAATATAATCGAATATACAGCTGCAGCAATCATTTTTGAAAATAAATCAGAGATTTTCAACCACGAAAAATATTACCAAACTTCTAGAAGTACGGGTTTCTTGTTTTTTGAGCAATTGCATCAAAAAAGTCAAATTTTTCAAATGTACGTTGATATTATCAAATGTTTATCGAAATGTACGGATATTTTTAATGACTTTTGACGTTCGACGCGACATCTATAAAAATGGCAACTGTCAAATTATTCACCCGCGATATTTAAAAATAGTACGATTAATTCATCACAATTAGACAGTAAACATCAGAAAATCATAATTCTGATACGATTCGAGAAAAAAATGCAAAATTATTAGTTTTTTTTTTCAAAAAAAAAAAAAAAAAAAGTAATCCCCTAAAAATACACCCCAACATGACACACCAAATGTTGAGTAAACAACCTTTAAAATCACCCGTATAATTGGCCAAACAAACACTGTTTTCTGAAAGTAAATCGAGAATATCGCCCCAAAAACGGAAAGAAAACCACATTATTTTGCAAAAACTGGATACCTAAGCGTCGTATTTAATGTTTCATTATGCTCCTCGAGCGAATTTTGCGCATAATGTAAAACTAACGATTTAAGTGAATCGTAAATATTGTACGGTTCGGAAAATCCGTAACCACGTTCCGTAATGTAGATGATACAATGATTTACAATGCCGTTACACGTGATCGATAACGCGTACTGCGCGCGACTACTCGGCCGAATTAAGAATGTACCGTCCAAACGTCCCTGCAGATGGCGCTCGGCCTCCTCCCGCGAACAGTTGCGCAGTAACCACGTCTCCTCGTTCTGATGCGGCAGTGTTTCGATGTCGTCGTTGTCGCTCTCCAACAGACTGGAACTGTCCGTGGAGCCTTCCTCGTCCAAGAGCATACGAATTTTTGACGGTTTCACGCCGCGAGCTTTTAACCAACTGAAAACAAAGGAAGGTACTGTGAGAATGTTTTTTATACACGGTTGAAATAATCTAGGAGTTGCCATTCAGGACGGGGGGTTACGGTTGCTTCGGTATAATTTTTTTTTTGAATAGAAATTTAGCATTTCCTAAAATTCACATTTCTCAAAATATCAACCATATTTTTGATTAAAAAGTAAGTAATGAAATTAAAATATTTAAATGTAAATAATTTTTAATGTAACTATGAATATTCGTCAAACAATTTTTCGTTTTTATTGGATTAAAACTGTTATTAGCTAACTAGTGTGACATCTATAGTTGGAAATTATAAATTAATCACTATGATATTTGATACGTTTCTTGGATGAATATCAAACTTACAAATTTACACGAAGACTTTTTTGAAAATTTGTTTAGAAAAGTTAATTTTAATACTTTACAGTCCGCGTTCACCGAAGCCGCGAGATCGATCACGACCAATGATCACATATGTGTGCGCAAACCGGTATTGATTTACAACAAACACACTCTCGGTGTGTTTTTTTTTTGTAAACATTTATAGAAGACTACAATAAATATAACACTTTTTTGGTTTGGTGTCTGTCCGTTTGTGTGTCGCCAGTTTGCAACAAGTGGCATAACTTCTGAACTATTCGATTGCTTTTAATGAAATTTTCAGAAATTATGCAGTTTGGTTCGTAGATGGCCCCCAATGAATTTAATCGAAATCGGAGTAACGGTAACTACGCCGCTACCATGTCAGTCCATTATTATACTAAATTGTACCAAGTGGCATAACTTCTGAACTATTCAATTATTTTTTATGAAATTGTCAGAAATTATGCGGTCTGGTTCCTAGATGGTCCCTTATGAATTTAATTGCATTCGGAGTAATAGTATCCACGGCGCTACCATGAAATCCCATTAAATGTCAATATCTTATTTACTGCTAGTCCCACTTCGCTCAAATTTTTAAAGGACTTTGGGGATTAGTTTCTAAAATATTTTTGCTATTATTTTATAATTTAGCCTTTCAAGTATTTTGAGTTACATACAACAATTTTTTATGAACTTTAAGGCGAAAATATAATTTCACGGTATATATATTTGGTAGAATACTGTTTTAAAGTCTTTTACGAGTATGAGGAAGCTGTGTGCTACACCCCCATTGGTAGCGTATTTATGATTGTATTGAAATGCGTGTATTTCAATACAATCACAAAAATCATTGTGTGTGTATGTTATTGATATTGTTTCTATTAAAAAAGTGTATGTTTACATTTGCTGAATCATTTCGTTAATTTATTTATATCAATTTTTTTTAATTATTTAAAAATATTGCCAGCTTCTAAAGAAGTTTACTGTGAAAGTGCGCGGACTGTATAGTGTTCATAATCCTAATAAAATATTGTTGTTTGAATGTAGTAACATTCGATTGCCCCCATCGGAAATTTCTTTAGCAAAAAAAATGGCAACTTTTATACAAAAATTTGATACGTACCTTTGATATCGTTCTCGCTGTTTGTGTAAACTGACAATTTCCGGTTTCAGTGACGTCATTTCCCGTTCTAAACTACGATTGTATGCGATCTGTTGTTTCAAATTCTCCTCGAGCTGTTCCCGACTCTCTTGTAACACCTTAAAGCGCATCTTCATCGTTTCCGCATTCTCCATTAAACCTTTGATTTCGTGCGGTTGCGCCTCTTTTCGGAATCGTTCTTGGAGTTTGAATTGTTCCTCGAACATGTGTACGGACTCTTTGAACGCGTCCAATGCCTGCCGTTTCAAATTCACCTCACGGAATGTTGTCGTAAATTGTTCGGATAGTTCATCGAACGTTTTCGATTTCGCCATAAAATCTTTATGGATTTCCACGAGTTTTTGACATAGTTTCTCGATGTCTATCGTGTTGGCGATTTCCTCCTCGATATTAAAACGGGACACCGGATACAACAGTTTGATGTCCAGCGTGGGATTGTATTGAGCAAGGGATACGTTCCGATAGAAATTGACCAGTTCCACGACGGAATTGAATTTATACGGTTCCGAGAAGCCATACTTTCCATTCCAGTGGCATATTTTGATCAATTTGTTTGTGCCACCTTTACGTAGCGTTAAGGTGTATTCACCGGATTTATTCGAAGCGTTACGTACTAAGAAGGTGCCATCTGGTGTGTCCATTAATTTTTCATTGACCTCGTCCCGCGTTATATCGCCCCAATACCATTCGGCTTCCTGTAGGGAGATGTTGTTGGCCATTGCCGATTTTTCCGAGTCTTTTGAATCTAATTCTAGTTCGGAGAGGAGCGTTGGTAGGGGATTATTGTAGGCACCGATTCGAGATATTTTACGGGGTGGTAAAGCGGGCGCGGCTGAAAATTCGGGCAGTTTTTCACCCCAATCGCCCAACAGTAGAAGTAATTCCATGATTTTTATGTGAGCCGTTGTGTTGTAGACCACTTGGCTGAAAATTTTAAATGTGCACGTCAAGTTTTACTGTAAACAGTTTTTTTTTACACTGCATAATGAATTTTTTTTATTTGTGGTAAGAAAAGGACGGCAAATGATTTTTAAAAAATATATAAATAAATATTAAGTCTAATCTTATCTCTAGGTAAGATAAACATTATGAAAAAACTGCTCTCAGTCACTATGTATCAGTTTGAATACACTGTTACATAAATTTTGTAATCGCGGACACGATTAAGTGCATTATATACAGGCTGAGCCATTTCTTTTGTAACAATAATTGATAGGCTTCTTTAAAAATTAGTAGTTCCCTAATAGAGTACTTGAATGAAATTAAAAAAACTATTCTAAAAGCCCTGTTTCGGCATATCAGTTAGGTATTTTAAATGAAAAAATTGACGCGAAGCATAGCTTACTGTAATGACGTCACAATTTGAAAACAAATCATAACCTTAAAACTTTGGTTATGTCTATAAGATGTCAAAGTAAAATTAAAGATAGAATAGAAATATTGAAAATAAAACACAATTTTACTTCGCCGATGAAAAGTATCAAAAAACCGACATGTTTGTTTACAAATTGTTACGTCTTTTTCAAGAAATGTCGCGTTTTCAAAATAAAATTTCCAAAACGTCTTGTTTTGGAATATCAGTTGTGATTTTATTTTTATTTTCGATAAAAATTTTGTAAAAAAAAAAAAAAAAAACTATAATTTTAAATGAAAAACGCAAAACAGTACTGTAATGACGTCACAATTTGAAAACAAACAAACGTCAGTGTCAATATTTATAACTTCAAAACTTTGATTATATTGATTATTATGAAGAATCAAACAAATTATTTAAACATTTGTCACAAATTTTAAACATTTTTAAACAAGTTCCGTATTCCTAACGCCTAATCACCTTTAAAATTGGCAAGTGCGTGTTAGACAGACATTAAATCAGGATTTTATAGTTTAGTTTCTAGCGTTTTTCCATAATTCTCGGGATATTCTTTTTTTTTATTTATTATTAAAATTAATCTTTAATTTGTGTTAAAAATATTTTTATCTAAGCCATTTACTTTCTAGATGAGTTCAAAACGACACTGCCTTTTAAACTGCGTAGATCCGACGCCACTGACTATTCCAAAATGACCAAGTACGAGTAGACCACCTCTACTACATTGACAGAAATCGCGAATTCATAATGATTTCGTTGTTAGAACTATGAAATTCTTCCTTCTTATCAATACTGTGTTGACAAATTGAATTGCCTTGGATTAAAATGACACGGATTAATTTATCCACAACAGTACAAAAGCTAATCTAATCATCAGATTAAAACATTTGCAACATTTTGGTTCAAAGATTATCAACACATGTACAGTTGAAAGGCTAAAAAAAAATTTTCAACTTACATGATTTTCTCCCAGGGTGGCCGCATTAAAATATGGCAAATTACTTGAACGAGAACAGATGGCGGCTCAGTCCGATTTCGGGCATGTTGCAATTTACAAATACGGCACAAATGTGCCATTAGGTGTCGAAGCGTTGAATGATGTGCGGCGGGCAATTCGGAGGCTAATTGACGTAGCACGGAAGCGGATTGTTCGTCGTCGTGAAGGGCTAAAAACCAACGGCAAATAATTATTTGAATTGGGGTATTTTTTTTGGAGCGTAGAGTAGAGATTAGTGATGTCGAGCCAAGGAGCAGTTAGTCGATTAATCGACTAAAGTTTTTTTTTCGGATAAAATTATTCATTAATCGAAAATATCGAGAGTAGAATAGTCGACTAATCGACTAAATTCTAAGATTACATTTTTTTTTCAAAAATAATTTCTTTCAAAACGATCTTTTCTTTTGAATTTCATTATTGACTTTTGATATTTTTTTAAGAAAAAGAAATATATTGCATATCTATTACAATGTGTTAGTCGTGAATAAAAGTGAAAAATCATACAAATGAATAATTTTTTTTTAGTTTACATTTTTTGCAATCCAATAAATAATACAACAAAATTATTAACAGTCGTTTTTAGTCATTTCAAAAAAAAAATTAATCATTTTAGTCATTTAGTCGAGGGTAAAATAGTCGACTAAAGAATGACTAAATGTAAACAAAATTAGTCGACTAAACCGATTAATACAAGAAAATTATTATTAGTCGTTTTTAGTCATTTAAAAAAAAAAAAAAATTAATAATTTTAGTCATTTAGTCGAGGGTAAAATAGTCGACTAACGAATGACTAAATGTAAACAAAATTAGTAAATTAAACCGATAAATACAAGAAAATTATTATTAGTCATTTTAAATCATTTCAAAAAAAAAAAAAAAATCATTTTAGTCACTTAGTCGAGGGTAAAATAGTCGACTAAAGAATGACTAAATGGAAACAAAATTAGTAAACTAAACCAATAAAAACAAGAAAATTATTATTAGTCGTTTTAAATCATTTAAAAAAGAAATTAATCATTTTAGTCATTTAGTCGAGGGTAAAATAGTCGACTAACGAATGACTAAATGTAAATAAAATTAGTCGACTACACCGATTAATCGATTAATCATCCGACATCACTAGTACAGATTCGAATACTCACTTAAAGCCTCTATGAACCGATCGTACCATTGAACGGGTATCACAGGATCGGGAAGTTCTTTAAGGAATTTTTTAAGGACGCCGGCAATACAGTTTGGCGCGTATTTGTCCCACTGGACCGAATTGATGTCCTCATTGATTTTTTGAATTAATTCGTTAAATTGTTCTTGCGATGGTGGGGACCGATACATTTTATATAAATCCAAATTTAGGTTACTACTTCGTGCTCGGGCTTCTAATTCTTGCGTACATTTCATCACCTAAAATACATTTTTAATTGTTACTCGAATTTGGTTGGATTTGCTAGCGGAAAAAAAAATACATAATTAAAAAAATTATATTAAATTTTTATCTTTTTTTTTTTTTTTGAAAAAATACAAAAAACGCCGACCAATTACTCAAAATGATAAGTACACTCAGCCTTATCTATTTAAATTGTTTGTACACTCAAGGACAAAATAAAATCAACCGATTTAGCGAAAATTTTATCTCGATGAACAATCTGTTTGAATTGAAGTGCTAAAAACTTGCGAAAAATGTTCTTTTTTGTAAATATCTCCAAAAATATTATTGGTTTTTCATAATAAATAAAATTTGTTGCCTTTGAGATATTTAAAAGGTTATGTGCGCTTGCGTCGAGGGAAATTATAAAATCAGATCAGTAGTTTTTGAGAAATGAACGCGTTTAAAGTTTTGAATGTAATTTTAATTTTAAGTAAACATTGATATTTTTTTTAATTTACACCGAATCATCAATTTCAAGGTCAATCTCAAACACATCTAAGCGTGCACAATAGTTCTACTTTAAGGTGAATCGATCAGTACTGACAAATTTGTGACAAATGAATTACTAAGTCTATTTTTTTCTCTATAAATAAATATAATTTATGTGTAGAAAAATAAGTTAAATTTTATAATACATGGAACAGTATTAATATTTGATTATTGTTCAATCTTCTAACTTTAATAATTTTGAAAGTAATGAATTTGATTCTGGTAGTAACGTGTACGCACACATAATAACTAACACGTACACAAATATATTATGGGTGTATTAGTATAAAAAGACATTTTTATAGTTTTTTTTCTATTTATTACAATAACTAAACGTCCAATATTAAAAAAAAAAACATAAAAGAAAATAATTTTCAGTTTTTTAAATCTAAATTGGTTTTTAATGACACAACTTACTTAAATACTTACTTAAATACATACCACTGATTCACCTCTAATCATTCTTTGGCATTTATTCGTACGTTAAAAATTCTAACTTAGAAAATTTATTTCCTCTAAACTACACGTCAGAAATTATTCAAAATAGTGTCAGTGAATGCATCATATCTTTCTCTGTAATATACTAAAATTTCAAATTCTAAGCTTGGAAAATTTCAAGTGATCGATTCACCTTAACAACTATGCGATTCAGCAAAAAAGCGAGAGATTTGCACTCGAAATCACTTTTTTTTGAAATCCGTATACATCCGTAATTATATAATTACAGTAGAACCTCTGATTACGGACACCTCTCTTAACCGGATCGTTTCTATAGTCGGACAAATTTTTTATGACGCTAACATGCTATACTAAAACCAATGCATTCAGCACTCTCTTAAGCGGACCCTGTGTTAACCGGACACGATCACAATATTTTTTGACGAAGACATATCATTTAGTACATTATTACCGCCATTAACCGGACGCGAATACGTCTAGTGCGCATGTATACCTATATGGGTTAGGTATATTTGCTCACGTTTTAACTTGTTAACAATGATTCTAATGTGACGATGTATTTGTAAACGTTATAGTTTAGTAGAAGTACATAAATTCGTTCATAAAATTGAAAAAAAAAATTTTGAATTAAAAAATTAGTTACGAATATTACATTATTTCTAGCGCAGGTAGACAAAAGTAGTTAGGTCCATTTTTGATTTTTATTTAATAATAAGGACCAAGAGATATATTTCCAAAAGGGCAAAAGTCAATTCCAGCCCCAACATCATTTTTTTTGGACTTGTTATAAAAAAAAAATCTTTTCAGAAACTAACAAAAGAAGTTAAGTTCTTAAAATTCTTAATAAAATAATAAATAAGTACATAGTTTAATTAAATTTGAAATGTATTTTTATGGCAACAACTACCCGCTAAAACAGGTTAAGTTCACAAATGGTTTTAATAATGAAATTTATTGTTGTTTTTTATATGTTAAGTCCATAAAAATGTCTGAAAAAATTTTAGTTTAAGTTTCAAAGTATTTTTTTTAATGATTTACTGTGTTACATCTTAAGAAAGTAAGTGATTAAAAAAAATTTACAAAATGTCATGTAAACTTGAAGATAATTCAAATAAACTGATGTTGCCTGCATTTTATTTTAGTTGTTACTCTCTAAACATGATATTTTGGACTTAACTACTTCTGTCTACCTGCGGTAGATTTAATATTATTATTTACTCTGCCCCTGTTAAACGGACACCTCTGTTAGTCGAAAAAAAAAACAGTTAATAGAGGTTCTACTGTATATCTTTATTGTGACAAAATTATTTACAAGCAACAAATTTCGTAACAATTCTATTTTAAAAAATTTGTCGGCCCGTAATTTTGTCCCGGACTGTAAATCTGTATATCAACAGCAGAAATTAATTTTTGAAAATAACATTTCTGTTAATACTTTCAGCAAGGACATGAGTTTTATATTTTATGGGGCCTGTACCATAAAATTTAAAAAATATTATCAAATTGTAATAGGGAAGTCGCGACCGATCCAATTTATAAACACGTGACAGTTTGTTGGCATTTGAATATTTTAAATCAAGTTTTTGGTCATAGATTTTTTTAAAGAAAAGGCTACGTCGAAAAATTTCAAATTAAAAGAGAAAGAATTTGGAAATTTATTTAAAAAAAAAAAAAAACTATTATCAAAAAGCACAGTGAACTTCAAAATCAAGGACTTCAACTTTAACTGAAATTTTATATCGATATAAATTTGGCAACGAACTCACTCGATGGCTGACATTAATTAAAAATTAAAATATTTTTGAAAAAAAAAATTGGAAAAATATGTTTTTGAATGTGAAGAAAACAAAATTAACCAAAAATAAACTACTTTAGAAATTTTTTGATATAGGTAGTTATTTAAATTAATAAATTTCAAAAAAAAGAATCGATCAAGTGCAAGTTGCACATTCGTAAATAGTATTCCGTACAACAAGTTGTATTTAGCGAATTTCCAGAATGGAATTCAGCTATTACAACCACTGTCATAACGCGACTTGAGTCCGAGACTATGGTACCTTAATAGGCCCAAAGTTCAAACAAAGTTTTGTTCATAATGAATTCCAGAAATTCTAATTAAATCTTACACATTAATCACTCAGTATATACGTTCGATGCGTATTTTATTAGATAAAAAGAGTAGTGTATATAATTTCATTCCCTTTTTTGAAGTTGCACACAACGAAACAAAAGTGTACTTTCAAAATTGTATACACTCCAACTGTTTTGAAATTTAATAAGTGTTCATTTTGTAAATTTTAGTTCGGAACACCAAAAAAAAAAAAAAGAAAAACAGATCAAAGTTACGTAGCAGGGTAAATTCATATAAATTCTACAGAATTGTAATGCTAGCATTTTTTTTATGCTTAATCGGGTAAAAATTTTTTATTTTTCAAATAAAATGGCTTACACCGGAGTGAGTGAGTGAGATTGGAAGTATCAAATTCGCACATATGAGCATCATGTGGACACTGTGTGTGAATTGAGTCAGTGTGGCTATCCCATGAATGAACACCAACCGAAATATCACGTTGGAAACAGTGATGGGGGGCGGGGGATTAGGGCGCGCGCACAGAGGGGAGAGAAATGAATTTTGTACGCACCGTGTTAACGAATAACCTTGAAATAGGACACTTTTATTTAACGTACAGTAAAAATTAAAACAAAAAAAATCAAGTGCATGCTGAACACGCGTTAAGTCCACTTTTGCGATTTTGGTTGGTGGCAAATGAGGGTTTCTGAAAAAGTTTTGGGAGTTACTTACAAAAAAGGAAAAACTTAATTTTTGGGGATCATTTGTCTTACTGAAAATTTCTTGTTAAATTTTCCAAAATTTGTAAGTAGTTTTTATTTTTTTTTAATTTTTGGGTCCAGAATTGGAAAGTTACAGCGGGTTCAAACTCATTCTTAAGTTCAAATTTTTCGCAAATGGGGTTTATAAATGAAAAATAGCTAAAGGATTCTCAACTAAATTTTAAGAGTCCTTTCTAACGATACCCTGCACAAGGGAGAGGCAAATATTTTTTACTTCGGAGGCTTCTCGCATGATAAGGTACCTACGTGGAATTATTTTTAGAGTTACTTACAAAAAAACTAAAATTTTATCACTTTTCAGTACTTAATTTTTGAGGATCATTTGTCCTACTGAAAATTTTTTGTTAAATTTTCCAAAATTTGTATTTTCTTTTTTTTTTTTTTTTGGGTCCATAATTGGAAAGTTACAGGAGGCACAAACTCACTTAGAAGTTCAATATTTCACGAACGGGGTTTAAAAATGAAAATAGCTAAAGGAATCCTTTTACTTTGGAGGCTTCTCGCACGATAGGGTACGTGGAATTATTTTTGGAATTACTTACGAAAAACAAAAATTTTACCATTTTCCAAGCACTTAATTTTTGGGGAACCATTTACCCTCCTTCAAATTTCTTGCTTTTTAATTTCTTGGATCCACAATTGGAAAGTTACCGGAGGGACCAACTCACTTTGAAGTTCAATATTTCGTAAAAACGGGGTTTAAAAATGAAAAATAGCAAAAGGAATCTCAACTTCATTTCGGAGAGTCCTTCCTAACGATATCTTGCACAAGCGGAAGTCAAATGTTTTTTTACTTCCGATTAATTAGGAACCGTAAAAATGTACTTACCAGTAACGGGGCCGGTTGCTCGTTTGGATTAAATTGGGCGCACAGCGTCAAGCCAAACACGGGTTTCGGTTGCATAATTCCGGACGTTGTACTAGCCAAATCAATATACGAGACACATGGACGCTTAATTCCAATTTTTGAACACATACGATGCGCTACGAATCCGCAGCCTGTTAAACAACAAATTGGAATTTAGAATCAGAGTTGAAATGAAATTTTTTTCGTGGCTCGCTTAAGCAAAATTTTTTGGGAATCCCTGACTTAAAATCTTAAATTATCATTGTTAAATTAGATTTTATTCAAATACGAGGGATTCAAAAGGAGTGATGGAGAGGGGGGGTACCGACAAGCTAAGAAAATTGACCCATAATATGACAAAAAATTTAACTTTTTTTATATTTCTCATTATTTTAGTAAAATACAGGACACTAACTTAACGCTATAACAATTTAAAAGTAAAAGTGATTAAGTTTTTTTCACAAGAAAAATCAATATAATCCAGTCAAGTAAGGCGTGAAATGGCAATTTTTCAACCTCGGTCAAACTTGGCTGAAATATTCCTAGGCGTACTAGATTTGACTAGGGATAGATTTAAGGGGGTTGCGAACCCAGCGTTAGGGTGAAAAAGTATGAAATTGCTCCAAAAGGTTGTAGAGAATGTTAAGATCTACAAAATTCGCAAAATCGCGAAAAATGGTTAAGGACTTTTTACTCTTAAATTTTACGTTTATTAATTTTATGAAACAAAAAATTTTAATTTCAAAGATTTAAAACTGCAATAGATGCAAAAAAATGTTTCGTACAAAAGTTGCAGATCTTAACATTCTCTACAATTTTTATTTGAAACATTTCTCTATATCTATAATAGTTTATGCAAAAAATGTGAAAAAATGGCTTTTAGAGCAATTTCACTCCTTTTTCACCCTGACGCTGGGTTCGCAACCCCCTTAAAACTATCCCTAGTCAAATCTAGTATGCCTAGGAATATTTCAGCCAAGTTCGACCGAGGTTGAAAAATTGCCATTTCAGGCCTTACTTAACTAGACTAAGAATTTGTGGTCAAAATGGCTTTTTCTGGAAAAATGTACCCGTTTTTACTATATCGAGTTTTTTTTAGACATGAGCGCATTTTTTAGCATTTTAATTTTTGTATTTTTATATTTGTTGACGTCTAAAGAACAACATATAAAAAAATCATAATATTTGCTAAAAAAAAAACTCGATATAGTAAAAAAAAAGAGTACAATTTTCCAAAAAAGTCACTTTTACTTTTAAATTGTTGTAGCGTTAAGTTAGTGTCCTGTATTTTACAAAAAAATATAGGGGGTCATAATATGGGGTCAATTTTCTTAGCTTATCGATACCTCTCCTTTTCTTTTTGACCGTTACGAACACAATATTAAATTGTTTTCACGTGTTTACGTGCTGTAAAGTTACAACAACACTTTATAAAACTCATTAAAGGATTGAATCTATTTTCAGGGGGGCCATTAGGTCACGATTACGTCTAAGGGTATGAGTTGGGTGCGACATTCTTCGTCTTATCAACTAATCATCGATTTTGTTGCGTTATTTAATTACGTTAAACGAGATTCAATGTCAATAGAGAACGCGTATAACAACAACAACCATCCCATGATTACAGGGTGTTTCAAAATAGGAGATTGGAACACAGGAGCACCTTTATGGGTGCATATGACCTCCGCAAATGGACCTCCATCCAGATGGACAAATATGCATTAAAAATGTTCAAAATTTATCCAAGTATGCCACAAAAAAAAAACAAAATATTCAAAATATAATTACAAAATGCTATAAAAACTATTTTTCTTTTACAGTGGATGAGTTTTTTGAGGGTCGCCATTTTTATTACGGCTAAACTACCGCTGGGGGCAATCAATTGCTGTGACTAGGAGCTTCATAGCTCCTTTAGTTTTCGAGCTATGCTAACCCATGTTTGAAAGTTTTTTTTTTTAAATTAGCTTTAAAAAATTACTAAATTTAAAATTAATTATTAAAATTAAATCTTTATAATAACAAAAAATTAAAATTCGAGATTATGATATTTTTCTCTATCAGCATAACGGGATTAGCATCCGATAAGACGCAATTTTCTTTTTTTAATTTTAAATTATATCAAAATTTTGTTAATTTATATTTTTATGCAATAAATAATTTGTTTTTAAACATAATTTTACTGGAAAACTGAGAAAATATGCAGTAAATACAAAATAAAAATTAGTTCAGTCGCTTTTCACTGTTGAGGGTTACGTAGGTTTAAAACTGTCCCACCTTTTGCTTAGCTTCTTATAGTGACCTTGAAAAGTTTAGATTACTCATAGTTATAATACGGTTTAATACTTTGTTGAAAGTTTTTTCGTTCCGTTGGCAATCTTGAACCCAAAAAAAAAGATTCTTTGCAACTAGAGTTTTTTTTTAACCATGTGCCTCAAAGAAAGAAGAAAATAAACTTATAAATAAAAGAGGATACAAACATACATTTGTCTAACCCCACTAATAATAATAATAATAATAATAATAATAATAATACAGTTTTGTGGATTAAGACGTTTTTCGGGACTTAAACAAAATTTTATAATATTACCTGCAATTAACATTTTTAAGTTTGTAAATAAAATTTTTAATTCACAATTTTTTTTCTCATGGCTCATAATGCCTATAGCATCGTTTTTTGGTGAGAGGGGTATTTCTGACAAACTATTGGTGTTGTATAAATTTTTCTGGCATTTGTACCTTAATATATCTGATTGTCCTTGTAATTTGGGAAAGATTGATCGCTTCTGAGTTAAGATAATTAGGGTTAAAGTTTGTATCTACCCCATGTATTAGATCTGAAAATTCTGACTACGTACCCTTATTTTGTATTTAACAACATAATGACTCGACAGAATTCAATAAAAAAAACTAGGAAAAGAAAGATTAATAAGTTCTGAATGTAAAGAAAAAATTGAATTATTTGTTGATCGTTTTCAACTGAAGATATCATCAGAGAAATTATAGTATTTTAATAAATACACCAATTTCAAGCAACTGAACCGAAGCAGTCTGGCAACTCTGTATATTAAATAACTGGTCTATTCGTATTTATTGTTTAAACAATATTGAAAATTTATGAATAGCATTTTTTGACCTTTTACCGCTTACATAGCGAAAACGGTGATAGATACATTAAAAAGTGTTAAGACCTTTTTTGTAGAGAATCGAATTCTCTACAAAAAAGTCCGCGATAGCACCTGTCTATCTTGTACAAGTGAAAAATAAAGCGTCCAAACGCATATGCAGACCACTAATATGTTTGTTAAGTAAATTAACAACGATGTCAAAGCATTTATTATAAAAAAAACTGATAGTATAAGTGTGTATGCACGGACTATGTTTGAATGTATGCCTACACGTTCGTATGAAAAATAGTATGCATCAACATCTATCCATTAATACATACAATAATGACATAAAGTAAGTTTGGTTTGCAATTTTTTCTACTAGCATGTCACACGGCGACTACCTTAATGGAAAATATAAAAATTATAAAAACTGTGATCATAAAAATACTGAATAATTTGAAAAATCACCAGAAATTTTTTTAAACAGTTATTTCTTCTTTAAAACATAAATTTGATTTATAAAATGAACCAAATTTTTCTGTCCCCGTAACTTTTTTTAACGATTAGCAAATAAAAATCACATTAATGTTTCTTAATCAAAATTTGACATTAACTGTCAAGTATTGTATGTCGACACGGTTTTGAGAGCACTATCGGAGAGTTTGCTATCAGACAGTTTTCCGGAGAGCGAAAGTTATTGAAAGTACTCTCAAGTGGACAGTGCACTATCAACTTTTTGGATAGTTACTTCTGCTAATTACTCTCAAATGGACACGTACCCTAAATATTACAATCAAATTTTTGAAACACCCGGTAAACGCCCCGATCCGAATGCAATGACCAAGAAATAACTTACTCTGACAGATGAAGCCTTGATGGAAAAGTCCTCGAAGATATTTATTGCACTTATCGCACCGTTTCAGTGTGTTGAAACTGTGCTGCACGAAATCATGCTGATTGAATTTATTATCCGACGACGATATGGATTCAACGATTTCGATATCGCCACCGCCAGTGCCGCCACAATGTGTTGTTGTCGTTGTCGTTGTGGACGATGTGGTCGGTGAGCCGCCACCGGTCTCGCAACGTTCAATAATCGACTCTAAATCACCACCTTCCGAAACAATTGTCGGCTGTTGGCCGTTACACAATTCCTCGATGCAAATTAGTATTTGTTTTTGATGAAATTCATCTCTAATACCCATATTCTGTGCGGGACGAACAGAGAAACAAAAAAAAATTATGGTGTAATTTTATCGCATAACGCTGAACTCGATGTTGGGACTCGAGTTACGTAATAAGATTTCTTAAGGTGGTTGAAGTATTAGAGCATTCTAATAAAGATTGGTGGATGATTTCTGTACCAGTTTTAACCCTAGAATCATACGTTGGTCTACGAGTCAAGTTAATCATACATCGGCGTCGTTTCGACGAATGGACTTTTTACGGGGAGTTTTAAAGTTTATTTGCAAAAAACATTTTTTTTACATAACAATACTACAAAAGCGAACAAAATATTTAAAAAAATTGGATTTGGAAAAATTTCTTAATGTAAATATTTATTAATTTTTTTAATCTTTTTATCAAAGCATATTTTCATTATAAAAATTAAAAAATATATAAATACATCAATTGTAATAATTAATTTATGAACTATTATGAATCAGTGGACATGTGTGACTTTACAGAATGTGAAATTTCTCAGTCATAAATATTCCTATAAATATGTAGTTATTTCCCCATTAGGCACATTTGTAAATTTTCTAAAATTTGTTAGTAATTTTTCGAATAAGATCTCAAAAAAAAATAAAAATTAAAATATTTTCCACAAAATAAATTGTTAATCTTTTATTAAGTCATTCGAAACCGCATTCTTTAGTTTCCGATTCAATATATTCAAACTTCAGTATTATGTCGTCTCTATAAGTCAAACAGCTGTAATCATCTTTCACATTATCATAATCATTGAATAAATTAATTATAACATCCATATCTTTAATAAATTTTAGAAAAATTAGGAAAACTTTTATGTGGAGTACAAAATCTTTAAAAAAAAATATAGGTTAATCATACATCGTCGTCCTTTTGACGCACACGATTTCAGTATAAAAAAAACGACAATAGCTATAAACAAAATTTATGTCTTATGTGTTATAATAACAAATAAATTAGATAACAGAAGTTTCACAGCGAGCAGGTACCGACAAGTCACAGTATTGGAGCAGGTAGAGAAGTTCGTTCGTCGTTTTGACGAGTACGTATGATTCTAGGGTTAGTAAAAACACTTTTGACCTGTTGTAAACAACATCAAAAATTGAAATAGAATCATATACCTTACTTTCTTACGTATTTAGAGTAAGGTATATGATTCTATTTCAATCTTTCGAAGTTGCTTTAACAGGGAAAAAAGTGTAGTTTACGAGAAAAATTATTAGAAATTATTTTCTTAATACGCAGCTAGTGGGGGAATCCCCGAAATACACCGAAAAGATTTAAATGACAAAAAACTAAAAAAAACTTTAACTCTTTTAAAAAAACATTTAAAGAATAAAATTAACAAATTCGAACACGTCTAGTATTTTCGGAATTTAATTTTAAAAATTGAGAAACGGTTTTTTTTTACAAAATTATTTTCAAAAAAAGAACAAAAAATTAAAAAAATAAATTTCGAAAACAAAAATTGTGACCCAGTAACTGATAGACTTAGAATTTATTAGTTGGTTAATTCTTAACACCCCAACTACCTTAAAGACCCACAAATAAATTTTCCTTATCAAAAGTCCCAATTTTAATAACTCTACACGTTTTAAGGGCCCTAAAATCGTTCGTATGTTCGTGGAGTTTTTTTTTTTGTCTCGGGTATCTTGAGAATCAGAAATGGTATTCGTTCCAGTTCGGTTTGATTCGACGCGTAATTACATAATTAACATCCGATTCGAATTTTATGAAATTCAGACGATTAATTTTTTGTTCGTAACAAAATAAAACTATTGGGAAATTGGTAGTGTGGATCTTCCGGGTTGTATCTACACCACCTCGTAATTTTATATATTTCTAGTTTTTTGTATTTTTATTTTTTTAATAGATTTTATTATGATTAATGTTGTTAAACTACTGAAGAGGACCACAAAAGTACCTGAAACTATTATATTTATTTGTGGATCCTTAAGGGGAAATCATTATTATGTATAATTCAGCTCAGCAAATCCAATACAATCGAATAATTTAACTTGACTTACCGTTAATTTTTCTCGATTAAGTCGTATAAGGTCGGAACCTTTAATATCCTTAGCTTTGAACACATCTGCATAAGTGTATAGGTTTAATGCTGCCATCCATTCGACAACGTTCGTTGAAGTCCATTCTGATAATGGCTGTAACAAATAGAAAGCCACACGTCAGACCAGTCACTTAATCAGTCACCACTTTTGAGTGTAATGAAAACAGTAATGAATGTTATCGCACAGAAATTTCACTTCAACCACGTAAGTTGAACACATACAGTTGAACCTTTTTTTATGTGATTTTTAAAAAAATGCCCATTCAAGTGCATAATATGAATCAAAAGCAAGAGAAAGTAAGAAATCTAAACATTAATTATAATAATTTACTTCGATTAAATTACTGAGTGGTGGTTTTTAAGTATTTAATCAGTACATTGCACAAGAATATTATTTATTGTATAATTAAGTTTTTTTACAGATGTATTTATCACAATTTTCATAATATTATAAAAATGTTTATAAAAGCAACTTCTAAGGAAATCGTGAGTTTTTAAGCGTTTTGAGTTACGCATTTTCTACGAAACTTTTTTTATGCGGTCCCGATCCATCGCATAAAAAAGTTTCTTTTGCACAATCTGGAGCAAACTATACCTTTTATAGCTATTTATAAAGTTTTTTTTTTTTATGCGATTTTTTAATGTAATGGGCAATTCCATGAAATGATGGAATTTTAGTAAAAATTAAGAAATAAAAATAATTAATCAAAATCATGCCTACTTGATACTCAAAAGACTAAATCACTGATATACGTTTTTTTTATTTTTTTACCTTTAATTGTTTTTATTTTGTAAATCTAGCTTAAAAATTTATTACTTAATAAAAAAAAAAATACTGTAACTTGTGATTTTTTTTAAATGAATATTAAAATACAGCTAAATTTACCTTTTTCTTTATGCTGAAATAATTACTATACCTAGTCGTTTTGAGTATTATTTTGATTTTTTGTCAAGCTACGATTTCGAGTAATGGAGGCTATCAAAACCGACAGACGTTTTTTTAAATACTAAAATTAACTTTTATCTTTGTTATCTATCATATTTTCCAAAAAATCAAACTAATAAACTACTTACTTTTTAATAAAACTTGCTTTAAAGTGACTGTAATATAAATGACCAAAGAGGTGTAATGTAAGTGACCGATTAAAAGTTACATTTTTATCAAAAACATATAATATTTTATGAAACTTATTATTAAAATAATTTATTGAAACATTATTTGCTTAAATTTACTTAAATGAAGCTGTTTGTTATCAAAACAGAACAGAAAATTCTCATTGTGTACAAGATGAAAAATTATGTTCCTTTTTGAGTAATGTAAGTGACCACCTACTTGATCTTGTATAAAAAAAATTATATGCATTTTTTGTTGTTTGATTTCCTTTGTTTAAAAGTTTAAATCGTATTCGATTTAATTTGACTAAATTTTAATGAATTTATTCATTAAATACGAAAATTCAAAAAATTTGAATCCCAATTTTAAATCAAATTGTAATGTAAGTGACCATGGAATCACCCTAATTCCAATCTACCGCATAAAAAGAGTTTCAGCTGTATTTTTTAGTGATACCTTTGAGCAAAACAATATACCTAATTTTGAAAGAAATTTTTGAATCAGTAATAAAATTTCTGGTGTGTATTGATGTTTTTTAGCCAAGTACGAAAATATAGGAAAATAAGCCAAATAATCTCGCATATTTACAAATTTCAAACCAAATTTTTATCGAGTTTTAAGTGAATTAAGAGTTCTTGTAGGACCTAATATGGAAATATAACAGAAAAAGTGATTCGAATTACGTCATTTGAATTTGTGGTGCATCGTCCGGGAACCAAAAATACTACGAATACTACCTGTATAAGGCTGCCTAAAACAACAACCCAAAAATCGTAAAGTTTAAGGACAAATATCCTGATTACGTCCCTGGATTGTAATAGATACGTTTTTTTATATTTTATTTTAAACGCTTATTTTTTTTACATAATTTGCAAAAAACATCAAATTGCTGTATTTATCTGACACGCTTTTGCAGCGTTTTGGATGCGTTAGCATAATTTTTGTTTTTGCACGATATATGTGATCACCTTATTCAAGGAATTCGTGTGGTAAGTAAATGACGTCATTTTGTGCATATTCCGTTGAAAAAAAAAATGGGTCAGATTTAAACGATGGCGCCATTAAATGATGTCGGAGAAAGTATTTTATTGGATATCTACAGGTTTCAAAATGTTAAGATAGTCGATATTACAATACATTAAATTCTGGTTATGTGATTAATATTTAAGGGGTAACACCATTCTTCATCAAAACATTTTTAAGATTTTTTAAAACGTAAGTGTTTGAATTACGTCAAACAACATTTTGTTGACACTGTGCATCGATTTTACGTCATTTGTTTCGTTTGACATATTTTTTTGCTGATATTTTTCAACAAAATAACATAATTTAATAATAACGACAATAAATCTTGAAGTAAGACTTGGAATTAGTAATAAAATTGTTGCTATATATTGACGTTTTCTAGACATACATATATATGAAAACATGGGGAAATAAGCCAAAAAATCTCGCATACCGCGCGTACTCTTTCTCAGCCTGGTATATCAAAAACTGCATGTTTTAGTACACACAAAAAACAATTTATATATATATATATATATATATATATATATATATATATATATATATATATATATATATATATATATATATATACTTATCTTATATTTATATATATATAAATCTTAAGTTCATAATGATGAAAACACAGATTTAAATACGCTTTATTTGTATCTCCAAAAATTGGGACTTTTCAGATACGAGGTTGAGAAAGAGTACGCGCGATATACAGCATAACCATTTTTTATGCGGTTTTAAAAAAAAATGGCCACCAAAGTGCATAGTGTGAATAAAAAGCACGAGAAAGTAAGAAATATAAACATTAATTTGCGATAAAATTACTTATTGAATGTTTTTAAACATTTAATCATCAGTACATTGCATAAGAATATACTCGTAAGTTATTGCAACATTAAGTTTTTTGACAGATGTATTTATCGCAATTTTTATATTATAATAATGAAATAAAATGTTCCTTATGTGTAAATGAATGCTTTATCTTGTTTAGAAAAGCAACTTTTAAGGAAACTGTGAGGTTTTGAGCGTTTTTAGTTAAGTATTTTCTGTGAAACAAATCTTTTTTACAATTTGGAGCAAACTATACTTTTTATAGCTATTTATAAAGTTTCTGAATATTTTTTGTGCAATTTATTTTATGTGGACTTTCAAACTAAACTTTTAAAATTATTTAATATTTAAATGCAGTTTTTATATCGTCAAACCTCGAGTCATCTCGGGTCTCTTCGACGATACATTGCAACGGGCTTGTGACCGGTCTGAAATATCATTTCGGTCGAATATTTTTTTTTCCCTTTACCGTACTTTTTTATTTTATTTATTTTTTTGAAATATTTTGGATTTGGATGTGATTTTAGCAGACAATTTTTTTTACAAAAACTATATTATAAATTAGCATGGATCACAGCAGTCACACTTTTTAAATGAGTTTGAAATTTTCAGAAAAACTTCTTCATTAAATTATGTAAAGAAAATTTATAGGAGATTTGAAAATTTCCAAAAGTGTAAGTCGTTATTATATTTCATTATTTTCGTTTAAAAAAAAAAATACACCAAAAGTATCTATTGTTTTGGTTTCTCATTTAGGAAAAACTAGATATTCCACCTTAATAAAAAAAAATAATGGTGGTAATAAACTTTTCTAAAATTTTAAGTGAATAGGTTCGAAGAAAAACGCATTTAAAGTTTTTACGTAGTCCAATAAGGGCTTCTCAGCGAAACTCCCATCCGCTCTTTTATTCGTTCGTCATAAATCCTCGGAATTCTACAAGGTCATCAATATTATATCCTCTCCGTAAGTCTAAATAATTAGTATAGCAACAAAAACATTTTTTTTTTTTTGGAAAATTTCAAGGTGGTGTTTAAGCCTTAAATCATTAAGTGATTAGCAAAATTAATACCTGAAATGATAACAAACTATAAACTTTTTGATATAGCGTAAAAGCCCCCATTATGGAACGGTATCTAATACTGGAACAGTTTTGACATTTACATATTAATCGTCTGATAACAAAAATTATTATTAATAGAATGATTGTTTTTCAATTTAAATTCACCTTGCATTTAACGTTTCCTTACTTAATTAAAGAAAAAAATTTGTAAATGTCAAAACTGTTTCAGTATTAGATAACGTTCCATAATGGGGGTTTTTACGTTACTTGAATTGGACATCGTCTTTTATAATCAATAAAATTAGATAATTTTTGTGCAAATTGAATACAATGCCGAGGGGTTTAGCACATGACTTTCTCGTCCCGCAACTACTCCAAAAATTTATCAGAAGTAAATAGTAAATAAGCTATCGGCATTTTTAGGGATTGATCGGTATAATCAAAATCAAGGACGGAATCAGAATTGTTGTGCTACTTTTGAGATAAAAAATGAAATTATAAAACTGAACCGTTTTTATGCGGTCCTTTTTTGTGCGTTTTTTTGTGCGATTTCTTTTATGCGTTTTAAAAAAACATGGCCATTAAAATGCATAATATGAATCAAAATAACTTTCTTTGATAAGAATAATTTTTAACGGCTTTAATTTAATCAATACATTGCATAAAAACATAAGTTATTAGGTACATCTTTAATTTTTTTACAGATGTATTTTTCAAAATTTTCATAGTATTACAAAATTGAAATAAAATGTTTCTACGTGTAAATTAATACATATATAGACATACATTTTATTTCTTTGAAAAACTGGAGGATAGTAATCCTGTAAAATGTGATAGTAAAAGTTGAAATCCGTAGTTTTTATTGGTATAGCTGTTTAGAGGATGTTTTTCTCTCTCTAATGACGTCAAGAACAAATATTTATTGTATTGTTGCAGGTTAATGTAGAAATTATTTACTTTGAAGATTGGTCCGGGTCTAAACGGTTTTACGGTGCTTCTCGTTGATGTTATAACAGCTAGTTATTTAATAAATTAACGAATATTTATTAATTCATTGAAAATTATCCCTAGAATCATACGTACTCGTCAAAACGACGAACGAACTTCTCTACCTGCTCCAATATTACAACTTGTCGGTACCTGCTTGCTGTAAAACTTCTGTTATCTAATTTATTTGTTATTATAACACATAAGACGTATAAATTTTGTTTATAGATATTGTCGTTTTTTTATACTGAAATAGTGTGCGTCAAAAGGACGACGATGTATGATTAACCCATATTTTTTTTTAAAGATTTTGTACTTCACATATAAAAGTTTTCCTAATTTTTCTAAAATTTATTGAAGATATGGATGTTATAATTAATTTATTCAATGATTATGATAATGTGAAAGATGATTACACCTGTTTGACTTATAGAGACGACATAATACTGAAGTTTTAATATATGAATCGAAAACTAAAGAATGCGTTTCAAGTGACTTAATAAAAGGTTAACAATTTATTTTATGGAAAATATATTAATTTTTATTATTTTTTGAGATCTTATTCTAAAAATTACTAACAAATTTTAGAAAATTTACAAATGTGCCTAATGGGGAAATAACTACATATCTATAGGAATATTTATGACTGAGAAATTTCACATTCTGTAAAGTCACACATGTCCACTGACTCATAATAGTTCATAAATTAATTAATTGAAAGACATGTTTTATGATACAATTGATGTATTTATCAATTTTTTAATTTTTATAGTGAAAATATGCTTTGATAAAAAGATTAAAAAAATTAATAAATATTTATATTAAAAAATTTTTCCAAATCCAATTTTTTTAAATATTTTGTTCGCTTTTGTAGTATTGTTATGTAAAAAAAATGTTTTTTACAAATAAACTCTAAAACTCCCCGTAAAAAGTCCATTCGTCGAAACGACGCCGATGTATGATTAACTTGACTCGTAGACCAACGTATGATTCTAGGGTTATTTACGTTTTTTGGTCTTATTTATGTATTTTTTTTTAATATTTATTTTTAAAAGTAAATCATTAACCCTTAACCGGTAAGGTGAATTTTTATAATACTCACGGTAAAGTGATGTCTGAGAGACATCAACAAATTAACATACCGCGGGCTGATAACATAGATAGCCAAAACTGGAGACCACACGTATATGCATGTATCAAACACTCTCCTTACGCCAGTAGGGTAAAATTTGCCTTAAATCATAAAAGAATACACAAACGTTCAGTTAACAAAAACAAGCAGGGAGGAAGAAAACTGAAAGAATATATTTGTATACGACTCACAGACATCACCTTACCGATTAAAGGTTAAAGTATCCGTTTTTGAATTCAAAATTGGCGTTACCTATTAAATTTTGTGTTCAATTATTTTTTCATTCCACTGTACAATACATTAATTTATACTCCGTTTGGAAATGTATCGAAAAATATATTGAATACTGAAAATCAATATTTACTCAAATCGATGTGATAAAAAATTTTTTTTTATTGAATATGCATTGAATTCAACAGAATACTTGAAAATATTACCATATTATACGATACTCAGGTACATTCCGACTGACATTGAACAGGCTTGGCCATCAGTATCGGACATGTGTATAGAATTGTTAATAGTTATTGTTCTAAGAATACAGCAACTGTTTCTTGAAACTTTTTAACAACAGTGGCTACCAATCAACATATATATGTATATGTAATACATGTATGTAGACGGCATGCATGTGGATCTGTGCGCAGTAAAATTCATACAATATATGAATAAATATTAAAATTTAACACATTGTAACCATAATTACTAACTTAACAGTATTAAAAAGGTGTTTAAAAAGTTGTGTATTTATAGGGGATAAAATATTACTAAAACGAATTTAGTTAATTTCATACCAAAATTAACCGAATTTAATCAATCACCCTAAGGATGATCGATATTAGAAAAACATCGATGTTGACATCGATTCAAGAGTATCGATATACGATTTATATCGAAAGGAAAACATCGATGTTTATGTCGCAAAATAAACAACCATTAAATCTATTATTTTATTTATTAAAAATTAACATTGTCAGTATTTATTCTGTTCACTTTGCAAAAAAAGTCACTTTGTTAGAAGTTTCCCTTTTAATATGTTCCTTTGTTGATACAAATGCTGCCCAGCTTTCGAAAAAAAGTCTCTGTGAAGCTGTTGAAGTTGCTGCGAAACACAAATATTTAATGGTAATTTTTTTCAAGTTTGGATAAGTGGATCCTAGAACTTGCCATAAAAGTAATGGATCTTGTTTTAAATCAGCTACAGGACTTTTTAAATACTGGAGAGCTTAGAGTAATATCGATGTTTCGATATTATTCTCGTAACATCGATGTGTCGATGTCATCGAGGACATAACATCGATGTTTTTACATCGATGTTTTCCCCCTAAACATCGATGTTTTTCTACTATCGATGAATATCGATCATCTTTAAATCACCCTGATTAAGGGAGTATTCTAGTCTAGAAATTCGAAAAAATCTATTTTTCTGTTCTTTTTTTTTCATATTTTCAAAGTTTAGACCTTTAAGAATAAGCCTCTAAAAAGATTTACAAAAATTCGAATTATTTTCGGGTTATGATTATTTTTTCCTGTGTACAGCTGATCCTCTTTTTGTCCGATGGATAGGGACCGCATAAAAAAAAATCGCACAAAAAAATATATATTCAAAAATATCATAAATAGCTATAAAAAGGTTCGGTCCAGATTGTAAAAAAAAAAAATTTAAAACGCTCAAAACCTCACAATATTAATAGAAGTTTTTAAACAAGATAAAGCATTAATTTACACGTGGGAACATTTTATTTCATTTTTATAGTATTATGAAAATTTTTAAAAATACATCTGTAAAAAAATTAAATGATGCAATGACATGTTCTTATGCAATGTATTGATTAAATGCTTAAAAGCCGTTAAAAAGTATTTTTATCAAAAAAACGTTATTATAGTAAATATCTAGGTTTCTTACTGTCTCTTGATTTTGATTCATATTATGCATTTTAATGGCCATTTTTTCCAAACCGCATAAAAAAAAACCGCACAAAAAAGACCGCATAAAAAAGGTTCAGGTGTACTGTGTATCTTTTCAGTGTTAAATTCAAATTTTTAATATGATTTACTCGAAACCACTTTTTTCGATACGGTTGACATGATATCTCAAGTTCTAATACATCGATTTACTTGAAATTTGGTACAGACCTTCTTAATACTATCAAAATTGGTCCGACGTAGGAGTTTTTGGAATTTCTTTTTTTTTTTACTATTTTTAAGAAATTTTCAAAGTTGAAAAAAGGAGGTGAAAAAATGATTTTTTTTTAAATGGACGCCATTTTGTGAAAAAATTTAATTTTTCAAATCGGCTACGTCCAACTAATTCTACATCCTTGTTAATTAAGAATTAACTAAAATTTTATGTTTCAGATCACCAGGAGGGTTGGAATCACGTCAACCAGGAGACACCTTTTTTTCTGAGTCCTCATTTTGCCGGCCTGTACCGATTTCAATTTTGAATTTTTTTTTTTTTTTAATTGCTTTTAAATTTTTATACTTTTCAAATATCATGTGTTCATTCAAATGTTTATTTATTTATTTATTTTTATTACGCCCGTAAAACCACCTCAAAATCGAGCCTCTAGACTAGAATACCCCCTTAAAAAATCACTTCCATAATGCGTGATTTGAGAAAACGAAAATTTTTAACTTAATGACGTAATAAAGTTTATTAAAATTTTTCGGTGCCTTAAAAACTGTAGTTAATTAAAATGAGAAAATGATGAAACTTGTGACAAATCGTAGTTTTCGAATTCATTCTTTTGGCAATTACAAATTTTTGAAGTAAAACTTTATCTGGTACATATTTATTAACAAAACTGAATTAGTACAATGAGATTTGTCTGCCCTCTGGATTTCGAGATTTATTTTTTTTACACCTGTATAAACCTGTATAGACAAAATAATGTAAATAAACTAAAAGCAGTGTTTTTAATTTTTCTTCAAAACTAGTTTACATCGAATAATGGTTCAAAAAACCTATCGTATGTGATTTTTTCTGCTCTTTACGACGGTGTAATAAAAATTTCAAAAAACTATTGACTTTTGAAAATTTGTTTTTAATTTTCCTCGAAAACTAGTTTATATAGAATAATGGTTCACAAATCTACCTTATGTAATTTTTTCTGCTCTTTATGATTGTGTAAAAAAGGAAAGCTTGAGAATTGCGGCAAATTTTAACAAGAAAAACTCATCTTCTTTGACAAGAAATAACCAAAAAATCATGTTCTGGACATCGAACGTATCTGACTGAAAGGACTCATTCAACAGTTTGAGATTTTCAACGTTTTCCCAAAATTTCATAAAAATAGAATCGATTTTTCGAGAATTTAAATATTATAGCAATTTTAGTGAATACAGCTAAACCTTTTTTTATGCGAATTTTTTTATACGGTTTAAAAAAAATGGCCATTAAAATAGATAATGTGAATCAAAATCAAGGGAAAGTAAGAAACTTAAACGTTAACTATAATAACTTTCTTCGATAAAAATACTTTTTAACGATTTTTAAGCATTTAATCAGTACACTGCATGAGTTATTTCAACATTCTTTTTAGAGATGTATTTTTTATAATTTTCATAATATTATAAAAATGAAATAAAATGTTCCCACGTGTAAATTAATGCTTTATTTTGTTTAGAACAGCAACTTCTAAGTAAATCGTGAGGTACTGAGCGTTTTGAGTTATGTATTTTCGATGAAACTTTTTTATGCGGTCCCGATCTACCGCATAAAAAAAGGTTTACTTGCATTATTTTCAAGGTCTAGGGACCCCAAAACATATTTCTGTCACAGTGCTGAGCTCAAGGAAATTTGCTAATTAGTTCAATAGAGATAAAGGACCGGTCCAACCAGTATAGACAGCCGTATCGGTCGAAACAGGAAACATTGAATCAACTATTAAACTAGTGACCCAACTCGGTTGTGTACAATAACCGTTGTTAGGTTATTGTACGTTTTAGTGTAGACAAACAACTTCATTTTTTTATTATGATGCGAGTGGAGACGAAGAAAGTGAAGCAATTGGTAGGTGCACAGTAAAAAAATTTGTGTTCTGCGTAAAAGAAAACCAGTGGTTAAAATTTTTGTGTCAAATAAGTAACACAACCCTGCGTTAATGTAACATTTCGTGTTTGTGTTAAATGAAAATATTAACACAAATTTCGATTTAACAGAATAAAAATGTTAACCTGTTTTCAACAACAAAGAAGTAACACAATCTTTGTGTAAAGCAAAAGAATGTTATAAGTACGTAAGTTACATTAAAATATATATCTACCAAAATATATATAATAAAAAAGATCAGAGTAGTTCTTATTATTAAACAAAACCGAAAAATTATGTTTTTTCAGTTATTGACGAATATAGTTTTATTAAACGTTTAAAAATGAAACAATTTTCTTACATTTTAAGGTTATTTTGTTACAGATTCAGTTAAAAAAAATCATGTAAGCTTACTTGAGATTGTATTATATACCATACAATCTCGTAAAATTTTTCGGTTTTGTTTAATAATAAGAACTACTCTCATCTTTTTTATTATATATATATTTTGGTACATATATATGGAAACAAATAAGAATTTTTACAAAGGACTGGCTTACTTTGCGTTCTTTGAGTCTCATTTATAATAATATATGAAATTATGAACAAAATCATTATAATTTTTGACGATTTTCAAATATCTTAAGTGGAAGTAAAATGTTGAATAAAAAAGTTTAACAATTAACTCTGATAAATCTGAAAAATTAACACAAAATGTATGTCCTCGGGTGTGTTAAATCATTGACACAAATCTTATGTAAAGATTTGACACATATACTTTGTGTTAAAATAACACAAAAAATTGAGTGGACCGTTTTGGACATGTGAAATGTGTTAATTTTAACACAAATTTTTTCAGTGTATAGTACACTTTTGCAAGTATAGCCGGATCGCGAGAATTGAACCCACGATTTGCCAGTAATAGTGTCAATATAGCGGGGTCTTACTTCCGGTAAAATGTGGAAGTTTTACGTGTCCCCCCCCCCTTCCTCACCATGAAAACCGGAAAAAATCCGTAGTTATTGAGAAAATCATTCACAAAAATTCATATTATACATACGCTAATGATCTCTTGATCCTCTAATTGATCAAATTTGACTACTGTATGGATCAATGATATTTTTATGAATAAAAAGATGATACAAGTGCACACGGATGGACAGACGGACAGACAATTACATATTATATTTATGGTCACTTCCTAGTGTCATTGAAAAATGACATCTTTGAATGCAAGTTACTATTAAATTGAGTGTTATGCTGTGAAAATATTAATCAGAAATTTAATACGAGATCCACATAATGTAGCGTCTTTGTTTTAATTACTTGATAACCTTTTTAGGCCCCTTGTGCAGGGTCGTGATGGAATGCATAGGTATACAGGGTGGCTATTGAAAACCAATTTCAAAATTTCCTGACTTCTCCCTGATTCTGAATAAAATTTCAGGGCCTACTCCGAAAAAAATATTGTTTAAATGTTAATTATTTCTAAAAATACAGTTTTTTTTTGTCCATGGTGGCCACAGATTTTTAAAGATAAAATTCCCTAACTTTTCCAGAAATTTTATTAAAAAATTCCCTGACTAATTTGTAAAAATTCGTCAAGTGTGTGTTTTTGACACGCACTAAGTAATGTCACCTCAGTGAAAGTGTTAATTTATGATTTTTTGGCTCGTTTTTTAAGTACAGTGAGAATACAGCCCTCTTGCGTTTATTCAATATGCATGTACAACTCTACAGCCCTCTTGCGTTTATTCAATATGCATGTACAACTCTATAATAATGTTTCGCCCACTATGATCACACAACGATATTAATATGTCATCCTTCGATGACATGAAAAATGCCACCCCTACTTTATCCCAAAAAGTAAATGACGAGCAAAAAAAAAAATATCCCAATTTTTAAATCTAATCTCAAAACAAGTGAAAAATTGATTGAAGTCTTATACCATGTGAGTTTTTTGAGAGTTGCCATTTTTATTACAGCCAAATTTGTATGACAGAAATGGTACTGGAAAAGGTTCTTTTCTTGAATGTAATAGAAATATAACCAACCAGAACACTATCGGTTGAAGTAGCCTCAAGTATATATGCATATTTTTACCACCTAATTGATAAATTAAAGAAAAATTCAAAAATTAAACTTGGGTAAAAATTTTCTTTTTCTTCATTTATGTTGTTAATTAATGCATCAGATCAGTTTTATCGAAAAATTAATATAGAGTCTCATTTAAAAATCTATAAGTTCGTATCATAGCTCGAAAACGATAAGAGCTATAAAGCTCCTGACTATAGCAATCGGTTACCCCCGTCGATATCTACAACTCTTATTTGAACAATTTTTCGATTAAATCAACGGTTTGGCTGTAATAAAAATGGCAACTCTCAAAAAACTCACACGGTATATTCCACTATAAGAATCAATTTTTTCCAGTCTTCTGGTAAAATTCCCTCACTTTTCCAGAAAGTAAAAATTCCTTGACAATTCCAAGGTTTTCCGGTAATGTGGCCACCATGTTTTTTTGCTCGTCAGTGGCAAAAAATACAACCAAAGAGCAACAAAGAAGGTCGTCAAAAAACTTTTTAGAAAAACTATCAGTTGACGCTCTCGCCGGGGTGAAAACTGAAAAAAATCCCTGACTATGACTGAATTTCCCTTACTTTTCCAGGTTTTCCAGGTCGATCGCCACCCTGGGTATAGATTATTGGAAATTCATTCGGAAGGATCGTATCTTAAAAATTCTGGTGTATTTTTAACGAGAATTTTACGAAAGTGTGCGAAAAAAAAAATGAAGATGCACTTTTATGTAAAGATGTTCGGGGCCTGGTCGAAAATTCTTTCCCGAACTCTGATGAGAAAATGAGGATATTTTAATGGAATGAAAGCGTGAAAGTGTTGTTGTGGCATCTTTAGGAAGGAAAAATTTGAGTGGTCCTGTAATGTAATGTGTTTGGATCTTTAGTAGAAAGTATGAATTGGGTCTGAGTTTAATATTTAGTTTTTAGGGTTCCGAAGAAAAAAAACTCAAAATCATTATAGTTTCACTCTGTTTGTCTGCCATACTTTCAGAATTTCTACAACTTTGAAGTTATGGACACATCCTGTGGGAAATTATCGTTAAACGCAAATTCGTAAAATGTAATTTCGATTCATTTACTACACATTTTTCACTTTTAAACTCGATTTGCGAAATACTGAACTTCAAAGTGTGATTTTTTTGTCCCACTCGCTGTTACCTTTCAACTATGGATCCAAGAAATTTGGAAAGAAAAAATATGGATACTAATTTCGATTAAATTGTGTCAGAACTTTAGGAGATATAGGCAACCAAACTTTCGAAAATTCAAAAGGAAATTTGAAGCAGAGAAAATGATAAATTTAATAGATTTGAATGTTACTTTATGGTATTCCATATTTGATATTAGTAAATAAAAGCACTTTAGCTTGCAAAATACCACTTTTATTGAATATAAAAATTCTTATGACATGTTTCGGTCAATATGACCATCCTCAAACGTTTGAAGCGTCATAAGAGTTTTTATATTCAATAAAAGTGGTATTTTGTAAAGTAAAGAGAGAAAATGATCCCTAGTAAATGAAACTGCACTGAGGTTGTGGGATCTATAAAGAAAATGTTGGAAAATGGATAAAATTTTGTACGCTATCGTGCGAGGTATCTAGTGATGAGCAACTGTAAGACCAAGACTTGGCAGTCTTGGTCTTGTTCTTGCATTAAAAATCTTGGTCTTGGTCTTGCTAGAGCAGTTTGAGTCTTGGTCTTGGTATTGCTAAAAACTCTTGCACTTTCTTGCATTTTTTTATTACCGAATTTTTTCCTTCTAAGATCAGAATTTTCTCTCTTTACGGTATTAATTATACTTTCAAACTATTTAAATAGTTTAGCAAGAGTCTTGCTTTTTTCCTGCTTTTGTCTTGGTCTTGCTCACTTGAGTCTTGATATTGGTCTTGCAGCCATACTTATAGTCTTGGTCTTGCTCTTGGTATACATAGTCTTGGTCTTGCAAAAAATACAAGACCAAGACAAGACTGCAAGACCAAGACTAATTTTGCTCATCACTAGCAGATATCGTTGGAAAGATCTCTTAAAATGAAACTGAGGGTTCGTTTACGAAATGCCCCCGTATTTTATTCCAAAAGCTGTGAAAAACCCTGGCCACTTACGAATTCTTAATTAATGACGCGTGTTCAACACGCATTTGGCGAATATTATTTTGAATAATTTTGCATGTAAAAGTAGTCAGAGTTCAAGTAAGTTTAGAAAACATAACCTCAAAATAATTTCACTTTGAAAACATGCTAACTCTGAATAACCGGTGTTTAGTGAAATGATTTTTTATAATTTGATTTAATGATTTACAAAATGGTTTATGTTGTTTAGGGACAATACCGCTCGAATAATTTCAAAAAAGTTTTTTGAAAATTAAAATATTCTATGGTTTACAGATCTATAGTGTGTGTCCAGTGGTAACCTTGAAACTCTGAAACTTATTAAAAATGCACCCGGTCAAAAATATTGATATTCAAACGAATGCGTGTGTGATGTTGTGTATACACGGGGATACCTTGAAAATGTAATAAAACAGTTTCACTGTAATAACGTTTTGACAAAGAACAGTAAAATTTGATAAGTTTAGATTGTGTTGAGGACTGGTACTGGAATGAGATAAGTACTCTATTAATAGCTGAAAATAAAGTGAGATAATTTTTAATACGGTAATAAATTAGTTTGGTTTTGGAATTAGAATTATCTAGCGTTATCTATATTATCTTGTGTTTGAAGTATTGCGGAAGTGTTTATGTTTTGCGGAGAAACTGAAAGAGAATAAAATGTAAAGTATATAGAAAGCCTATAACGTAAAAGCCGCAATACCGGAACGCGATCATATGTCCGAACAGTTTTGACATTTTTATATATTAATGAAATTATTTCTGAAAGAAACCTCTGATAACAAAAATTATTATTAATAGAATGATTATTTTTCAATTTAAATTCACCTCGCATTTAATGTTTCTTTACTTAATTAGAGAAATACATATATACCTATATATTAAACAATTTTTGTTGAATACAATATTTTTAACCTTTATTTACGTCTGATACTTAAACCATTCTATGTTTCCTACTCTGACGTCTAGATGTCACTCTAGGTGTCATATTACTCATATTACACGTCTGTTTGTATAGCGGTACCCAACTTCTAGTGTCATTATTATTTCTCTCTTTTTGGATATAGATGTCGACATTTTGTAAAAAAAAAAACATTAATAAATAAAAATTTTTGGGTTGTATTTTTTTTAAGAACATATTCATTGGGTTAAAAAAACTTCCTTTCATGTTTATTAAGGAAAAAATACCCCTGTCGCAGCATCCTGCATAACATAGCGAATTTCCGTTTAGAAAAATTAGTTTTTCTCGGAAACTAGTTGAAATAGAATAATAGTTTAAAGACCTTTTTTATGTAATTTTTTCTCCTCTTTTAAATGATGTAAAAAAATTTCGCAAAAACTTTTGAATAAGTGGAAATTTTGGCAAAAAACTAATTTTTTGCAAGAACAAAAACCATGTTCCTGACTGAAGAACTCATCCAAGGGTTTGGGACCTTCAATGTTTTCACCGAATTTCATAATATATAAATTTTAGTGAATATAATTTTCGGTTTCTAGGGACCTGAAAACAAATTTCTGTCATAGTCCAGGACTCAAGTCGCATCATAACAGTGTGTGAAAATTGGCTAAAATGGGTGTTTATTTATTTTATCAATTTTTATAAGCCAATTTAATTACACATCTAAAAATAGTGTTCCGGTATAGGGGGGGGGCTTTTACGTTAGGCAATATAAAATTGTTGCTTACCTTTTCCTGCGTGAAGACATCGGCCGGCAACGATGTGGTATTCTTTTGGCAGGCATATTCGGGGGCGAAACTCAGGCACAATATATGGAAACAGGCATGGCAATCTGCCGAACAAACGCAACAGCACGAGGTCAAACAAGTACAGAATATATTGTGAAATGGGAATATACTAGCACAATAAGTCAACGAGTCCGAAGCACCATGAAACGGATCACTAGATTCAAGCTCGGCACCCATTGGCGCGAGCATTGAACAATGTTCACGGCTAATGTTACCGCTATCAGCCGTCTGATAAGCGGCACAAATTTGTTGTTGTTGAGCCTTTAATGACGAATTAACGAACACGGAACGTGGTCGCGTTGTGTAAGCTGCGGCTCCACCGGCAAACTTTGGCGTTCCATGGGTAAAGCTGAGCGAGCGGGTTCTCGAGTTATCCGTGTCGCCTCCACCGGCAACGTCCACACACCGTAGCATATAGTTTTCCGAGTCGATGTTTAACACCGGCAAAACGGCGGACACTGGTGCTGCATCCGCACCCGGACACGTGATTTTCGCCAATTTGATACCACCACCTGGATACATGGAGCGATTTGTGTCCATAATCTCGGGGGACGTTCCGGTCGTTGTTGTACCGTTCATCCCAACCCTGTGCCGCCGATTTCTGCTCGATTATTGTAATCGGCTCACGTGTGGATGTTCTCATACAGTCAGCGGGTGTCCTATATGTGCCACTATTCGCGCCGTGCCGGGGTAATTTTTGTTAATACGTGCAATGTGAATATGTGTGTGACCTTGTCGGCAATGTCGCCTTATTGCATTTATGTTTCGTTATTTTTTTTTTTTGTATTATTTTGGTTAGGTTAGCACTGTTAGCACAGTTAGCACTGCTAGCCAATGTAACCGACTAAGCTAACATATAGTGTCGCTAAGTATTCGGTGAGACAGACCGGTTCTTACAATTGCATCACTTATTTCTATGGCTGACGAGTTGCTTGCGATGAATGTTAGCCGATGTTACACTTGCAAAATTTACATCACTTCAACATCATTTTTTTTAATACTGTAACACAATCGGTACGAATGGTACGAATTTATAAATGGCCACAGTGTCTTAACATTGTTCTTGCTCAACTATTCACTTTTTTTCTTATTGGTCGGCCATCTCCGTGCGGCTCTGGTGCGTACATTCCGACAAACTGAGATGAATCCAATCTATTAGCCCTGATGAACGCGTACACGGGACGAATTACTTCGTCAATTTTATACACTACGCACGTTTAGTCGTGACGATGCCAGACGCACAGCCTCGCACGAACGAACGGACTGTAATGGCCGAACATCGTTCGTCCGTTTTCGTATACGTTTAACACCAGTAGTTGTGTTCTCTATGCTTCTTCCATGACACATTTACGTTCAGCATGGAGTGAGAAATGCCGGTGTCGGACAAAGATAGTCACATAGCAACAAACCGACATCTAGTACTGTTCAAATTATATACATACATACATACATATACTACAGCACACTGTATTATACATATTAGAGACGGCACATGCCGTATAAAAAATCAATGTTATCACAAATATCGACACCCAACCAACTTAACTACTAATCATTTAAGGGGCTACGCACACAATTTGTGCCACAAAATACTAGAAACACACTAAATTATCAAAATTGTGTGAATCGTTTGGAGCCGTTTGTTGGTCTGTCACAGCTTCGGTGCACAAGCTCCTTGGACCATTGTTATCCTTATCAGATAGATACATACAGTAGATCCACAGTATGTGTACCTACAGCAGGTGCATAAATGGTTAAGTAAATGCCATTAAGCTAATGTAATTACATTATGGTCTGCAAAATTTTTACAATCAGATATGTGTTGCTAAGGTTACGAAAACTACCTTACTTTGTTGTTAATAAAGATTTTCATTTTTTTCTGACATTTGTTCGTAATATTTTGCGTGTATTTGAGTGAATTATTAATTAAATACTTTAATAATTTTTTTTGAAAGTAGTTCTCGTTAATTGAAGTAAATATTTTACTTATTTTTTCATAAATATATAATTTTTTATCTCTCTCACCATTATCATTGTTCATGCATAAATATTGTACTGAGACAAACTCAAGTATTTCTTTTATATCGTTTAAAAGAATTTCAAGAGTGAGCAAAACATAATAGTAGATGAAGACGAAGTATCTAGGTATCAATATATATTCAAACAACAGTGGATGTTTCCTACCATATTTACAAGTTTCGATATATATTTAATTTTACTGAGTACGGTAATGGAATTACAGACCACTGGGTATTTTAAAAATGCTGTGATTTACGCAACCTGTATATTTAGTAAACCTTGCATAGTAGCAACATGTTTAACACATACACAAGCACAACATCTGTGTATGTACATAACATTTGAGTGGGGTGTTTTTGTCTACACTGGTATGCCTAGTAAAGAGACAGCAACATCTTTATGATTTGGACGTTCAAAAACTTTATTTGCCACGAATAAATTTCTTTGAGATTATTTATTCAGTGAGTGCTGATAATGTCAGAGAAGTATCACCGATGGTTGTTTGTATTATTTTTTTTTTAAATTAAGTCAGTATACCACTAAGCAAGTAATATGTTCGGGTAATAACGGAATTTTTGTATGGAATTTTCATTTAAATTGATAATTTTCAAATTACACGAATATTCACATAACCCGACTTTTGGATCAACATACGATCAATATTTTCTAGACACCATCTTTTAACAGGGATATATTTTTTTAACTGACTGAGGTACAGACGGAAAAATTCGCGACGCAATTATGTATGATCGAAACTTCATGATTTAATGTTTTGTCGGCCAGCAAAAAATTACAAAAAAGTTGGTAAAATTTTTTGAAAAATTACTTTTTTAACATCCAGTTAATGGGTGTGAGGGGAGGCATAAATGAACACTTTTTGCTAAAATGATTAAAAAAAAAAACTTATAAAAAAGAATTTCAGGAACTCTTATTGTTCGTAATTTAATTGCAAAAACTGAGAAATGTATCAAAATTTTAACGTCCATTTTTTATTATGAAATAATTTTTGCTAACCACCTTAATTCTGATAAAAGTTCTGGGAGAAGTTTTCTCGATGAAACACGTAATGTACAAGGTACATTTTTTAAAACTGAAAAAAATTCATACTCTACACGTTCGTATCGCCTTAACACAAACAGTATCAATTTACACAGTAATCTCATTATTAATATTATCATTATTATCAATTATTCGCTTACCCTCTTCGACATTCTTGCCTATTTACTGTATGAGTACTATTCATTTATTAATACAAAAATAATCATTGTTCAATAAATATATAAAAAAAAACCTTTCAATATTGGTGGTACTCGACCGTTTGACATAAGAACCTTACACTCCTCAATTAAAAGAAAATAATCACTCAATAAAATACCACTAATTAACGTATTAATTGTTTGAATACCACTAAATAAAATAATTGATACAATATTATATAAAAAAAATTAATTAATTAAAAAGATCAGTTATATAACGAGTGTATTTTTCTCTTGTTTTTCTAAATGTTTATGTTTTTAGTTATTAAATTTTCCACGAGAAATGGAAAGATTTTCAAGTATAGTCGAGAAAAAATAGCTAATTGTCACCATTTTTTTTTCAGTTAAAAATTTATTCAAATAAAACTTATACCATCTTAAAGTTCTTGTTCGTAAAATAAAAATTTTCCAACCGAAATTGCAAAACCTCACTTTTTGGGTTCACTTGTCGACTATTTTATAGTATTGTATACTTATTTGCTATTACAGTGGCCAATCCTCGAACGAAGGGTTTCGAAAAATTTTATTTCTTTTTTGAAATGAAGCACTTTTACCAAAAAAGACATTAAAAAAATTGTCGAAAATTTCAAAACAATCGATACAATAATTCTTGAAAAATGTATTTTCGAAAAAAACACGTTTAAAGTTTTGAGTGGAATTTGTTACACGCAAAAACACACTGATATTTTTTAACTTAAACGAAATTATCAATCCTAGGGCTAATCCCAAAAAAAAAACTGTACCCAAGATCACTTAACTTCTTAAATAATGGTCCAATTTTTACGAAATTTTGTGGAAATATTGCTGATATGATTTCCCCACACAGAAAATAAGTGCCTACAAAACCCTTAACATGCAAGTTGGTAACATTCAAAATCGAACGAATAAAAGTAAAAAAACCTATCGATCTCGTACAAAAATCGATCCATCATAACTCATCACGATTTTGTGATAATACATACATACATACACAGTCGATTTGAGTAAAGTCAAGTGTGCATGCTCAAAAGTAAACTGTACACTGGCGAGAAAAGGTAACAACATACTATAAATTGATTAACTGAAGAGAGATAACAAATCATTAAATATTTAACTTATATACAATATTATATACTAATATATATAAATGGTTATATAGTATGTATATTATTTCTATTAATATTGGCAAAAAAAATATTCGAAACAAGGTTATGATTATGAATATTATGATTAAAAAGCCATCAAACGATTAAACTAATTTTTTTAACACAATACATATATTGAACATAGCGGTAAATGAAACACATCATAAAATTGTCAAACTCAACACTTTCGATGGAGAAAAAGTCGATTTTTTCATCCATAGAAAAATTTGTACGATATACGTGAAAATAAATAGCGAATGGTACATTAATTTATAAAGTATCCCTGTTGCAGCATCTGCATAACATAGCGAATTTCCAACGACTGGACATTGGTAGATCACACATATTGTAACAACCTGTATCCCTCTAGCCCTAGAATCATATGTTGGTCTACGAGAAACGTTAATCATACATCGATGTCGTTTTGACGGATGGACTTTTTACGGAGAGTATTAGAGTTTATTTGCAAAAAACATTTTTTTTTACATAACAATACTACAAAAGCGAACAAAATATTTAAAAAAATTGGATTTGGGAAAATTTCTTAATGTAAATATTTTCATTATAAAAATTAAAAAATAAATAAATACATCAATTGTATCATAAAACATGTGTTTCAAATAATTAATTTATGAACTATTATGAGTCAGTGACATTAGTGACTTTACAGAATGTGAAATTTCTCAGTCATAAATATTCCTATAGATATGTAGTTATTTCCCCATTAGGCACATTTGTAAATTTTCTAAAATTTGTTAGTAATTTTTCGAATAAGATCTCAAAAAATAATAAAAATTAAAATATTTTCCACAAAATAAATTGTTAATCTTTTATTAAGTCACTTGAAACGCATTCTTTAGTTTTCGATTCAATATACTAAAACTTCAGTATTATGTCGTCTCTATAAGTCAAACAGCTGTAATCATCTTTCACATTATCATAATCATTGAATAAATTAATTATAATATGCATATCTTTAATAAATTTTAGAAAAATTAGGAAAACTTTTATATGTGAAGTACAAAATCTTTAAAAAAAAAACATCGCGTAATCATACATCGACGTCCTTTTGACGGACACTATTTCAATACAAACAAAACGACAATGACTATAAACAAAATAAATACGTCTTATGTGTTATAACAACAAATAAATTAGATAACAAAAATCTCACAGCAAGCAGGTACCGACAAGTTGTAGTATTGGAACAGGTAGAGAAGTTCGTTCGTCATTTTGACGTGTACGTATGATTCTAGGGCTAGAATAGTTTAACATGCTAATAGTTAAAAAATTTTCAAAATCGTTTGAGAAGTCAATTTATGAAGCTTCTGAGTCCCCAGAATTCTGGCGAACCTCATATAACCAGGGCCGGCGAGAGGGTGGTGTAACTGCCCGTGGGCCCGGATCTAAAAAGGGCGCCCGCAGCCTCGATTAGGGGCCCAGAAAAAGTAAGAAAATGTTTTTTTTTTTTTGTCTGTCAGTTGTATTTTTGGGGGAAAAATGTTTGAAAATTTTTTACTGTGACCGGGAGGCCTGTCATTTCCCGCGCCGGTCCTGCATATAACATTATGTATATCCATCTAAAATACTTAAGCTCTCTAACAGTGAACAAATTTTCAAAATCGGTGATGACGCGTTTTTGAAAAGTTTTTAATTTTTCAAAATCACCTCATTCACCAAATTTCGTACAAATTGGATGTTTCATTCGAGAGTTATCGCTCAGATATATAAATACATGCATATATACAAATTCTAATGAAGGTCATTTTTAGTTTCCGGAGACGTCAAAAAAGTCTCGGGCTCAGGTCTCCCATGAGAGCCGCTGTAATAGCTGAATTTCCAGAATGGAAATTTGTTAAAACGAATATTTTCATCAAAATGTCTCTGTTTGTTTAGAAAATCATTTCCGTTTCCGGATTTTCGGATGTTTAATTACTATGATGAAAATTCCGAAAAAAATTTTCATATAAATATTGACAAAACAGATATCATCTGGTCGTGTATACTATACACCACGATTCAAAAATATCGGGACATATCGGTTAATTCAAAATGGGCCGTAACAGAGGTGAAGTGTGTAATATTTTTTTGGGGTGGAAGACCGAAAGTGAGTTTATTACGGAACAGAGAAGGAGACAGTCTACTTTTTGCCCTCATCAAACGTCTGATTTCCCTGGAAAAATATATTTAAAATTAATTATGTATCTGATCAAGTTGTTTTTATCTAATTTTTTGTGAATTAAATAAAAAATACGCTGGCAATGGGGTGTGACACACAGCTTCCTCGTACTCGTAAAAGACTTTAAAACAGTATTCTACCAAATATATATACCGTGAAATTATATTTTCGCCTTAAAGTTCACAAAAAATTGTTGTAACTCCAAATACTTGAAAGGCCAAATTATAAAATAATAGCAAAAATATTTTAGAAACTAACCCCCAAAATACTTTAAAAATTTGAGCGAAGTGGGACTAGCAGTAAATAAGATATTAACATTTAAGGGGATTTCATGGTAGCGCCGTGGATATTATTACTCCGAATGCAATGAAATTTGTAGGGGACCATCTAAGAACCAGACCCCATAATCTCCGACAATTTCATACAAAAGAATTGAATAGTTCAGAAGTTATGCCACTTGGTGCAATTTAGTATATTAATGGAATGACATGGTAGCGGCGTAGCTACCGTTACTCCGATTTCGATTAAATTTATAGGGGACCATCTACGAACCAAACTGCAAAATTTCTGAAAATTTCATTACAAACAATCGAATAGTTCAGAAGTTATGCCACTTGGTGCAAACTGGCGACAGACGGACGGACGGACAGACACCAAACTAAAATTGTTCAGGAAGCTCTAAAACGTAAAATGTACGTAAAAAAATTTATTTTGGAGGGGAAAAAATTTTTTATTTTTCAAAAATGATCACAATGTTTCCGCTACTTTAGTAGTCTCGGAAGTAATATACGCCATCTATGCGAGATTCAATGAATTCGATATGTAGCAGAGACTCAAACCACAAATCAATATGTATGTAAAATAAATCAAGGTGGAGTTCCCATATATCGCATTTGGTTGAAAATTTGATACAATTTTTTTTTTTTTTTTTTTTTTTTTGAATAAAAAATAACCGTATATGTGTAAATAACGCATAAATTTTAACTCTGGAAATTTTTACACGATGCGAAAAAAAAAATTTGAAATTCAAATAAAAAGTTTAAAATTCAGAATTACTTAGTCAAGTTAAAAGTCTTCACTGAGTTTGGAATAATCATTCATCAAGTGTCGTGACAGGTGATAAATTTCTTGAAAAAATTATTTGAATACTTAGAATACCAACATGTAATTGTAACCGACCAAAAAAATAATATATTTTCCAGCCCTCCTAATTTGATCTACTCTATAAAATTTTTTTCTAAGGTCAACCAAACGAATAATGAATTGGATAAAACTGTTATACGCGAAAGGTCACGAAAAATCAGTGATTTTTTAAAAAAAAAAATTTTGTCGAGCCAAATTACAAATCGAAAATTTTATGTCATGAATGAATTTTGTTAATATTCAACGTCTAAATAAATATTCTATAGTAATTAGGCTTGCGACGAATGCCCTATTCGGTCGCTGGCCGAATATCGAATATACGGCCAACACCCTAGCCGAATATTCGGCGAATACTATTCGAACAAGACCTTTCAAATGACACCCCACACGATATATGAAATTAAAAATATGAATTTGGATACTTAATTTTCCCTTTTCAAAATTACCTAGATACTTTTTTAGGTGCAAAACCATAAAGAAGTAAAATACAGTTGAACCTTCCTTTATACGGTGGATAGGGACCGCATAAAAAAAATCGCACAAAAAAAATATATTCAAAAATATCATAAATAGCTATAAAAAGATTGTAAAAAAAAAACTTTTTTATGCAGTAGATCTGAACCGCATAAAAAAAGTTTCATCGAAAATACACAACTCAAAACGCTCAAAACCTCACAATTTCAATAGAAGTTGCTTTTCTAAACAAGATAAATCCTTAACTTACACGTAGAAACATTTTATTTCATTTTTATAATATTATGAAAATTTTGAAAAATACATCTGTAAAAAAATTAAATGGTGCAATAACTCATGTTCTTATGCAATGTATTGATTAAATGTTTAAAAGCCGTTAAAAAGTATTTTTGTGCGATTTTTTTTTATGCGGTTTGTAAAAAATGGCCATTAAAATGCATAATGTAAATCAAAATCACGAGACAGTAAGAAACTTAAACAATTACTATAATAACTTTCTTTGATAAAAATTCTTTTTAACGGCTTTTAAGCATTTAATCAATACATTGCATTAGAACATAAGTTACTGCATCATTTAATTTTGTTAAAGATGTATTTTTCAAAATTTTCCTAATATTATAAAATTGAAATAAATTGTTTCGACGTGTAAATTAATGCTTTATCTTGTTTATAGAAGCAACTTCTAAGGAAATTTCTAAGTTTTGAGCGTTTTGAGTGGTTTTTTCGATGAAACTTTTTTTATGCGGTCCCGATCAACCGCACAAAAAAAGTTTTTTGTACAATCTGGATCGAACTATACTTTTTATAGCTATTTATGATATTTTTGAATATATTTTTTTTTCAGCTGTATGTATACTAAACAGTACACCTATTATGACTATGTAGCTATTTATTTGTGTGTATTTGTGTATATATACATAATATAAACAGAACGTTCCTGGAATCAAAGTGTATGGACATTAATATTGCATTGTTTTCAGTAAAGTATGTACATATTACGTCACAGCTAGTAGGGAATGTTATTTAAAGTTGGTATTCGGCCGAATAAGTCGAACACCAAATAGTTGCCGAATATTCGTTGTAAGCCTAATAATTGCTGGTCTGTTAACGGCTCCGAAAAAAAATTTCGGTCAATGAATTTGAAATTTTGGATGTACAAGCTACAGGTGGTAGATCTCAACAAATTTTTTGAGGCATTTTCCCGTTTTGGACGAACCACATCGTGTGGGATATCGTTAGAAAGCGCTCCTAAATTTTTCATTTTTAAACCTCGCTTGCGAAATATTGAACTAAAAAGTCAGCTAATTCTGATGTTTTTTAAACGTGTGTTGATTTAAAAAAAAAATTTCGTGTCCCTGAACGAAAAAAGAGTTAACACAAAGAAACACTGAACAAAGCATCACATCCATTGGGGTTCAATACAAAGAGGTGTATAAAATGTAAAAATTATTCAAGAAAGGGTAGTTTATTTATTTTTATTGTAAAGCCATTACCAACAGTGCTATTAAACGAAGGGGATTGTGATAAAATCTTTAAGAATTTAACAATTTTTTTACATAAAAAATTCATTTTTATAGTTCACAACCACCCCTAAAAAGATAAACAGGGTGACCATCCACCATTTTCTCGTTTATCGATAATTTCATGGAATTATAAAAAAATAAAAAAAATAAGATGATACGTAAATAGATCAATTAGAAAGGTGACATGTCGTATCCAGATATATACAGTCCCTGGATTAAACTTATAGTATAGCTCCTAGACAAAAATTGGGACAAAAACAGATCCGGATTTACACAATAGAAATCTCCACAAAATTGATAATAAAAAGTATAAGCGTTTTTATTTTGCTCACCAACCCTAGTTTTCAGGAAAATTTGAAAAATTTCCGAAATTTCGTTACCATGTTAGCAGGGGCTTCCACATGAGAAGTGGCCCGGGGCTTCCATAAGTTTCCAAATGCCCATCAAAGTGCATAATGAGAATGAAAAGCAGGGCTGGGAACTATTTAAAATGATTTCATTTTAAATATGTATTTAAAATACAAAATGGCATTTTGCATTTTCTATTTTACATAAGTTCGATCAAACCATTTTCCATTTTGTATTTAAAATGGAAATTTGAATCCATTTTGCATTTAAAATGAAAATGCATGTATACTCAAATTTATGTGTATATACATTATGACTCATATTAATCATAGAACTCGAATTGAACGTAGTCTAACAAATTGTGTTAAATGTGAGTCGATTTAATTAACTCAATTTTTTTTTATAATTCGAGTTTTAATGTCATTTGAGTTACTAGAGCTACAGTTCTCTCACGTGAAATTTTTCTGATTCAAATCGTGTGCTATTATTTTTAAGACACGTCGATAAGAAATGTTTTAATATTTCGCGTAGATGATTTTCATAATTTAGAAGTCGCAGTAGTAGCGTAGTCACGGTTTGATTATGTCAAGTCTGAATTAAATTTTACAATATTTTTGAGTAACAATATTTCAAGAGTTAAATTTTATTGTTCATATCATGCAAACTTTATAAATTTTTCTCAAAAGACTGCGCTGCCCTTATTTAATTTCAATACGTTTGACATTTTCTTAACTTTCTTTTATTAATATAAAAAACAATAAAAGATTTATAGTATAGAAAAGTAAGAAAAGCATTTTGCATTTTATAATCCATTTTAAATAGCTATTTTCCATTTTCTATTTTAAATATGTTCATCAAAACCATTTTCCATTTTGTATTTTAAATGCATTTTTGGAAACCATTTTCTATTTTAAATGGTTTCTATGAACCATTTTTCCCAGCCCTGATGAAAAGTAAGAAAAAGTACGAAATTTCAAGAACATTAATTTGCGATAAAGTTAGTTATTGACTGTTTTTAAACATTTTATCAATACATACATTACATAAGAATTATAAATTATTACATCATTCAGTTTTTATGTCATCGAAGGATGACATATTAATATCATTGTGTGATCATAGTGGGGGAAACATTATTCTAGAGTTGTACATCCATATTGAATAAACGCAAGAGGGCTGTAGAGTTAACAACTATAGAGTTAAATAAAAATCATAAATTAACACTTTCACTGAGGTGACATTACTTAGTGCGTGTCAAAAACACGCACTTAACGAATTTTTTTTTACTCGTGTATGCATTGTAATTTTTTATGTCACCGAAGGATGACATATTAATCTCGTTGTGTGGTTATAGTAGAGAACTATATAATATAATAATTATAGAGTTGTACATGCATCTATTGAATAAACGCAAGAGGGCTGGATTCCTACTGTATTATAGAGTTGTACATGCATACATTGAATAAACGCAAGAGGGTACATTCGCACTGTACTTAAAAAAACGAGCCAAAAAATCATAAATTAACACTTTCACTGAGTGACATTACTTAGTGCGTGTCAAAAACACGCACTTGACGAGTTTTTTTTTAATATTATAAAAATGAAATAATATATTTAAAAATGTTCCCATGTGTAAATCTTGTTCAGAAAAGCAACTTTTAAGGAAATCGTACGATTTTGAGCGTCGTTTTTGAGTTACGTAGTTTTTATGGAACTTTTTTATGCGGTGCCAATCCACCCCACAATTATTCCTGGGAGTAACTAGATATACATTTTTTGGCTCTGGACGTTTTATCTGTTTTATTTACTGAGTAATCCGACCCTGGGTATAATTCACAACGACATCGGTGAATAATTCTAAAAACTAATTAACTCCGGTGACTAGAACTTACATTTATATAATTAAAATGTCATCTTGTCATCCAACTGACAGGATTCGAGCAACGCTTTTCTAAATATCAATTCTTAAAAATTTTAAAAAAGTGAAGTTCAACTCTGACGTAATCAGTTACATTTAATTGTTTTAATTTCAAAATAATTTAAATAACGTCTAAGTTCAAAAAAAAAAAATCTCAAAGATTTGATAATTTTTGATGAAAAACACAATAAAAAAGTCCTAGAACCGATAAAAAAAAAGTGAGTTTCAGGGGAAAAATTCTAGCGCAGGAAGACAAAACTAGTTAAGTCCAAAATATTTACTTTACAGTAGAGACTAAAAACTAAAACGAAATGCAGGCAACATCAGTTTATTTGAATTATCTTCAAGTTTACATCACATTTTGTAAATTTTTTTCAATCAATTACTTTATTAACATGTAACACAGTAAATCATAAAAAAAAATAAACTTTAAACCTTAAACTAAAATTTTTTAAGACATTTTTATGGACTTAAATAAAAAAAAACAACAATAAATTTCATTATTAAAACCATTTGTGGACTTAACCTGTTTTAGCGGGTAGTTGTTGCCATAAAAATACACTTTCAATTTAAATTAAACTATGCACTTATTTATTATTTTATTAAGAATTTTAAGAACTTAACTTCCTTTGTCAGTTTCTGCAAAGAATTTTTTTTATAACAAGTGCATAAAAAATTATGTTGGGGGTAGTGATGGGCTAGTAACTAACTAACTGTTAAAAAATACCAGTTACTTGTAAAGTAACTAAGTAACTAGCGATGCCATTTGAATACCCTTAGTTACTTAGGTAGTTACCATGGATGTATTATACAATAAATTTTATGTATATACATATCTGACATACCTGCACAATAGTTAGTTACTTATAGTCCTTATAGTACAGTATGTATAAGTTACTTATAGCACCTTCTAGCCTGTGTACGTATTTCCAATATGTATGTATGGCATGTTTGTTCATTTTCATAAGGATTCTGGACAAGACTGACTTGAACGATTTATCAGTTTATGATGAGTCCAGATGTTTCACATCTGAGGTAAAAGAGTTTACAATTTTAAGAAAAAATAAATTTTAAGAAGAAAAATACTTAACAAAAGCATGGCAAATAAATTATATTTTTGTCCCTGAGTTGTGGATTTTTTATTATTTTATGTTGTCCTGCCTACTCATTACACTACTTATTATATATACTACGGTTACATATTGAGTATTTCTTTCATTGTAACCGATAATTCTTATAACTGGTAAACGATCTTCACCATACATAAGATAGTTACATAGTATCAGGATGTTTGTATTTAGGTACTATTTGAGATACGTATAGGTACAATGCAAAAGTAACTAACTAACTAACTACATAAAATAACTAGTATTTATACTGAAAGTAACTAATAGTTACTGGTACCTAAAAGTAACTATAAAGCCCATCACTAGTTGGGGGTGAAATTGACTTTTGCCCTTTTGGAAATATATGAGATAAACTTTCTTGGCCCTTATTATAAAATTTAAAAAAAAGTCAAAAATGGACTTAACTACTTTTATCTACCTGCGCTAGAATTATGCCCCTATCATAAAAATAGAACTATCTACCCCCCCCCCCACCCAAAAAAAATTATTAAAATCCCATCAATTAATTCATACGAAATCGTTAAAATAGTGTTTAAGAAAAACAAAAATTTAAATGTATGACGTCATTAAGTATATCTACCACGTCTTCGGCGCCAAAATTCGTATAATTTAAATGATCGAAAATTGATATTTACGATTTGGAATTAATTAGAGGTTTTTCGAATCGGAAACCGAGTTTCTGGATGCGTTCAAATTACGCTGTACAGCAATTTTTTTTTTTTAAATCCTCTTCAAAGTGCATAATAAAAATAAAAAGTAAGAAAAACTAAAAAAATTTAAACATTAATTTGCGCTACAGTTAGTTATTGATTGTTTTTAAACATTTTATTAGTAGTACGTTACGTAAAAATATCAATTACTGCATCATTCAGTTTTCATTTTATATATGTATGTACTGCAATTTTTGTAATATTATAAAAATGTTTCCTACTACTGCTTTATCATGTTTAGGAAAGCAACTTTTAGGGAAATCGTGAGGTTTGGAGTTACGTATTTTCTATCAAATTTTTTCGACAATATACTGTGAAAAATAGAAAATTTGAAAAATCAGCGATGATATTTACTGTTAAACTGTTTTGTGTTGAGTTAAATCTGTTGTTCATATCAACTGGAACTCATTCTATTTTTGGCTTCGTTTATAATTTTTTTTTTTTTTAATTTATTCTTATCTCACAGTAAGTAGTAGTAATTTTAATTGGGGCTATTTTTAAATCATTTGATTAGTGGCGATGTTAAACAACTAAAATTCACTATGTTTCATCGCAGAGGTGGACTTAAGAGTTTTATCGTGAACAACCAATTAACTTCACAATCGTCAACCTTCGAAATTTCACCAAGTGCATAGAATGTTTGAAAATGTTCCTAAATATAACATTTTTTTTTACAGAAGTCATTTTTCTAGTGTTCCGACACGTTTAAGGGGAGGTTTACTCGAGAGTCCTTAAAAATTATGTATTTTTCTAGAATTTTTTTCTCAAGAACGGAAGTAAATATCAATTTCAAATTTTGTACACATATTTATTAAGTATTAAACTATACAAAAAAAAATTTTTCAAGGAAAAATATAAAAAAGTGCCCATTTTATAGATAGTGCAGTGTGACGATCCGAAAATCCAATGCCTTGTTGGTGGACATCCTAGCGCCGGTAACAAGCCACCGAAATCCAAAAACAAAAATATATGAAGAGTACCGGCACCTCTACATATAATATCAATAAATTGCTGAAAGAAAAAAAAAATGGTGGATGTTTGAACTTTTGATTACGATTTTTGTCTTATTTTTCGCTCTTTAAAGTAAATTTAAAAATAAAAAAATATTGAAAGTGTATCGAACTTAGGTAGAGGTGCCGAAGAATTGAATTATCTTTAAAATAAAAAATTTAAAAAAAAGGATCCATCGAATAGTTTTTGAGTTATCGGGTCCACCAGTTTCAAAAATGTAGTTCCGAGATATTATAAAATATATATAAAGAAACGTATTTTCAAAATTTTATATTTAATACTCATTATTGCGTGAACTACGTTTTTTGAATTTTTTTTTTTATAGAACGCTGGATTCGGTTAATGTGCAAGAATCTTGTTTTTAAATTATTTTCAGTAAAATCACTTTGGGAACATATTCTACACATAATTAGCTAACAATTTCTGCAAAAAAAAATCGATTTTCTTTAACGACTCTCAAGTAAACCTCCCCTTAATTTTGGTAAAATTGAAAAGAACGGCTTCGAAAACCTATAACTGGCTTCTAATTTTATCATTCTATTATTCAAATATATGGTTTTTACCATCAAATTAAAAAAATTCGTTTTATATCAAAGTTTTGAATTAGGGTGGTTTGGGTGTGGACTATTCTCACGTAATACACGTAACCATCCGTAAATACGCCACTGTCTTTCATAAAACATGAGATTCAATAACATTTAAAAAAAAATTTAACCGCTTTTTCGCCGAAACCGCACACACAGAAGCCAAAACATGTTCATTCGAAACTTTTCAGTGAAATAATTTCCATTATAGTGATAAGTAAGCCCATTGTAGGATTAACGATTCTTCGAATTAATTCGAGGAATCAATTAATTTATAATAAATCCTATTCGGCATTAAATATATTACAGTAGAATCTCTGTTAACTGGACAACAGTGTTATGGTAAAAATTTGTCCGACTAACCGAGGTGTCCGTTTAACAGAGGCAGAATAAATAATGTAGTATTCGTAACTAATTTTTTAACTCAAAATTTCTTTAATTTTACGTCCGAGACTACTAAAGTAGCGGAAGCATTGTGATCATTTTTGAAAAATAAAAATTTTTTTCCCTACAAAATAAAATTTTTTACGCACATTTTACGTTTTAGAACTTCCTGAAAAATTTTGGTTTGGTGTCTGTCCGTTCGTCCGTTTGTGTGTCGCCAATTTGCACCAAGTGGCATAACTTCTGAATTATTCGATTGATTTTAATGAAATTTTCAGAAATTATGCAGTTTGGTTCCTAGATGGTCCCCTATGAATTTCATCGAAATCGGAGTAACGGTAGCTACGCCGCTACCATGTCATTCCATTAATATACTAAATTGCACCAAGTGGCATAACTTCTGAACTATTCAATTCTTTCTTATGAAACTGTCAGAAATTATGCGGTCTAGTTCCTAGATGGCCCGCTACAAATTTCATTGCATTCGGAGTAATAGTATCCACGGCGCTACCATGAAATCCCCTCAAATGTTAATATCTTATTTACTGCTAGTCCCACTTCGCTCAAATTTTTAAAGTACTTTGGGGATTAGTTTCTAAAATATTTTTGCTATTATTTTTATATTTTGAGTTACAACAATTTTTTATGAACTTTAAGGCAAAAGTATAATTTCACGGTATTTGATAGAATACTGTTTTAAAGTCTTTTGCGAATACGAGGAAGCTGTGTGCCACACCCCATTGGCAGCGTATTTTTAATTCAAATCAATTTTATGATCGAATTTATGTACTAGCTTATACAAAAATATAACGTTTACAGATGGATCGTCACATTAGAATCATTGTTAACAAGTTAAAATATGAACAAATATACCCAGCCCATATAGGTATACATGCGTCCGGTAACAGAGGGTCCGGTTAAGAGAGTGCTGAATGCATTGGTTTTAGTATAGCAAGCCATCGTCATAAAAAATTTGTCCGGCTATAGCTGGAGGGGTCCGGTTAAGAGAGGTGTCCCGAATCAGAGGTTCTACTGTATATAGAGTAGTGTCCAAGAAAAACCAGGACAGCGATTCTTGAAAAGTGAAGTGAAGTGGAATGGAATGAAATGAAATAGCTGAGAACAGAAGCAAAGGAAATATATTTTTATAAGTTGGTAGGTATACATTATTGTGATGATGGGTACTCTATCGACGAAATTGATTACTAATAAGAGGAGGTATAAACCGGAGGAGGAGAATGCAAGATCGAGCTAAATCCGGTGGAGGAATTTTAAAATTAATTAATGAAAAACTAAATAAAAGTAGTAAATAAAAAAAAAAAACAAACGCTACTACTACAAAACAAGGTTATTTAGAAGGAAAATGTATAATTTAAATAAAAAAGAATTAATAAAACACAAGAAAAAAGGTAAAAAATTAAAACAGTTAATATAAAGCACAGGTAGCTATTCAAAAATCACAACGAACGCAAACGGAATGGACGAAAGATGGCAATAAAATGATGAATGTTTGTAAATTTTATTTTTTAAATTTCACATAATATGTAATCGGAAATTAAAACTGTATACTCATGGGCGTACCCGGGATCAAACCTAGAGGGGGGCAAACTATGGTAAGTTAAGTTGTAACTAAGGATGGCAGCCTTTCAAAAATAATCGGTTTTCAGTTATTTCGGTTTATTTTTTGTTCGGTTTAACTTTACGGTTTATAATCGCTCAAAATAACCGGTTTTAAGTTTCTTAGGAAGGACAACACTTTTAGGAAAAAATTTTTATTTTACAATTATATTTATTTTTAAACGATGGTACTTTTCGTACCGTAAAAACCATAGCCAACATTAGATAAATGTATTAGAATTTTAAAGAAATTAATATAATTTTTTTCTTAATAAAAACAAATTATCAGACAAACATAAATTTTTAAATTTATTTTGTTTCAGAAAATAATTTGCCCGATCTTTTTCTCTGGTTATTGATTTAAAAAAAAAAAAGAAAACACCGGTAATATAAGAAAGGACTCAAGAAAATAACCGGAATAAACCAGTGAGCCGAAACAGAAAAGCCAGTTTTAGGTTATAAAAGGTAGGTTTTTTCCATCCCTCTAGTTGTACCATTTTAGTACGGAAAAGGCAATGTGGTAAAGCCAATAAAAAAAATTAAGTATGAACATATGTATAATTTTATATAATTCGCACACAAATTTTTTTTGTTTCTAGGAGGCAACTGCCCCCCTCTGCCCCTCGCTGGGTACGGCCATGTGTGTACCATAAATAATACCTCCTCTTATTAGTAATCAATTTCCTCGATAGAATACCCATTATCACAATAATGTATACCTATCAACTTATAAAAATATATTTGCTTTGGTTCTGTTCTCAGCTATTTCATTTCATTCCATTGCACGTCATTCACTTTTCAACAATCGCTGTCCAGACATTTTATTCAACTCATAACCAAAAAAAATTTCTCAAAATTATATTTCTCAAACTGACCGGACAAACAGAAACAAAACTGCTTGGCCGATTGACATTATTCGTGTAAAGTACGGTCTGATAACATTTTGTGTAGCACTGTACTTGAAGGGAAATGTTACTTGACTAAATTTGCAAATTACATGGATTTTTCCGCATTCTATTGTTATACATTTAACAATACCTTCCGATTTCCCGGAATTCAACAAATAATGATTTAATTAATTATATGTACCTAACATTAATTAAAACTTTTTCTGAAATTAAAAAAAAAAAGTTCTCTTCTAAATACATTTTTCACAGAATTGGCTAAGAGAAAATAAAACGTATTTAAAAAATTAAATAACTGAAACTCTTTTAAAAGGACAGTAGCGCCTCAAATTTTTTAAAATTCGATGTTAGCGAGTTTCCAGAATGGAATTCAGCTATTAAGTCACTGTTATAACGCGACTTGAGCCATGGACCACGGCAGAAATTTGTTTTGAGGTGCCTAGAAATGTGCGCACGATAAGTCTCAAACGAAACATTGTATATTTACGAAATTTGGTAAAAATGTTGGAAATCCCAAACTGTTGGGCAAGTTCGTTAGCCAGGCACATCCGATACCGGAAACATGGTTTTTTGGGCATTTTTCGTAAAAAAAAAAAACTAGTAACCCCTACCCCTTAAAAAACTGAAACCGTTTCCTGAATGATGCTATAAAATTACTGAACTGAAAGGGTATTTACTAACTACATTTTAATTAACTGGCCGAAAAATAACCAGAATTTTCCGTTAGTGCCTTGATTCGTGGTGATTCGTAAAAATTATTCGTTTTTTCGTAAAAATTTAGGGGAGCGTAGGGTATTTGACGCTTTTCTAGACATTTCCGACACTACAAATTATTTTAATGTCGAACACCTAGTTGTAAAATTATAAAAATTCGGTTTTTTTTCAAATATTTTCTAAATTAAAATTGACGAAATTACGAAGGTTTTAAAACTGTGTTCCATAAACGGGAAGTCTGTAAGAGATTTTTCGAAAAATTCAGAATTGGTGAGTAAAACATTTCTTCCATACTGATAAGTTCTCCATAAAATACTTTTTTTTAATAATTAAAAAAAAAAAAAAAATTTATGGTTCCGTAGTCAAAACCGGGGAATCCCAGTAAAATCTTTCTGTCTGTCAACCATTTTTTTGTTTTACGAACAGGTTTTCCACGCCTGATTAAAAATTTACATAAAATTTGATCCATTATTTTAAAACACAAAATTCCTGATAAAAATACTTGCGAATTTGTCGAATTTCAGTTTACCAACTCAAATTCCGGTTGTCTCAATGCTGAAACTTTTCAAATCGTTTTCTCGCATTCCAAAAATACTGTCAAAAAAAAAAAACAAATCGATTTGGAATTGAACTGTATCAGCAAAAATCACTATATATTGATTAGAGTGTATTGCTCAAGAGCGAAAATCGATAACGCGAATGTTATCTTGAACTCAAAACAAGACCTAAGTCAATTTGTTGTGTATAAATCTAGATAAGTCGTTTTTTTAAACGGATTAACTTGTGATAGTGTCCAATATAAGAGAAAATTTTGCAAAATAAAGAAAATCGTACGATAACTTTATTTTGACGTTCGTAATCTCAGATAAACTACTTCAGATGTTTGAAGGTTATTACAAATTAAGCTATATTTTCATTTTAGTTAAGCAGACCTTTTGAGAAATTGTTTTCTTTTCTTTTTTTTCAAATTTCTCAACATTTCAGGAACGTTGTGTCAAAATTTTAAAAGTGAACAAAAACTTTGAACGCGTTTTTCTCGAAACTACCATAAAAAAAATTGGGAAAATTTTATTTCTTCTTTATTAGTGTGATTTTTTTTTTTTATAGATAATGACATCGTTTGATGAAGTACTATTGAGATTGCTCTGATCTTTACTGATAACATGATTTTACGCAGTAGCTATTGCCTGTAGGATAAATATTACGCCAATTTTGATGGTGATCGCTTTAAAAAATGTAATTTCGAGAAAAATGGGTTTACAAATTTTTCATTTACCTATATAAAATATCTGAAATTTTGAAATACGGTTATCGTACACTTTACCATATTTTGTAGTTCTAGTTAATTAAACGTCCACTAGATGTCGTGACAAATACAAAAATCGAAATTTTAAGTTGCAATTTTCGTGACCACGTGATATAAACACATATTTTTAGAGAAAAAACACTTTTACTTAACTCACTTTAAATATTTTATTGAATTTTCACTGTATTTTCACTTCTGACTCGCTGTATATTGTGCTAGTATTACACTAAAGAAAATAATTATTTAAAACAAACAATTAATTAAATGATATTAAAAATTAGGAGTAAAAAATTATTTTTTCTTAAACTAATAAAATAGTTTTTCAATTTTTATACCACTCTTAAGTAAAATTTGATGATAATTATGATAAAAAATAAATATTAATTTTCAAAATTTATGAACTCACCACGACACGTTGACCCGACTTTTCCAGTGCCCCAAATATAATCATTACCTAAAAAGAAAATTAATTTTAATATCAAAAATAATACGAAAGCAATCAATTTCTGATTCCACCCAAAATTTGTTTAGTTTTAACGTAGTTGGTCCGAGATAGTCAGCTACAAAAGTATATTTCAGCGAAATTTTCTTTTATCAAAAATTAAATAATATATTAATATTCTTCACTTATTATATTTGTATACCACTTGTTTTTTTGAATTTCTACGGGCTTATGTTGTAGTAATATAAAAGCATTGTTGAAAAAGCGTTATAAAAACGTTGTAAAGTGATGTTTATAAATTATATTTCAAAAACGGCGTAGTGAATAATTCTTATTTGTTATTAAATATGGTTTGTAACTTTGTATTAAATAACATATTAAATTTTTATCAAATTCCTTTGACACATTTTCATTTTATTCAAAAAAAAAAAATAAAGTTTTCCCATAAGAGCCCGTGTTAAAATTACAAAACTTTGAAATCGTTTTTCTCAAAATTGGAGTAGTCAATTTTTTTTTTCTAGAGAAGTCCCGTTAAAATCCTTTGAAAAAATCGTTTTATCGACCCACTACCCTAAGTATTATATAATGTTAATAAATTTGTGCGTTACTTTATGATATTCAATATTTGTATAGTGTAAAATAGCGCAAAATTATTTCGAACATTAGTTGTTCGTTTTTTGTTTGAAAATTAATAATGAATGTACCGAAACAATTGTCACAAGTGTAAGTATCGGTTTATTAAACTACACAAATATGTAAATACAGCATTGAAATAGTTTTTCTCGAAATTGGGGTGGTTAATTTTTCTTTTCGGTAAGGGCTCGTATTATTGGTATTGAATTAAATAAATATCTCGAGAAGTTTCGTTAAAATCCTTTGACAAAATCGTTTTATCGACCAACTGTCTTAAGGTATAAATTTCAACAAAAACTAATTTTTTTTTAAATGCTGAGAGCTGATAACTTTTCGTTTTAGAGTTAAGCCAAAATTATCACTTTTAAGATGATTGGCGTACCAGAGTATTCTAAAAATTTTTGGATTTCTTGTTTTTTACTATATAATACACAAAAAGTTTAAATATTTAAACAAATCTTGACGTATAGTTTGTAAGATAATTCAATCAGAACATTCAATAGAATGTTCTGAGAACATTCAATCAAAAACATTCAATAGAATAAATACTTTCAGCTAAAGATTAGATTACAAAAAAAAACTCTTTGGGAACATTTAAAGAATAAGATCATCAAACTCTGTTGTACAGAATTTTCCCAATTAAATTTTAAAAATCGGGAAATGTACCGAAATTTATGTTAGCCATATTGAATATTAGTTAAATGTTCATTCTGTGCTTTCAAATTAAAAAAGAAAATCCAAAAATTCTAGAAATCTAGAAAACCCAACCACCGTAAAGCTAAGCGTCACGACCTGTGACTTCCGCGAAAGTTATTTTTTGAGTCCATTCAACCCAAACGTGTACGTAACAGTAAATTAGCGATAATGAAGCCACCATTTCTAACGAAAAATACTAGAATTCAAACAGGAGTGGAAAAAATCCACCAAAAAAATACAAAAATAGACCTACACAGTAATTAAAATCCAAAAATTCAAAATTACTTACAATGTTTACATAGAATTGGACGTAAAAAATAAACGTCCTGAAACTGATGATCACTATCTAGACCTAAAACAAAAAAATCTCAATGTAAAATCAAAAATTCAAAAATCTATCCCAAAAAAAAAATAATATAAATAAATATGAAAATAATTTACGTTGTCAACTTTTCACTATATTTAATTGTTTAAATTACGAACCGGTTTTCGAGCGATTAGCTCATCATCAGGTATCAAACAAGATTATCTGATGATACCTGATGATGAGCTGATTGCTCGAAAACCGATTCGTAATTTAAACAATTAAATATAGTGTAAAGTTGACAATGCAAATTATTTTCATATTTATTTATAATATGGATTTTCACAAAGTAAATCTTTCTAGTGTTAATTATTTAAAAATTTATCCAAAAAAAAATTACCGTTATATGTTTTCCTTGTGGAAATCTCTTCTAAACCTGGAGCAGACGGATGATGTATGGTTCGATTCTTCTCCGAGCCCAATAATTTGACAAAATCAACTGTAAAACAAATGAGAACGTGTTAAAATTTTGTTACAAAAGTCATAAAATTAACACATACAGCAACAAAATGGCATTTTTTTTTTCGATACGTTATTGAAAAAATTATATTTAATACAATAATTAAATCAATAAATTGTGATAATCGCTGATAAAAATTCTCGTGTATTCAAACTAATAATGATCGTTTAATGAGAAAAGTGTAACTGGATATTTCTACGATTTACAAGAGTTCTAATTAATTCCCTATTCATTAAATATATTGCCTCTCGGTATGAATAAACATCGGAAATTAATTATAAATAAATAAATCAATACTTTTTCAATAATTAGATCTTACAAAATTTATCACAATTAATTTTCGAAAAGGTTTTCAAAACCTTTTAGTGTATTTTTTAAATAAATGTACCGAGAAAAATGATAAAATTATGAGAGTTTCACAGAACTATTATTATTTCCAGGGCTGGGAAATATTTAAAATGATTTTAAATATATATTTGAAATACAAAATGGCATAAGTTCGATCAAACCATTTTCCATTTTGTATTTAAAATGGAAATTTGAGTCTATTTTACATTTAAAATGAAAAAGCATGTATACACAAATTTATGTGTATACAATATTAATCATAGAACCTTAAACGACTTGAAGTTTAACAAATTGTAAGTTAAATGTAAGTTGATTTAATTGACTTAAATTTTTTATAACTCGAGTTGCAATGTCACTTGAGTTAAATTTGTTACTAGAGTTGCAGTTCTCTTAAGTCAAACTTTTCTGACTCAAGTTGTGTACTACTATCTTTAAGACACGTCGATAAGAAATAATTTTGTATTTCGAGAAAAATGATTTTCATAATTTTATTAGAACCTGCAGTCGTAGCGTAATCAAGATTTGAATATGTCAGGCCGAATAAAATTTTACAATATTTTTAAGTAACAATATTTGAAGAGTTAAGTTTCGTTTTCATATCATGAAAATTTTACAAAATTTTCTCAAAAGACTGCCATTATTTAATTTCAGTACGTTTGATATTTTCTTAATTTTTTTTTTTTTATTTGATTAATAATAATACCTCATAAAAAATTTATAAAATAAATTTAAAGAAAAAAAAAAGCATTTGGCATTTTATAATCCATTTTAAATAACTATTTTCCATTTTCAATTTTAAATATGTTCAGCAAAACCATTTTCCATTTTGTATTTTAAATGCATTTTTGGAAACCATTTTCCATCTTCTATTTTAAATGGTTTCTATGAACCATTTTTCCCAGCCCTGGTTATTTCACAGAAATTGCTATTTCAAAGAACTAAATAACCGACGCCATGATAAAATCAAAGCACTGTAATTGCCAGTTGACGTATAAAGATTTTTCAATGCAACTTTGAGCAAATAAAAATAATTAAATTAACGAAAATTGTATCACAGAATAATAAATTCACATCCAAAATTTTGGTTTTTAAATAAAAAATTTTCTTATGAGATTTTCAATGAAAAAATATACATGTCTATCATACACTTTATCAAATAATCAAAGCACTGTACGTTTTTTGACAATACAGTTTTTTTCAAATTGAATTATTTTGTATAATAAATAATGAAAAATTTCAAAAAAATATAATCAAATGATAAATATAAAATGTTTGGAAGTAATTTTTAATAAAAAATCATATTTATTAAGAATTCTTACCCACATTTTTCTCGGAAAATACACAACACGAAAAAACAACTACATTCACTAAGACGCCATATCAACTGAATGTACTCAGTAGGTGCTGTAGGTGACAGTTGTATCGTAAATTCGAATTTTAAAAATTTAATTTTAATTTAACAAATTAAGGGTGGATTTTTTTTAAATAAATAAACAATTTGAAATAAAAAAATTTCTAAAACGTATAAAAAAAAACGTTTTAAGAGGCGTTTCCTTAATTTTTTAACTAAGATAATAAAATATATTAAATTAGATATTTTATTCATTTGAAAGTGCATATATTTAACTACTTGTAAAAAAAATTTGTATATTTCGTCTTTAAGGTGGGGTCAGTGCATTAAAGATTAAAAATTTACATAATTTTATTATTTGAAAATATAATAAAAAATGGACTTCTAACTAATATTCAATATGACTAATATGAATTTCGATATATAGTGAAAAAATTTTTAATTTTGTCAAATTTTCACTTAAGTTATTTTGGTCGATAAAACGATTTTTTCAAAGAATTTTAACGAAACGTGTCTAGATATTTATTTAATCCAATACCAGTAATACGAGCCCGTACCAAAAAAAAAATTGACCATCCCAGTTTTGAGAAAAACGATTTCAAAGTCTTGTAATTTTAACACGGGCTCTTATGGGAAAACTATTTTTTCTGAATAAACTGAAAACGTATCAAAGGAGTTTCATAAAAATTTAATATATATTATAAAATACAAAGTTACAAACCATATTTAATAAGAAATAAAAATTACTGACCACGCCGTTTTTGAAATATAATTTAAAAACAACTATTTACAACGCTTTTTCAACAATTCTTTTAAATTGCTACAACATAAGCACGCGGAAATTCAAAAAAACAAATGGTATACAAATATAATAACTGAAGAATATTAATACATTATTTAATTTTTGATAAAAGAAATTTTGCTGAGATATACTTTTGTACCTAACTATTAGTGATGGAGAACTATCGATAGTCCCGACTATCGATAGTTTTTGATGCTCGAATTTTTTGACTTGGGCGGCATTTGGACGGCCGGCGAGCAGAAAAGAAAAGGTCACCGGAAATTCCCTTAAAATGGTTGTTTTTATATCTCTGACTATAATTTTTATTATCTTTATAACTATTTATAAGTAAACGAAATGACTGAAAAAAACTATCGAAAACTATCGATAGTAACAAAAAAATATCGATAGTTTTCGATAGTCAAAACTAGCGATAGTGCTATCGATAGTTCTCCACCACTACTGACTTATCTCAGAGCAACTACGTTAAGTATATCTCAAAAAAAAAAATTCTTTTATCAAAAATTAAATAATGTATTAATATTTTCAGCAATTATATTTGTATATCACTTGTGTTTTTTTTAATTTCCGCGCGCTTATGTTGTAGCAATATAAAAACATTGTTGAAAAACGTTGTAAAATGATGTTTATAAATTATATTTCAAAAACGGCGTGGTGAATAATTTTTATTTCTTATTAAATATGGTTTGTAACTGTATTTTATAACATATTAAATTTTCAGCCAATTGCTTTGACACGTTTTCATTTTGAAAAACTATTTTGTTTAATATTGGACGTTTAGTTATTGTAATAAATAGAAAAAAAAACTATAAAAATGTCATTTTATACTAATACACCTGTACTTGTTAGTTATTACGTGTGCGTACACGTCACTACCAGAATCAAATTCATTATTTTAAAATTATTAAAATTAGAAGATTGAACAATAATCAAATATTAATACTGTTACATGTATTATAAAATTCAACTCATTTTTCTACACATAAATTATATTTATTTATAGAGAAAAAAATAGACTTAGTAATTCATTTGTCACAAATTTGTCAGTACTGATCGATTCATCTTAATATTATGTAAATTTCGATATATTTCTTAGTTTTAAAAATTAAAATTACTAAAATATTATACGTCCGAATTTTTTAATCTTATTCTTTAAATGTTCCTAAACGATTCAAGTTTGTTTAGCCAGAAAGTATTTATTTATTTGAATTAAGTATTGATTTTTGGTGTAAAAAATCAATCATTAAGAAACGGAATTTAAAAAAATTTCACTAATTTTTGAGTCCTTACGACGATAAAATGAATAATTTACGCTAAATAATTACCTGGTATATATCCTTCAGCACCGGTACGTCGATTATAACCATAAATATATCCTAAACGTGATTTATCCTCTTGCGAATTCAATAACGGCTGTACTAATACTTCGAAAATATCATCCTTTTGAAACGACAACAACAATGGCTCATTTGATGGTGGATTATATGTTTGCAGTGCCTTATACAGTGCATACTCGCGTTCCATTGCATTTGAAGAAGTGATTAAGTAAATAAAGCGGAATAATGTAAGCACACTTAAGTTGAGTAGATACGAAATGATTATATAATATAAATTTTGTTAATAGCGATGTATCCATTATTTCAAAATTTATATAGACAAAATACGTTTCAAGGGCTTCTACTACCATCCATTATTTAAACAGTGACCATAATTATCACTTTCGAAAATAAACGGGAAAAAAAAATTTGAATTTAAAAATTAGAATCCACCGTTTAATACTCGAATTTTCATTTTTTCCAATTGTTTATGACCAACCAAAGACAATCCAAAAATTTTACGTTATGGCACCATTTTTGCACTGAAGTTATACTGAAAAATTTGATTGAAATTTGAAAATAAGCAATAATTTTCAAAATAATATCGATAATTCAGCAATAAAAGTTCGATTTTTCAAAAAAAGTTATTGATACTATTCAAACACAATAGGTTAAACCATTCTTTAAATTTTTTCTTTGGAGTAAGCAAAAAACTAACCTTGCGTATTGTAAAAAAAATTAAGTCGGATTTATTTTCATATGAACGAAGACAATAGGAGATTTTTCACGAAAAAAAAATTAGTGTAAATTTAGCAAAAATTATTGAGGAAAAAAATGCTAGCTTCTAATTTCTCCGAATTCTTTCATTTAGGTTTTTATAACACCAAACTCTATAATCAATTGACAGGTGTTCTATCTCGTTTTAATACATATAAAATTTTATGGTTGCATCTTTGTCGTACATTTTATTACTATATTTGTAAAAGGATAATAAGTTCTAGTAACTTAGTAGATTGAAATGTCACTAAATAAATTTGAATTTAAATTTTTATCTTTTCGAATTTCGAATTTTGGTGTAGAATTTAGAAAGGACATAAAGGAATGCCAAATTTGAGAAATTGTCTGTTTAAGTCTGACGTTAGAGCTCAAAATGGATTCCGAAAATACAGGATCCGAGTCCCACGCCAACCTTGACATTTTTTAGCTGAGATTTAAGCACACGGTATAAAACCTCTCAAATTTAGGGCATCAAGTTCTTAATATTTGCAGTAGCAATTAATTATTGTAACCAAATGGTTACATTTAGGAACCAGCCAAGTTTCAATAAAACTTCAATTTATTATTTCCTTAAATATTAGCCAAAAATTGACAAACCGATTCCTAAAAGAACAGGAATCAGTTTCAGAGATTTGAGCGTTTCTTTATGGCGTTAAGTTATGCTAAACAAGAAATTAAGAAATTCTGGGTACGTTGGGTTTGAATATTGATCCAAAACTTTCACAATATTCTTCATTAATTGCCGAAATTATAAAGCTATCTATCAAAGATAACCTAAAACTGAATGGGCCAAATGATTCATCAGAAAATACGAGTTTCTAACGTATAAAAAAACCTAGTTTCGTTAAAAATGCCGCTTAAAATGATTCCCGTATGATGACATTTTAATAATCCTCAAAGAACTAAGGCTTCACTGCAGAAAATGTTTTTTACATACATTAAACTTTTCTTCCGAAACTATCACAAAATTTGATTTGATAATTATTTGCATTGTTTTCAAATTAATTTTATCATTTTTTGATAAATTAGAACAATACGCATCCAACAAAATTAAGCTGAGCAATTAAAAAAGAAAAAAACAAGCAATCAGTTGTATGTATAAATACAGCTATCTTTATCTACAAGATAAAAGTCATTGTTTAATTGTGAAGTTGATCTTCTCAAAAAAAACCATTTTCTGCCCAACTGTTTCACAAAATTGTTGCCGAAATTCAAATTGAACGAGCCACACGTCCAAAATGACATCTTTAGCCCACCAAATTAATGGCAAGTAAGTAAAAATATTATTTTTTCGTTATTTTTTCCAAAAAACAACTTGATCGGTATAAATTAGGCTTAACAATGGGCCAATTATTATAAAGCGAAAGTGTACATAATTGTCAAAAGTGTTATCACGTGAGTGAGAAAATGTCATAAAAATTTGATGATAGCTGTTGTAGAGTAGCGAAATTTTTTCGGAAAGTTCTAAAAAATAAGATACAAAATCGATTTATGTGTATTTCGAATTTAGTTTTTTTTGAACAAAAGAAAGTAATCGGGGTTACTGAACCTTGGACAGGTAGTTATCGCCCACTTGAATTGTTCTATATTCATAGGTCACTGAGGGAAAGTGGGTCGTCAAAATCATATGTTTGATTCGGTTGAAACTATAACGGATTTCTTTGAATATTACAGCACTTTATTAGAATCAATTTTTGAAGTATATTTTTATCTCGGGCGTCTGGAAAGAGATTAGAACGGCACTTTTATCGTAGTAAAAGCGTCAAAATATATTGTTTCTTCAAAAGACAGTAGAAATAGTCTGGTAATTTTATTTTATTAATTTCTTATGATGAATTGGATGCCACCGTTATTGGCAAGGTCAAGTTAAACCTGATTAATTGTAATACAACGCTGTACAGCGTCAATAATTTCTATACTGTGTGACGGTACGTCACACATAACTAGTGGCAACGAGAAGCAATCCTCTTCATTATCATTTTAATTTTAAAATTTTTGAATTTTGAGGCTTGTGATTTTTTTATAAAATTTTTTAGAGCTCTTTTAAGACGAACATAGTTTTTTCGTTAGGGAGATTTAGCAAACCTGTTATCATCCCATCTCTACATTCTTAATAATATGGTCAGGTAAACAAAGGGTCGATTGCCAATAATTTTAATTTGCCCTTGACCATCCGTCACTCACTAGTGACAGAAGGGTCAATTTCCAAACTTTACTGTTTTTATAACTGAGAATATTATTTTTTAATAACTCACAAAGAAATAAAATATTTATTGCTTCCGAGACTATTAAAGCAACGAAAGCATTGTGATCACTTTTGAAAAATAAAATTTTTTCCTTCCAAAATAAAATTTTTTACGCACATTTTACGTTTTAGAGCTTCCCGAACAATTTTGGGTTGGTGTCTGTCCGTCTGTGTGTTGCCAGTTTGCACCAAGTGGCATAACTTCTGAACTATTCAATTCTTTTTTATGAAATTTTCAGAAATTATGCGATCTGGTTCCTAGATGGTCCCCTACAAATTTCATTGCATTAGGAATAATAGTATCCGCGGCGCTACCATAAAATCCCATTAAATGTCAATATCTTATTTACTGCTAGTCCCACTTCGTTCAATTTTTTATGAACCGTTTTGTTTATTTATTTTTATTAATTTATATACATATATTAAATTATACAAAGATATATTGGGCATTAAATTACCAAGGTGCTTTTACGAGTACGAGGAAGCTGTGTGCCACACCCCATTGGCGGCGTATTGCTTTTATTTAATATTAAAATTAGTCCTTAATTTGTTGATAATTATCTAAACCTTTTACTTTCTATATGAATTAAAAAAATTCCAACAATAATTTTAAAAAAACGAGTCTTCTAAATTGCATAAGATCCGACACTATGGTCAAGTGCAGGTAAAGTACCTTTGTGATGACAGAAGTCACGAATTCATAAGAATTTTGTTGTATAGGTTAGGATGCACTTTTACAGTGTATGTCAAGTTTTGGCGACTTTACTACTGATTCTTTTTTTTTGATCGAGGAAAAACCACAAATAATTCCAGAAACTTTTTTGGAATATCCAACACCCAATTTGGTTGGCTAGATAAACTTTATTAACAATTCTAATAAATCACTAAGCAATAACAAACGTCAGGTACGAAATGTTGAATTTACATATTTACAAAAATTTAAAGAAAAAAAAAACATTAAATAAGCTAAAAATCAATTTTTCGACTTTGGAGCACTTGTGAAAACGCGTATAGCATGCATACTTCCAATTTCCTTCTGTAAACTCTCCATAACCATACGATGTTGTTTCACTAACGGGAAACCACGAAAATCATTTGAATGTACGGTAACGGAAAATTGTGCCCCACAGCCACCTGATTCGTCCACAACATGAATTTTTTCCGCCGTGGGAAAACGTTTTTTCAACACATTTTCAATATCTCTTTCCGTTAACGGTTTCGTACTAAATGCACCAATTGGAACTATCTAGAACATACAAAATGGAAAATTTCTTTGCAAAAATTATCAAAAATCATTATAGTTACGTTAAATCCTGTTGGTTTTAAAAATTTTATTAAATTTCTTTCTAAATTCGAGATAAAATACATTGTGACTGACTTTCCGGTTAAATCTAATGAATCCAATATGGCGTCGATCAATTTTAGTAGTTATTTGGTAACATAGATGGCGCGTATGTAAAACGATAATTGTCGATAATGTAATTTTCAAGTTAATATTTGACATTACGTATAGAGGGCACCAATAGGTTTATTTTAAAAATATTTTTAGTAATAAAAACCAGGGAATTGCTTGTAAATTACACTATTACACATATTTTTGTAATTTTTTTCTATAAATAAAATATTTTTCCTGACATTTTATCTATTTCTAAATTTAAAATGAATAATGTTACATAAGTATTTCAGTAAGAAAGTAACCTTCAATTTTTATGTGACAAAAATATAGGTACATAATTAAAAAATTTACAAGCATGTACCTAAGTAATAGGTATGTATTGTTTTATATGGTGATGCAAACATTTGAAATAAACAAACACATTCATGACTACATTGTATTATTATTGTATATTTAGTCATTTAGTGTAAAAAAGGTAAATAAACAAAGATATACGTGGTACTACGTATGCATAATGTATACACAACTGTACCGATAATTTGTACACCAAGAGAGACAGAAAACACAGCAAACCTAGTACAAAAAATTCACCAATTGCGTGTTCGACTCGCATTAAGTTAGGGCTCCTTAGCGGTTAAAGTTTCGGGATAAAATTTTGAAGTTTTTAAGTAATTAATTTATTATATCGATAAAATTAAATTTTTTATGATTTATTCACACTATACACATTAGTGATGTCGGGCCGAGAAGCAGTTAATCGATTAATTGACTAAAATTGTTTTTCAGATAAAATTAGTCATTAGTCGAAAATATCGAGCACAGAGTAGTCGACTAATCGACTAAATTTTTAATCGAATTCATGGTATTCGTGGTAACCTATGTAAGTCTTTCAAAAACGAGGTTTTCTTTTAATATTTTTCTTTTAAGAAAAAGAAAGATATGAAATATCACTATACTTATAGATAATTTTTTAGTTTTCATTTTTTGAAGTCCGAAAAATAATACAGAAAAATTGTTAAATTAGTCGTTTTTAGTCATTTAAAAAATATTAATCATTTTAATTATTTAATCGAAGGTAGAATAGTCGACTAAAATATGACTAAATGTAAACAAAATTAGTCGACTAAACCGACTAATCGATTAATTATCCGACATCACTAATACACATATTGTATTATGTAGACAAGGCAATGTAAGTGGATATTGATAGTCGCCATTATAAAATGTTATTGAAAAACTGTTTCTTATCGAATAAAAATTATTTAAGGCAATAATAAAGTTTATAGTAAATAATAAATGTGAGTTAAATTATTAGCACTGATGATGTCACAAACGTTTGTAATGGTTGACTGTCAATATCTAGTTACATTGCCTTGTTTACATAATATATCATGGATTATGCCGTCTCTTAAAGAAACACATAAGCTTTGAAGGTTAGTATTTTGCAAACAAGACTTAAAAATGAAAAGGGGTTTTACCGATTTTCTAGTATTTCCCGTAATGAACTTAAATTCTTCGTAGGTGTTTTCAAATACTGAAACACCTTAGTGTAAAATTTCATTGACTAAAAACTATTTTCCCGACTTATTTCCGAAAGTTACCGATACAACTTAGTCGAAATAATTTTAATTCAATGTTTTTACCAAGCACATTTTGCAATTACGGGTTGGAGGACAAAAACGACTCTCTAACGACACGCCACCCGAGGATATAGGTGGTAAGAAAATTTCATCCCCACGTTTCAGTACGGGGAAGTACCTCAAAAAAATAAATGAAATAATAATTTTCTTGCTATAGATTAATTGAGATCCCAAAGACGGACAGACATGAAATTTGTCTTCGGACCCCTAAACAAGTAAATAAACGTATGTTAGCTGAATTCTGACGTAATTTGAAGCTGAATTCTTGAGAAAAATGATGATTATAACAACTGAACGAGTTTATTTGAGACAAAAAGGCTTTCTTTTTGTGTCCTCTAAAATTCGAACGTGACAGAGATCCTCGTCACCCAGTATTCTATTTATGGGGGGTCTCTATACGTACATATATACATACATAGTGTCTAAATTTATCCGAGAATAAATTGTAACACAAAAAGTATTGACTTATTTTTGTTATGCAGATAAAAATAATCAACGAAAAACATTCCGAAAATCGTCAAGTGAAAATAAAAAATTTCCATATTTTTTCAGTGAGCCAAATGTAATGCAGAAAATAAATATGTATGTATTTTTGTTATGAATTATCCATGTTTTGTTTTTACATGTGAATGTGTGTGTGTTGGTGCTGATGTATTCATCCGCGGCCGGGTCATTTCCTCGTGTCCATTTCGCCAGACATCTTTGTTTACATATTTTTGAAAATTGTTAAATATCAAATTTTCATTGATATTTTAACGTTCAATCGAAATAGATTACGTATATCTCATTCAAATATTCGTAAATAATCATATTCATAATTGATTTATTTAAATAATTCCGTCTATTTACATGGGACTATTTGACGCATGCGTGTACACGCGAACATAACAAAAACATTAAACGTGGTGTAGTAATATGAATCGGTTACACTATTATTAAGTATTAGTGACGAATACACCATAGTGAGATTTGGACATAGTGGATTTGTTATTGTCTGTGTTTAAAAAACGTTAACATGTGTCTTGAACAGTTTATTTGTTGAATTATTTGAGATTAATCGAATATTTTTGTTGATTTTATGTACTGTTAGATTTTCATTTGTTTATTTTACATGTAAAATAAAAATTGATTGTGTTTGCACACATCGGTTTTGTTTAGTGATTTTTATTTATTTCATCACTCACAGACATTCGCTATCCTTGTTTATTATTGTTGATACCGTTCATTCGTGTTCGTGTGGAGCCGCGAGACACACATCATACAAAACAAAACACGCCGTTTCTGTTGTAAACAACGAAATGCCATCAAAGGATGACTTGGGCGATATGAAAACGAACGATATGGTGTCGCATCAGGGGCCTACACTGGTCGCCACCGATGTCGATCAATTAGTGTACGATCTGAAAGAGAATTTACGATTGACCCAGAGCGTCTCACTCAAGGCTCGACCCACAAAGACCCACGGTAAAACGTCACGCCCGTCACCGTATCGGGTCCCGTGCCGTAGTTGGAGTGAACCCGCGGCGTGTGACAGTTGTATGAAAATGGGCGCCGCGCGACACAACAATGGTGGCAGCACAAATTGCAGTTGCACAACACGACACAGTAATGTTAAGAGTGGCGGCATAACCGGCATTAATCAATTGGACGATCCGTATGAGACGTTGCAGGTGTTAATTAAAAATCAATCGTTGATCCGGGAAGCGGTTAGACGTATTCAGGTTGGATTAGCGCAGAATATACCGCGGAAGTATATGTATTCCGATTCGGACGAGGATTGTGATGTGAAGTTGTGAATCTCTTTCGAACGATTCGATTTGTTTTTTTAGACTTGATTGATGATTCGTTTTTCTGGTTCCTTTAAAATGATGTTTTCCGACCTTGTTCTCAAAAACATTCTTTTGAAACTAGTCAACATGGACAAATATAATTGTTGAGTGAGGCGGAAACTCAAATGGCTCAGGGCACCAAGGGTTCGATGTCCTCGAGATGAATTTTTTTTTAGTACTATTTATTAATTATTTAATTTTTGCTATTTTTGTGATTCTGAACCGTAAACGGATCGATGTTGAATGTTGCAGTTGGGTTCATGCGATGTTTGCGCCAATTTTTTTCGTACATGAACTGCCATCAAATATTGCATTTAGGCTCGCATGGATCAGTTTGCAATATTTACATTGATCTCGATTACCGATTTGAATGATCGATTTTTTTTAATATTGATTCAAGTGGTCTAGTGTTTGATTTAACACGTTGATGGGCGCCCACAAATTTATGAAAACAATCCCAATCGAAGGACCATTGTTTTGATTTTGTGTCACTCGTACAATATTTCAAGGGGAGATTCGCAAAAAAAAAATACCCCTGTGGCAATATTCTGCATAACATAGCGAATTTCCGTTTATAAAAATTAGTTTTCCTTGGAAACTAGTTGACATAGAATAATAGTTTAAAGACCTTTTTTATGTGATTTTTTCTCGTCTTTCCAATGGTGTAAAAAAATTTCACAACAATTTTTGAATAAGGGAAAATTTTGGCAAAAAACTTTTTTTTTCACGAAAAATGCCCCAAAAACCATGTTCCGGGCATCCGGTCTGGCTAACGAATTTGTCTAACGGTTTGAGACTTCCAACATTTTCACCAAATTTTGTAACAGTATGACATTTCGTTCGAGAGTTATCGTATCGACACATATATACATATATATATAAATTTTAGTGAATATTATTTTCGGTTTCTAGGGACCTCAAAACAAATTTCTACCATAGTCCCGGGCTCAAGTCGCGTTATGACAGTGGCTGTAATAGCTGAATTCCATTCTGGAAATTCGCTACTACATCAAAAATCGACCTTTTTTTATACAAATAAATACTTTATTAAAAGACTAAATATATACAACATTATTTCTACATGTCTTGAGACTACAAAATTTTTTTTTCAAAATCAAAAATGAGCTGAGTATAAATGGCGTTGAAGTCGACACTGCGCGATTTTTCCACCTTGATGGTTCCGCGCCTTCTAAAATCCCCAGTGGACCAAAATAAAAAAAATCAAGAATTTAGAAAATATAAATACAAAAAAAAAAAAAAAAATAAATAAATAAAAAACCAGCGAGAAATCGCATATTAAAAACAAATTTTCAAAAATCACTGTTTTTTCTCGACTATAAACAGCCGCCATTTTGAAAATATATTACGGAACCAAAAAATTCTAGTTCCTGTCAAAATGACGGTATCGAGGAATTATATGCACTTCGATTTATGTCGATACCTCAAATACGTTTTGAGATACACGCGGAACCATGTCGAAAAACGTAGTTTCCAGAAAAAAACATTTAAAGTTTTATAACGTCAATGAATTATAGTAAAGTGCCCGCACTAAAATGCCCATAACTTTTTGATTTTTCATTTTTTTTTAAATAAAATTTTTGGAGAATATTTCTAACACCTTAAATAACATAATTATCTTTTTTTTAGCGAATCTCCCGTTGAATCCAATCACTAATGCTGTACTCGTACTGTCACAATCGATTTAACTTGACATTGTATAACGGTTGCGTTCATTAACTTGTTAATATCACTCTACAAGTGCAGACCCAACGTTTTCATTTTTCTTTTTTTTTGTTTTGTTAATTCTCCCAGAGCAATTGTTACAAAATGGCCCGTCGAAGGGCGTGATCGGCGTTTTTGGCGGGCATTCAAACACCTATTTGTTAATTTTTTTGTGATTGTGATATCCGCACATAACACATATTTGGAGGGAAAACTAAAAATATCGAATATGTACGCTTACAGAATACAGAAAGCTTTTTTTTTGAAGTAACTAATAATCTGATACCAGTTTATAAATAATTGAAACGGTGCTTATTTTAATGTCCCTGTTCTCTGATTACGGTAAATCCATTCTCCCCTATCAACTTGTTCCTTTCCTCCTAAAACCCCCTCCGTCCGTTAGTATCATATAACGAATTTTGTATATATGTAGTATTATAAATAAATTTTAAATAATTGTTCTCTAGTAAAAAAAAATTGTATGAAGCTATTATTGCTAAAAAATTATTTATTTTTGTGAATTATTCAAAATGAAAACAAAACAATAAATACTCAAATTAAATGTTTTCAAATTAAAAAAAAAAATATTGTCCAGAAATTGTCTACGAGTTCACATTTTCCACGCTTAAATTTCTTAAGCCGGTTCTACACGATGCTACGAATGTTTGATGCAAGTAAATTCGACAGTTGGTGCTGCGAATGTTCCTGCTACACGGTGAAACGAATGTATGATCCAATACAATCATATGATGATTTGTTGGTACAAACGTTTATTCAGTGAACGACGATGTCATCTGTCTGATATTATCTCTAATGTTATACACTGATGTTGTCTCTGTTCATATGAACGAGTCGTGTAGCCGTTGAGTCGAAACAACGAACATTGTCCTTCAAACGTTCGAAGCATCCCTTTGACTCGGTGCAAGAATACCGACATCGGCTGGAACATGGCCAAATGCGAACGTTCGATGCTCCACACTGGACGCTCGTGGGTTCGAACAACGGCCACACGATGCGACGAATCATCAAACGTCCAATGTAGGACGGTGTTCGTAGCATCGTGTAGAACCGGCCTTATACTCATCTGAAAAAAATTGAGCATGAGTAGGTATATTTAGTGAAATTTTGTAAATATTTATTTGTATACGAATTTATAAAAATAAATCATTCGATCGGAATTGTAAGCTTAAATATGGGACCTGACATATCGATTGAAAAATAATCGATCCAAAGATTGAATAGTAATGAATGATGTATTTTTTAGAAAACGTTACACAATTTCATCGGACGATTTATTTGATGTGAACTCGGACCAAAAACATTTCCCACCTCGAATTTATTAAAAAAATCCCTTGCTCTGTGTAAAAAAAATGTCTTAATTGGGACGATGATTTTTAATCTAATTAAATTTACTTATTAAAAATTGAAAAAAATTGTAAATATACAAACAAAAAAAAAAAAAATTATACAGTATTATACAACTCAAAAAATTGTCTCAAATGTTTTTTGAGTGATATTTATTTAAGTAAGTTATCTTTTTTTTGAGCTTAATTTTATGTCGTCGAAAAACTTTCCATTTTGAATTTGTTTTTGTTTTTTTTTTTTTTTTATTAATTTGTATGCTCAAAAAAATACAGGGTTTTACAGAAAAAAAAAATGTTTTTTTCAATTATATTTTAGAAATTATTAATATTATTTTTTTTATTTTAAAAATTTCAAAAGTGAAAAAAATTGAAAAAAAGATTTTTCCCAAGGAAAGCCCTAAAAAAAAAAAAATTAAAAAAATTTGTATCCTAAATGTTTTTATTACAAAATTGTTGTGAATTAAAGTATTTAGTTTATGATTTATTTAAAAAAAATAATAATTAAAAAAAAGAATGAATTTAAAAAAAATCTTAATTTGTGATATTTAAGTTTTTACAAATGTTTAATTGTAAGTAATTAACACGTTAGTGCCCCCCCCCCCTCACTATTATTGGTTTGTTTCCCACAAAAATATCCGTTTTCTGTTTGCATGTGAAAAAGTTATGGCTTCATTGTAATGTTGCAATTTACAGTTCATTAAAATGAAATCGATTCCAAAATTTATTTTCCGGCTTCCAAAAAGATATATGTATTTAACGTGTTAAGCGCTTAAAAAAAATTGTAAAAACTAAAAAAAAAAATAAAAAATCCCATTTGTAATTTAGGGGCAAAAAAATTCAAAGAAATCTATATTTGTGTTAACAAAGAAAAATTCAGATGTATACCAAAATAGTATTTCTTACAAAATAAAGAAATTTCTCGATAATTTTTGTTTTATTTCGAAAATTTTTTACGTAATTTTTACATAATACAAAAATAGGTACATAGTGATGTGTTTATGCCATTTTTGCACACCTCAAATATCAATGGGTTCAAACAAGTTCATTGCGAAACACCAGTTTGTATAAAATATACGTTGGACAAACTGGTACACATATTTAACCCTTTTATGACAGATCCATTGATAAAAATGATATAATACGTGGATGTTTTGTTATTGACACGCGCTAGAATATTCGATTTTTTTTTTTAATTAGCATTAATTTTATTAATTGGTAAAGTCAATAACCAGTGAATTAAAAAACAAAAATAATAATTTTTAATTAGGTAAGCACATCAACACGAATCGGTGTGTTTGTACTTTATTTGTAACACCAGATATTGTACACAAATCGAAAAAAGTGATCGGTCACTTGAGATCGGATGGGTGTCTTGAGAATGTGATATAAATTTGAAAAAACCAGGGCTGGGAAAAATGGTTCATAGAAACCATTTAAAATAGAAAATGGTTTCCAAAAATGCATTTAAAATACAAAATGAAAAATAGTTTTGCTGAACATATTTAAAATGGAAAATGGAAAATAGCTGTTTAAAATAGACTTATCCCTAAAATGCAAAATGCTTTTTTTTTTTTACTTTAAATTTATTCTATAAATTTTTTATCATTTTTTTATATTAACAAAAAAAAAGTTACTGAAATGTCAAACGTACTAAAATTAAATAAGGGCACTAAGGTCAGCTTTTTGAAATATTTTTTTTAATTTTTGCATTATATAAAAACGAAATTTAACTCTTGAAATATTGTTGGACTTCAAATATCAAAACATTTCTTATCGACGTGTCTTAAAGATAATAGCACACAACTTGAGTCAGAAAAGTTTGACTTGAGAGAACTGCAGCTCTAGCAACAGATTTAATTCAAATAACATTGCAATTCGAGTTATGAAAAATTTGAGTCAACTGAATCAACTTACATTTAACTTACAATTTCTTAGATTGCGTTCACTTCGAGTTCTATGATTAATATGAGTCATAAATGTCATACCTATACACATAAATTTGAGTATATGAGCATTTTTATTTTAATTGTAAAATGGATTCAAATTTTCGTTTTAAATACAAAATGGAAAATGGTTTGACCCAACTTATTTAAAATGAAATCATTTTAAATAGTTCCCAGCCGTGGAAAAAACATTTTTTGGTGTGTGCTACGGATTCATAAAAAATTTAAATTACCCCTGTCGCAGCATCCTGCATAACATAATGAATTTCCGGTTACAAAAATTAATAATTCTCCAGAAACTGGTCTAGAAACCAGTTTATATAGAATAATGGTTCAAAGATCTTTGTGATTTTTTCCCATCTTTCCAATGGTATACAAAAATGTCGCAAAAACTTTTGAATTTGCGTAAATTTTGGCAAAAAACTTACGTTTTTCATGAAAAATGCCCAGAAAACCATGTTTCGGGCATCAAATGTACCTGACTGAAGAACTCATCCAAGATTTTTGAACTTCCAATGTTTTTACGAAATTTCATAAAAATAGAATGTTTTGCTCGAGAGCTATCGTGCTGACACATAAATACATATATACATATATATGTACGAGTTGCGTCATGATAGTGGTTGTAATAGCTGAATTTTCGATTCGAAAATTCGCTAAAAATGTTAGCGATCTAGCGATAGAATGATAGCCTTTAAGTTTCTACGAATTTTAAGTGATCTTGGAACACCACAAACACATTTTCCTGCTGCTACGAACCAAAGACTTTTCTGTTTCACTTTAACACGTTTGATTTGCCATAAGTTATCATCTAATGAAAACTTAAACGAAAAATCAGTGTATTTTGCATAAAAATGGCGAAATATTGACGATTGTCATCGTGTTCGAGTTTCGGGCAGTTCTCTTAATTGGTTGGTGTTTAATTTTGTTGATTCCTGTATTATAATTTATAACTTTATAACATTTTCTGTAAGCAATTGAGTAATTTCAAAATATGTAGATTAGTTTATTTTGAATCGTAAATACCCAACTACGATTCTATAAAAAAATTTCAGGTCCAGTTTTTGTAAACAAACGAAAACAAAAAATGAGGGTAACGCACTTTTGTTGTTTTGTAGGCAATTACTAGTTTTTTTGCACGATAATCAATATCCTAAAACAATGAGGCCTCATAAACTATACATTTTTTTAAAATTTTATTATGGTTAATTTAATTTCAAGAATATTATTATTTTTTGTACCTAGGGTAAAAGCCCCGATTGTGGAACACTATTTTTAGGTATTTCATCAAACTTGCTTACAAAAATTAATAAATGAATTAAACACCCATTTTTTTTTCTTAATAAGCATGAAACCAAGTTTTTTTAATCCAATGAATATGTTTTTAAGAAAATATAACCCAAAAATTTTGATTTATTAATGTTTTGTTTTATAATTTGTTGACATCTATAAAAAAACGGACAGAATATATTAACACCCTTTTAAAAATCAGCACATTGACACCTAAAAAAGAACACGTATGTACGAACATGAGATACATCAAATACATCTTTTGCCATCTTTTCACTCTATGACATAGAGTGACATCTAGTAGTAAATAGAATGTCAAATTAAAAAATATAGAATGGTTTAAATATTCGATAAAATAAACGACCAAAATCACAGAATATATCAAAATACTATATTTTGTTTCGCCATCTATGTATTTTGGTAAAGTTCTAATCAATTCTAAACTGACTTATCAAAATGGCGACAATTTTTCATTATTAAGAAAATTTTGCAACTTTAAATCAATATTTTTTTATTTATCAATTGACGATACGCTCCGAAATAAAAAAAATATTAAAAATTTTACGATTTTAAAGCAGTAAGTAAATATTTTAGACTCAAAAAGAAATTAAAACTATTTATAATATAAATTTTTAGTTATTTTACGTACATGATTTTAGTTAAATACAAAGGTTATATGTGTACTGAAAGAAATACACACATATATAAATTACATTTAAACCGAATAAAAAGATGATTTAGCTCTTATAATCACTTAACTGGACTAATAAAAATTATTTGTATAGTTTTATTGCGCTAACTTCGAAAATTAACTGGAAAATGTTGAAATTTATAAGGCATGTGTTTCTATAAATAAGCATTGATCAAACGCAAAAGAGACACATTCAGCAAAAACTGTTTAATATATATATGTATTTCTTTAATTAAGTAAAGAAACATTAAATGTGAGATGAATTTAAATTGAAAAACAATCATTCTATTAATAATAATTTTTGTTATCAGACGTTTCTTTCAGAAATAACTTCATTAAGATATAAATGTCAAAACTGTTTTTCTATTGGATCGCGTTCCACAAACGGGGCTTTTACCCTATATAAAAAATTTTTTGTGGAAATTGAAAAATAATTTTTCTGATAACAGTGATGGGTTTGTCTTCGTGTCTACTGGATTATTATGAAAATTTTCAATGATTTTTCAGTTTTTCATTCGACTAATACTATTTAAGTAAAGTATACTTAGCCACTTCTTGATTCAGTCCGCACTATAAAACGCATATTTCTAGTGTGTATTATACTTAATCAGTCAAGGTCATATATATTTACGTTTTAAATACTGTAATATGCGATTAATTATATATATATTTAAATGTTCACTGTTTTTTTACTGAGCATAAAAATTTTTGCATAAATTTGCGTAGAGCCATTAAAATCATCTTATCGCATACATATGACTATGAGTTAAGTCATCAAAATTTTACTTAAGGTAGTTCAGATCACACGGTATAAGAGTACTTGGTACTGTTAAATATCAAAAAAGTCATTTTTATTTATTATCGCAAATTTATATTATTTAATTAAATTACATTGACAAAGACGAAATAATGATTTTTGGATATGTTATTTTTTAGTATATAATATACAATAAAATGTTAAAATTTGAATTTATTCTAACGTATAGTTTGTGAGATAATTACTTTTTTAACACATAGGTAATGGACGGGGGAATCCCCAAAAGACATCGAAAAACCAACGTTTAATCGAATAAATAAATACGTTTTAGTAAAGATTAAATGATAAAAAACTTATTTAAAAAATAGTCTAATTTCTTAGGAACATTTAAAGAATAAGATCAACTAATTCCAAATTCTAACGTACAATTTTTTTAGTTAATTCAGTTGAAAAAATTGAAAAATGTATGGAAGTTTATGGTAAACATACTGAATATGAGTTTTTTAATGTTTATTTATTTATTTATTTATTTTATAATTATTAAGGTAAGAGATTTTGAAAACAAAAATTTCACAATTAACCAACTTTAATTTGTACAGTAATAATAGAATTTTTTGAAATTTCGTAGTTTCTTAACCTCGTCGCTACCAATGCACAATATATTGTACATCAAATTTAGGTTATGTTAAAATTATTTTTTAATTGAGAAATAATTAAAAACTTCTTAATATTATTTAAAATTACTAAATTACGCTTGTTTAAAGACGTAAGATTAAAATTTTTAATTAAAATAAACGCTTGTTTAAATCTTTGTCCAGTATGCTGAACAAAAGTATGCTCGTTGACGTTTAAAAATTTTTAAAAATTCATAGCGAAGAAGTTAATTTTTACTGTGTCAACCACCTTAAAGAGTTAATTTTTTTTAATAAGTATTTATTTATTCGATTAAGTGTGGATTTCCGGTGTGATTTGGGGGACAACCTTACTAACCACATGTTCAGAATTGGTGTGTTACTAAATATTAAAAAAAAAATAATATCCAAAAATCATTCATTAATCTTAAGAATACTCTCATGTTCTAACTGTCTTAAAAGAAAAGTTTTTTCTTTTTTTAAATTTCTTTTTGTCTTGGAGAATGAATTAAATCACTTCGATAAGGTGTTAGTTTCTCTAGCTAGGAGAATCAGGAGACGTGCTGACCACTTCAAATTGAAACAAAAAACGCAAACAAATGCTGATTGAAAAAAAATATTAAATAATAAAATTGGCAAACAAAATTTTGCTGGATTAGCACACATTATGGAACACGTGCACTAATGAAAACAGAAAAAAGACAATTTTCATAAAAATTGAGTCAGTGATTTTTGATTTTATTTGTTGTAAAAAAAAAAAAATTTTAAATTCACTGCAGTTGTGTTAAATAATATCGAGAATCGATTTTCGATCCCATCACGAATATGACATTGTGAATGAATTAAGGGTTAAACTTTTACTTTAGATTTATAAAGGTTATACCGGCCCACACCGATTATTACTTTCAATAGAAATTTTTTGAATGTTATTCGTCAATTTTGTTGTAGGAACGAATTTCGTAGGTTTACCAATGCCAGAAAACTATGGGTGATGTAAGGCTAATAAATGTATAATGCATATATTATGCATATGGTCTTTATTCATAATAGTGTAATGTGCAATCAATTGTACAGTCGGTCAAAAAATTATGGAGACATCTACATATACATATAATAAAATTGTAACGAGACCATTTCTGTACATGGAATATTTTTTGAAAATTATACTGGTACTGTAAATAGTTATCGATATAGATACTAAAACAGCGATTTTTAGAATTTTTGTCTGTCTATCTGTCTGTCTGTTCACGCATTACGCAAAAACTATTGGACGGATTTTAATGAAATTTGGTGTGATGATAACTTATTACCTGGGTCAACATCTAAAATACTTTTTACTCCGGGAAAATTTCTCATTCCCACGGGAAAATGGAAAAACCATTTTGAGCATGTGCACACTTAGGCAAAAACTATTGGACGGATTTTAATAAAATTTGGTGTGGTGATAACTTATTACCTAGGGCAACATTTAAGATACTTTTTACTCCGGGCAAATGCCTCATTCCCACGGGAAAATAGGAAAACCATTTTGTGCATGTACACGTATTACGCAAAAACTATTGGACGGATTTTTATGAAATTTGGTGTGGTGATAACCGATTACTTGGGTCAACATTTAAGATACTTTTTACTCCGAGAAAATTCCTCATTCCAACGGGAAAATAGAAAAACCATTTTGAGCATGTGCATGCATTACACAAAAATTATTATTCTTTACAAGTTCTGTATAATGATTACACTTACATACTTCTCATTGAGTTCATAACAATGCTTTTAGCGCGAACGACGTCGCGGGTACGGCTAGTATTGAATAAAACCGGGTTGCTGTTTTCATTGGTAGCGAAATTGAAATTTCGTATCGAATTTTGATATTTAAATTCAATTCATTTGCAACTGTTGTCCAAAATTTTGACGTCTTTTCTTATAAATTACTTCCTGAAACTTTCTGGCACAGATTAGTCTGGTTAGTAGTACTATCCTGTTTCTGATGGTAACAAACCCTTAAACACTTGGTGATGTCGGGCCGAGAAGCAGTTTATTGATTAATCGACTAAAATTGTTTTTCAGTAAAAATTAGTCACTAATCGAAAATATCGAGCCCAGAGTAGTCGACTAATCGATTAAATTTTTAGTCGAATTCATGGTAAGGTAACTAGTGATGTCGGATGGTTAACTGACTAAACTGACTAATCGATTAATCGGTTTAGTCGACTAATTTTGTTTAAATTTAGTCAGTTTTTAATCGATTATTTTACCATCGACTAAATAACTAAAATGATTAATTTTTTTTTTAAATGACTAAAAACGACTCTTTTAATTTTTTTCTGTATTATTTTTTTCTGTATAATAAAATGTTACGAATCAATATTCAATAATCAAATTAAAAAAAAAAACAACATTTTTTTTGAAAGAACATGGATTCGACTAAAAATTTTGTGCCCGATATTTTCGACTAAAGACTAATTTTGTCTAAAAAGCAACTTTAGTCGACTAATCGACTAATTTCTCTTCAGTTCGACATCACTAATAAACACTACCAATGTTAATAACATGACGAAATTTCGTTTAGGAATATGACTAATTCAACAGAAGTCTCCTTTTTATTGGTTCTAGATGCTTAATTTTTGTAAAAATGAAAAGAACGGCTTCGAAAACCTATAATTACAGTAATTTTGGGGTAAGCTTTTCAATTTTGCTTTCAAAATAAAATAATAATTCAAATTATACCCCACTTAGCCCCCTTGCAGATACGCCGCTGACTATACGTACGAACATGTTGACAAGAATAAAATTATTTATTTATTAATATTTTGAATTATGCAAATGGCGGACCATATAATATTTAATTACATGTTCAGTTTCTGTATGTGTTATACTGACCTTGACGGTGTTAATAAAATGTTGCAAATTTTATGATTAAATATTAATCGATAAATATGTATAATCAAATGATCGATCAGAAAAAAAATCGTATGACATGATATCGAGAGTTTTTCATTTGTACTTGAATATATGTATTCGAGACAGGTCTATTTTTTTTTTTTAAATAAAATGTCCAAATTTTTATCAAAACAAATATTTTTTAAATTTATCAAATAAAATTCGAAATTAATCCGTAAAATAAATCAAAATTTATTTGGGACCTTGACAGTACAACGTTATCTGGTTTTATGCTCTAAAATTAACACCGATAAGAAAATAAAAGAATAAATTTATTTCATATACTACCGTGAAAGTACCTCACTTTAATATGATTTTCGATTCAACTTTGAATAAAATGAAGATGGAATTAATTTAGTTATATTTAATATGATTTCAGAGACTTAAATTACCAGTCGTATCACGAATTCGTAACTACCCACTCATGTTTTTTAGTGAAATATGAATGTTTAGAATATTTTTTCCTAATAGCTCTGTGTTAAAAATTTGATTTTTAATCGTCAATTATTTTAAGAAATTATCTATGAAGGCCTTAAAATCTTTGAGGGAAGATAACTATGCAATTGAACTTGTCAATTCTCTAAAACTAAAATTTTTATCTACTATTAGGTTTGACGCACAACATCCTTAAAGAATTTTTTTCTGCTCGAGCACAGCCAATAAAACGTATTGAACAGTTACTTTAGTTGTTTAACATCTGCACTAGGCGTATCATTGGTTATGTTGCAATTTGTTAAATCACTGTAACTTTACCTAACCTATGGGCATCATTTTTTAAATAAGTTTATTCGATAATGTGCGAATAAGTAAATGTGAAAATTGTTTCTAAATATTCATGAGATTATGTAATTGAGTTTTACAGTTTTCTGAAAAAAGTTAATGATTTGAAGAAACCGCGATTGCCATTACCAGAAAAATTTAGGTAACACCAGTAAGTAGTTTGTTAGAAATATCCCTACCATCAAAAAATTAATTCGTGATAAAGTTAGGTGTTTTGACGGTATTTAACAAAAATAACCACATCGCCATCTTTCGTTAACGTTTATTGTCATTAAGGTTGGGTGTGACATCGCCATTAAGAAAAAAATCGAATCCAATTCGAATTAATTCTCATAATTACAGACATTGCGCAATCAAAAATAAATTGTCATGTCGCCTTGTGTCTAATGATAATATTTCTCTGGTCAAAACAGTAAATAGTAAGTAAATATGTAAACAAAAATTAACTTCTGATTAATCATTATTTACTAATTATGAGTAATTGGTAATTAAGCGAATAATTCTTACTTTTTTTTTCCTCATTAAATTGTTAATCTGTGTTTGATCTTGTCTGTATACAGTGAATGGATTTGTTTTTAATATTAATTGACCCAAAATTGACAAGTTACATGTCCCAGTTTTATTTTCAGTTATGTAGTGTATTGCCGTGATTTGTTAGCAGGAGCGACAGAGATGGATTAAAGGACATTTAGTGATGGTTTACGGTTGAGACTGCGTTGCTATCCATGAAAATGAGAAGATAAAGTACTGCTTTTAATGAATAGCGTTTCGAACTTCGAAACATTACTTCGTCGTTTTAACAGGAACATTTATGACGTGAACTACAAATTCCTGGATTTAGTTATTGTTATATGATATTATGTTTTATGTATTAATATTTTAACTGTGTTAGGGGGAGATTTCTCATCTGGCGACCTAAAAATAGGGTATTTTTCTATCTTGTTATATATTTATTGGATACTGAAGTAAGAAAAAAAATTTTTTTTTTATCAAAAAATAATTTCATGGATATTTATTTTTCGTGTTTCAACGTAACCGTTCAAAAAATAGGTGTTCAAATTTTAAAATTTGTCAATGAAAGATATACCAGGTGAGTTTTTTGAGAGTTGCCATTTTTATTACAGCCAAATTTGGATGATAGAAATGGTACTGGAGAAGGTTCTTTTCTTGGCTGTAATAGAAATGTAACCAAAAAGAAAACGGTCGGTTGAAGTGGCCTCAAGTATATATGTATATTTTTACCGCCTGATTGATAAATTTAAAAAAAATTCAAAAATTAAACTTAGGTAAAAATTTTTTTCCTCACTTATGTTGTTAATTAATGCATTAGATCAGTTTTATCGAAAAATTAGGATATAGACTCATTTAAAAATCTATAATTTTGTATCATAGCTCGAAAACCATAAGAGCTATAAAGCTGCTAACTATAGCAATCGGTTGCCCCCGTCGATATCTACAACTATTATTTGAACAATTTTTCGATTAAATCAACGGTGGTTTGGCTGTAATAAAAATGGCAACTCTCAAAAAACTTACACGGTATTTGTTGGAGGTTATACCAAAAGAATTAATAATAAAAAGTCAAAAATTTACACGTCAGTTTTATTTTGTGAGGTTATATAAAACCTCTATCAAATTTAATTTACTTTAAAATAAAATTTGAATTAAGTTGATTCGTCGTCTGGTTCAAACGTTATCGTCCACGCCAATTTAAAAGACACAGTTCGGTAAAAAAACGCGTTTAAAGTTTTCATTCGAAAATTCCCCATTTCGTAGGTTAATGGCGTATTCTTTCATTTGTATCACATGCACAGTTTTATTTGACGTAGCAGCTGCTCTTGCGCGGTAAGCTAGGAACTATAATTGAGGAGCTGGGTGGAAAAAGGGCGTAAGTACAGACATATCGTTTTGAGAAAAGATCATTTCAAAGTTTGGGTGTCTAGTATGAAGCTGAAGACTGAAAAACTGGTAATTGTCGTGTTATACAATTGGTAACACTAATAATACACTATGCATTAAGATTAAAAAAACAGTGAATATCGGTTGTCATTACATATTTTTCCGAAGTATGACTTACGCCCTTTTTGCAGATAAAATTTTGATTGAACAAAAAATAAGTTCTTTTTCCTTTTGTTGAAATACTAATTAAACTTTGACAGCACATTTATTAAATTCTAAATCAAAACATTTGATTTCAGTTAATTTCATGAATATGTATATGTATACTTGTACAGTGTCCGCCTGAAAGTTGGTTATATGTGAAAAACTTTCTTATATCGAATTTGTCAGAAAATTTTATTCTTCATGAAAGTTAGTACTTGGTCTTAAGCTAAAAAATCACCCACAGAAACTTGCATATATCTGGTTGTATCATGAGTGGGCTTAAAAATGTAAATATGGCTTAAGAGTAAAGTACTGTAATTAATGAAAATTGAAGAAAATATAATTTGGGAAAGTTGTTTAGAAGTGAAAGTTAATTCAAAATACAAAATCACAACTAACTGCCCCAAAAAATAAATTTAGGTATTTTCTTTCGTTTTTTCTGTATCACACTGTATGTCGTAGGACCAGAGATACCTTTTAAAGGCTATTGTCTATGAGGTACCGCAAAAATTTATTCTTAGTTGTGAGTTACTAATTAGAAATTTAATTTTATGCGAAAATGGCATATACGTTTCAAATTATTATCGTAGCGTAGGGGCATTAATTGATTTTCAATCGCCGTAATTCAATTTTTTTTATAAGTAGACACTCTTAAACGATTAGAAAATACAATCTACCGAAAAAGGGTGTAAAGTGACTTACGCCCTTTTTCCACCCAGCTCCTAAATTGTCCTCTAACTTGTTTATTACGTCATCGAAGATGACATATTAATATCGTTGTGTGACTGAATAATTATTGAGTTGTACATCCATATTGAATAAATGCCAGAGGGCTGTAGAGTTAACAAAAAATCATAAATTAACACTTTCACTGAGATGACATTACTTAGTGCGTGTCAAAAACACGCATTTGACGAATTTTTTTTTTATTTCGATAACTTTAGTAAAATATTCTACACGTAATAAATTTTTTCTGGGTCGAGTTCAATGAGAATCTCACCTTAATACGCGGCTGTGGTGTTTTAATCAAATTTATGGTTTAGTTTATTAATGAATTAAAAATACATATTTTTCGAATAAATTAAAAAAAAAAAATGTTTCCATTTTACTGAATTAAGATAAAACCTAGATATCGTATTGTGTTTACTTTTTTATCAGTTTATAAACAAATATCGAGCCACTTTTATAAAATTTTATGAAATTATGAGTAATGAACTAATGATGAATAGTGATCGAAGAGGTTGCGGTGCTGACAGTATTGTCTTTATTTTTTTAAGGTATTAAAAATTGTTTATTTATTTTAGATAAAACATTTTGATGCGATTTTAAATATATACAACAGGTAATTATGGATGCCTATATACGGACAATATCCTCTTATATTGATATGTTTTGAATATATTTTAGATATGCGTGTATACATTTATTGTCACAACTTGCTTGGTCCGATTTTAATTTTATGTATTGTGTTAAGGTATGTTTTGATGTAACCAGTGAATGATTTATGTGTATCAATTGTCTTTTTTCTCCCAGTAAAATGTGAGAGAGACAACACATTATTATGTTTTCCAAAAAATATTTTTTTAAATGACAGCTTATTTTTTTATTAACAAGTTTTAAGTTACAGTCAGTCAGTCAAATTTTCAACAATTTTAATTTAAAAAAAGTTAAAATTTTTGTACTTTTTTAAAATAACGCTTTTTTGTAACTTGAAACTAATTTTTATTAACAGCTGATGGTTAATAGAGAATATACCGATTCAAATTTTTTTAAAAAAAATGTATTTAGCCCGATTTTTTAACGTTTTAAGTTTTGAAAATATAAGTACGGTCCTGTCAGCACCGCAAGATTTCGAACACTAATGATGAAATATTATTGGAGTGTTAGTAAACAAACCGAATACATGTGTGTAGTATCAGTGTAGTTATTTTTTTTACTTAATAGATTAATATTAAAAATAATTAATATATGAAGAGAGTAATTTAAGATATATTTATAGATAGTTAATTACATTGAAGTTTTTAGTCCGAATCATTAAATATAATCATTATTATTGATTAGAAAAATATTTTTGTGTTTATGTATGTATTTTTGAAAATTTTCCATCCGGTCTTTACGTTCGGATACAAATTCATCGCCTTCCAGGCATAAGGTCGTATGTCATTTTTAGTAATTTTTTTAGGAGAGCAGAAAAACAAGAATTACTGTTACATTTTGTTTTATACAGGATATAGCAAGATAAGCCTAGTAAATCTGCCCCGCGACGAATTATTTTAATAACTATATTACCGGTATGGTAAGGCTGTAAGTAATTGATATCTACAATTTTGGCAGCCAAAACTGAGTAGTTATGGAGAAAACTAAAAAAATTTAAAAAATTACGAAATTTTTTTTCTTCGTAACTACACAACTTAGGAAAATAAGTCCAAATCCACATGAAGGCAAACACTCTCAAGAATATTAGACATATTTATTATCGTATCAGTCCTCGTTATTAAGGATAATAACAAGGATAGTATCCGATCCAATGTTATTTTTATAAGGCTTCAATTGAGCGACCACTTCAAAAAAAATTCAGTAACTGTGCCCTAATGCACTTAATTACTGCACCAAGTCTCATCAAAATTCAAGGGCTGCAACATAGTAAAAAAAAATTTTTTCAATTCTAATCTGCTGAACCGCCCCTCCAGTGGGTCCGACCCTGGAATTATATACATCAATCGAAAGTACTTTAAAAATAAAGTGTTGTGTCTCATAAAGTGTTTTTTCCTATCTCCTATAGTTTTCGAGATAATTAAGAATAATCGAAAGAGGTATATTAAGTTATAGGTTATTTGCCCCTGATAGAAAGTCCCAATAGTAACTGTATTGTCGTTTATGTGACACTGCAGGTACTTCATATGTATAACTTCCCTAGATCAAAACAAAACCATTGTAGAAATATAACAGAAAATTGTCAAAAAATATGGTGTAGTAGGCATTTTTAACATGTAGAATATGAAAGACTGCCCCCTGGTGAAACCATTGGAAGTCCCAAACCCTTTTACAAAAAAATTAGTTTTTTGCCACAATTTCCACTTATTCAAAAATTTTTGCGAAATTTTTTTACACCATTAGGCAAATGAACTCATACTCTCTCTTTAAATTGACAAAAATTCTGGAAAATTCGTATTTTCGTACAAATAGTATTTTAGTTTGCCACTTTAACGACATTAGTTTCCCTTTCCCATTTTGTGATAATGATTCAATTTCCGCTCTTTTACAAAACATCCTATATGTCTGTATCGATTGTTTTCCAAATATGGCCTGATAGACAAGAATAGCCAAACATATTATTATAAATAGAATCGTCGGTAGTTAACCAATTATATATACAAATATAAACATTATGTGATACAGTCAATGCGCTTTTTATACGGTCGTTTAATATGTCACATTTAAAAGATATGGGTGTCAAAGAATGTTCTAGTGTAAGCAGATATTTTTGTGTGAAATTTCGACATTCTTTCATCTGCAACTTACCAAACTGAATATCGTTGGATCAGCTTGTTGATGAGAATGTATCGACCGTGTACAATCGGCGTCGTGTGTATCGGAATGTACACGTAAATTTCGAAAAATGGAAATACATCCTCACGCAACATCCTCACGCATTTCGTCTTCTTATGTTTTTAACTACAATGAGTCGAAAAAGTATTCGACTCTACACTTTTTAGCGAATTTCCAGAATGGAATTCAGCTATTACAGCCACTGTTATGACGCGACCTGAGCCCGGGACTATATGGCAGAAATTTGTTTTGAGGTCCCTAGAAACCGAAAATCATATTCATTAAAATTTGTCCGCGCGATAACTCTCGAACGAAGTATCCAATTTTTACGAAACTTGGTGAGAACATTGGAAGTCCCAAACCGTTAGATGAGTTCGTCAGCCAGACACGTCGGATGCCAGGAACATGGTTTTTGTTCTTGCAAAAAATTAGTTTTTTGCCAAAATTTCCACTTATTCAAAAATTTTTGTGAAATTTTTTTACACCATTTAAAAGAGACGAAAAAATTACATAAAAAAGTCTTTAAACTTTTTTTCTGTCAACTAGTTTCCGAGAAAAACTAATTTTTATAAACGGAAATTCGCTATGTTATGCAGGATGCTGCGACAGGGGTATTTTCAAATTTCTGGCCGTCTATTTTGTAGGGTAATGTCACACATGACGAAAAATAATTTGCCTATTCTAAATTATAATTTAGTTTTTTGGCGCGGATTTTTAAAATTTTTAATTTTTTTTTTTATCCTGGAAACAGTTGAACCAATTTTTATCAACTTTGGCTAAAAATCATCCCGGAATTTCCACCGTTCAAATAACAAAATACTACATTCAATTTGGTTAAGGCAGTATTCTAGTTTAGAATTTTTTGAAATAGGATTTTTTGTTTCATTCCCTGAAAGTCCTAGGCCTTTAAAAATGTGTCCTCAAAAGATAATTTAAAAATTTTAATGAGTTTTGATACGGTGTAAGTAGATAAGATACACAGCTCCTATAATTAGAAAATATTACTGTTATTACCTACCATACAATATTCTTTGGTGTAGTATTAGTAGATAGTAGAGATGAGCTAAACGGTTATTTTCTAATAACTGTTATTGCAATAACAGTTACTGAAAAATAACTGTTATTTATAACAGTTATTATAATAACTGGTATGGTATTTGGATATTTTAACATATTGTAAGATATTCGATATGCGTATAAACGGTTCTGTTAGTGAAATATGCACAGATCTATAATACTGACGGATATTAAAGAACATTTTTTGCTTTATTGTACTGCAATATCTGTTCAAATACTTGTCTATACAAGGATTTAGGCTTTATATACACAATTTTAACAATTTTATGGATACAAAATTACAAATACAAATAAGATAACTGTACAATAGACAATAGTTCATTTTTAAGGGTTTTTGAAATGTGCTACAATAGAAAATGTGTAACTTGCCTGGGGCGTTATTATTTTGAAATTCTCCGTAGGTGGTTAAAATAAATTACTGTGATCCTTGCTTTTGAATATATTAATATTGACCTATGTTATCGATATTTCCAAAGGAGTTATTTAAGTAACCAGTTACTGGGTATTCCAGTTATTGACGATAACTGTTATCTTTCTATACTAGTTATAAAATAACAGTTATCGATATATCGATCATCTTTAGTAGATAGACTAAACAATATACTGTATTTTTTGAACGGTGTAAGTATACTAGAAATTTATCAAAAAATTAATTTTTATGTCACCGAAGGATGACATATTAATCTCGTTGTGTGATTATAGTGGGGGAAAAATTAATAATAATAATAATATATAATATAATAATTATAGAGTTGTACATGCATATATTGAATAAACGCAAGAGGGCTGTATTCTCACTGTATTATAGAGTTGTACATGCATATACTGAATAAACACAAGAGGGCTGTATTCTCACTGTACTTAAAAAACGAGCTAAAAAATCATAAATTAACACTTTCACTGCGGTGACATTACTTAGTGCGTGTCAGAAACACGCACTTGACGAATTTGTTTTTTATAGAGTTATTTTTAAGCACTCTTTTTTACGGTTAATACATACCATATATTCAATAAATTATTTATGACTCGAAAAGCGCCTCTTAGATTTTGATAAAATTTGGTGTGCTGTAAGTACATAAGGTAAACAATATTTTATATTTTTTTGAATGGTATAAGTGTACTAGAACCATACTAAAAAATAAAATATGTTTTTTATGCAATTATTTTGAACTTTTAACATTTAGGGAAAAATGTGAAAAAAATACATAATGTAGTCCCAATTGTTACGTAAATTTTGGCGTCGGTTTTATTTTCCTAGGTGTTACAGTTTTTGAGAAAATTAAGTTTGAAAAATTACAGCACTTGCAAATATTTTGGTTAATATCTCAAGGACAAATCAAGGTTAAGGGTCAATGACCCTATATTTGGTAATCACTTAGGGCACCAATGTTCCTATATATATTACAGACATCGGCTATGCGGGCCATTTCCCTATGCTTATCTTGCTATACCCTTTATCAAGTTACAGTAATTTTAATACGGGTAGGTTCCGGTATCAAGTAAATATACTTCAAAATTTTAAATGCATTTTTCTTGAAACTACATTTTTCAAGCTAGTCGACAAGATATCTCGAGTTCTATTTATCCAATCGACTTCGATTTTGGCACGCACTTTGGTAGGGACTACGGATATTGAATAATTATAATTTTTACTATTTTTAAAAATATTCAGTAACGTAAAAGCCCCCATTATGGAACGGTATCTAATACTGGAACAGTTTTGATATTTACATATTTATTTCTTTAATTAAGTAAGGAAACATTAAATGGCAGGTGAATTTAAATTGAAAAACAATCATTCTATTAATAATAATTTTTGTTATTAGACGTTTCTTTCAGAAATAACTTCATTAATATGTAAATGTCAAAACTGTTCCAGTATTAGATACCGTTCCATAATGGGGGCTTTTACGTTATATATTTTTGGGATAATGTAATATTTTAGAATGTTTGTTGGGAAAAGTTGATTAAATATTTGGAAACTTAGGTTTAAAACATTCTAAAATATTTAAAAAAAAATAAAACCTTTAAATGAACGTCAGAAAAATATTTTCTTTAAACAACCGCCATTTAAAATTTTTTTAAACATTTTTGTTGATTGCAGTTCCTGCCCGAATCACAACCTTTCTAAACCAGAATCTTTTTAATATTAATAAATTTGAGCGTTACTTTATGGTATTCCATATTTGTAAATAATAAACAAATATTTTATTGTGACAATATTGTTTCAAAATAAAAGTGGTATTTTTGCGAAGTAAAATATTTGTTTGCACAGAAATCCCAAAATCGTGTCAACCATCGTATCACTTTTTTCCTATGGCTATATTTAAATAGCTTAAAGTCCTTCAATTTTAATTTCTTATTGTATGAAAAATTTATTGATATGTTCTAAAAATATCAATAAATAGATGCTAAAAAAATGTACAGTAAAAATATTAACAGTTTTTTTTTATTATTTTCTAGAAAAAAAGCCGAAATTTTTGCTCGCAAAACTAGAAGACTCGCTTAAGCTATTCTGGAGACACACGTCTCTAACCCCAAACGCATATACCGTCTCCTTTCCGGTGTGGGGGGAAAAAGACGAACAAACGAATACTTTTTCGATTTACTGTATACGTATGATACGTTTGTATCGATTAAGCTCGAATAAAGTAGGGTGAATGCGGGAGAGATACCGCACATTTTGAAAACACTTAATAATTCTTTAAGTATGCATTTAATTGATTTGAAATTTGGCACATAGTAAATGTAAACATTGTTCTTTAAAATTATTTATAAATAAACGTAAATTCTCAGTTGTAAAGGATTCATAATTAACATTTTTGTAGAGCCTGCAAAGCGGCGTCTCTCCCACACCTATGGGAGAGATGCCGCATCAAAGAAGGAGAGACGCCGCATAGGTCATATTAAAAATTTATCATTCTTTTGGCGGAGCACCCCTCTTCAACATATTTTACACACATCTCCATGCATACGTGTCATATGAGACCACTTTTTGGCACTTTATATATCTTAACCAGTTAACTTTTTTCGTCGTTTTTGAGTACTTTCCAAAACATTCGATACACAGGAAATCATTATTATTTTCGTTATCTTCACTAATATGAGAGCTTTTCCTGACTCATTACTGGATCTTTTATAATTTATACGAGAAAATAAAATTGTATAATTAAGGCATATATTTTTAATATGTAATATGATGCGGCATCTCTCCTTTTTGTTGGGATAGATGCCGCATGTTGCTATAGCAAGCATAGTGCGGAATTCTAACCTAAAATTTTATACAGTACTTTTAAAATATACGTAAATTAACAACAAAACTCATTTTCCTTAAAATAATGAAATATACATTCTTAAATTCGAATGAGTTAAATGCTTAGTAAAATATTTATGTTAAAAAACTTACATTTCAATAATAAAAGTTGGATAATTTCTAAACTAATGTACTGATCATAAATGTAACCATATACAGCGTAAATTAACAACCTATTTTAACTATATAATCCATTAATAGCGCTATTTATTAATCAGCGAACGAATTATGGCTACTGCGGCATCTCTCCCGATGCGGCATCTCTCCCGCATTTACCCTATACATGTATAAAAATAAAAATAACAAAAAAAATAAAAACAATAATAAACATTCAGAACGCTGTTGACACCACGCGAAGTGTACACGAATGAAAAAACAGTAAGAACACCATTGAATAACTTTTGTACGATTTCCCAAATACAGCTGGTCATTGTACTTCAGGCTACGGCCAGCTCTTCCGTCAACGTTCAAATATGGTGGTAGCCATCATCACATACATAATTTGGACAAACTAAAACACCGATTTTATTTCAATAGGATTGTAAATACAAAAATTCTCGTCCGGACATGTTAGGAGAAGTTTTTTTTAAAGTTCCAGAAAAGAAGTACCTAATGAGAATATGATGGAATCTAAGCTCTAAAGTGTTGGGATTTTGAGGTTTTGTATGTAGAAATAGGTTTTGCGGGAACGAATTTGCACATGAGAGGTTATTGTTTAAACATTCCAGATGTCTGTTCATTCAACAGTATTTTACTAGTTTTTTGCAAATTCACATTTTTAACCGACTTCAAAAAAGAGGAGGTTCGCAATTCAACCCGTATGTTTTTTTTTTTCATGTATGTACTAGTGATGTTGGATAATTAATCGATTTAACCGATTAATTTTGTTTACATTTAGTCTTTTTTTAGTCGACTATTTTACCCTCGACTAAATGACTAAAATGACTAATATTTTTTTAAATGACTAAAAACGACTAATTTAACAGTTTTTCTGCATTATTTATTAGACTCGAAAAAATGAAAACTACAAATTATTCTTTTGTATGATTTTTTACTTTTATGTGAATAATTCATTGTAATATGTAATTTTTTTTTCGAAAAAATAAAAAATTAAAAATAAAAGTCAATAATTAAATTCAAAACATTGTTTTGGAAAGAGTTACATAGGTTACCCTATTTATGAATTCGACTAAAAATTTAGTCGATTAATCGACTATTCTATGCTCGATATTTTCGACTAATGACTAATTTTGTCGGAAAAACAACTTTAGTCGATTAATCGACTAATTGCATCTCGACTCAACATCACTAGTATGTACACCGATTTCTCCCACATTTCTGGGCCAATTTACACCATTCTTTTTTTGGTTAGTAGATAAAGCTCTCCAGGTGGTCTCATAAAAATTTTATTAACATTGGTTGAGTAATTTTTTAACCATCTTCAATAATATGAATAATTATGGCAATTTTAAAATTTGTATATATGCAAAATTATTTACTTTAAAAACTATAGTAACATTTTTTGAAATTTAAAAGAATTAAATATTGCAATGGTAAAAAGTATGAAATTTATTTCACACTAAAAGGTATGAAATAAAACATATTTTAAAAAACCGACTTCAAAAAGTAAAAAATAATGTATTAGCATGTATTTTGAAGTCAGGCGTAGTATTGAAAAAAATGTAGATCCACGAGAATTCATTGATTTTACAAGCAGATTCGATCGCATTTTTTCGCGATACTACGCCTGACTTTAAAATACGTGCTAATGCATTTTTTTTTACTTTTTGAAGTCGGTTTTTTAAAATATGTTTTATTTTGTAACTGTTTTTGGTCTAGGGATATAAAGTCTTGTTTACTTGCAGGAAAGGTTGTTAGGAATGGACCGGGAACCGGGAATTTTGCGAAACCCCCTTTTGTGATATTTAAGCTATATTATATAAAGGGAACTATTTTTAAAGGGCTTTCATTTCGATTCATTATTATGATCAATGTTGGATTTCCACTAGGGTAGAGATGTCGATTTTAAATCGATTAATCGAAGCTTAAAAAATCGATTCTTTTTTCGATTTTTTTCATTTGAATCGATTCATGAATCAATTATTAAAAGTAAGAGATCGATAACCGATTTTTTCCAAAAATAACTTCATTTTAATAGTAATTCAGAATTCTACAAAGAAACAAGTGTTAAAATGAAACACCAAAAACTCTATTGTTAATTGTCACTTTTTACTCGTTATATCAACGAACCCCTCCTATGGCTCTATATAAGTCAGACTATTACTACAAAAGGAAGGAAGAGACCGCCTATCTGCGCAAACAACGATCCCTTTCCCACAAAAGCGACTTATTTAGAAAACATTTTTTTATCAATTTGTTTGAAATTTTTGAATAAACTTGGTTCAATTCGTGGTATTCGTCCTACATATTCAATTGCCTTATTTTTTATAATTATATTGAAAAGTTAACTCACTCATCGCCTTTACAAATATAATACCTTACAAGGCGTTTTTACACGATATTACCGATATTACCTATGTACTATCAAGTAAGTCCCTTAAACAAAAATTATCAGCTAATTTTATTAAACTTTTCAAAATTTCGATTTTTAGATCGACCTCATAGAATCGATTTTTTTTAGCCGATTTTTTTTTAATCGATTTTTTTGATTTCGATTTAAATCGATCTTTTTTTTGGAGAATCGACATCTCTACACTAGGGGCAATAGAGGCTAGTGCCTAGGGTGGTAAATTTTCAGGGGCGGAAAAATTTGGAACGTGGAAACATAGAGGGAGACAGGGAGTAGAAAGCTCTTTTTTGGCTCGTCACTTATTTTTTTAGGGAGACAATATGTGACTGTCCTCGTCCAGTTTTACTTTTTCAATTTTTTTCTTTTTTAAAGCTATTTTGTAAAAAAAAAGATTTATTTGAATTGGTCTAAATCTATGAAAATGGTTACGATTTTTGCCGAACCGGCTGAACGTATTAAAACATGGCTTTAGGGTAAATGTCAGTAAAGTATTGATAAAATTTTAAAGATGTGCTTTGAGGTGCGAGGCTCTATAGAGCGCGAGGCACCGCTTGTGCACTGAAAGACTTGATTCAAGTAATTTTAAAATTAGCATGACGCTAGAATTTAACATTAAGTATTAAAAAACTTCTATCGGCTCACTTGGCATTCTGTGGATGGGAAAAACTTGAGAGTTCCCGTCATGTCACAGAGCGTGACACGTTTCGAATATACTCAGCAATCACACAGACAAATGAGACAAATGTCTAGGGCCCGAATTTTCGAAGTGCCTGGTCAAATTGTCTGTTTTGAATATTAGAATCAATATTTGTAGTTTTCTACATGATAGGGTTTTTTTGCTTGGCAGCTCTGTGTTTCGGGAAAATTTTGACAAAAGAGCAAAGTAGAGGAAGTGTTTCGAGGCCTATCAAAAGGCAAATTCGGCGTCGGGAAGAGAGAAAGGACCCGGTAAGAAGAAAATGTGTAGGGTCACCAAGCGGATTAATCCGGTTCTGGTCGAGGGAGTTGTATATAAATACACACAGCACAAGGGGTCAAACTAGTATGTCTACCAAACTGTGCCCGCTGTAATCACCAAGTAACGTAACACAGCACACAGACGACCAAAACACATGATGTATGGACACGAATATACCAATGTGTTAGTATGATATATTGATGATGATGTATGCAGTTCGCATACATACACTATATACTATGATGGCCACCGTATGTTACCACCAGTCAACAATTAAAACTAAATTTATTTATTTTAAGAAAGATATCCCTTTATTTTGAGAAATTTTTTAATCAATAGAATTTTTACACTTAAATACGACACACTTCATATTTTTTTCTGTTTAAATTTCACGAGTTGATTAAAAAAACATGATTTTTATTTTGACGTGAACACCACGGCAGTCAGTAACAGACTAAATCAGTAGTGGTGTAAATTGCTACTTATTGCAACTTTCGGATTACACTTTTTTTTGTATGTAGGCTTGATCTGTCTCATCTGTGTTTCAGCGGAAAGTTCCGTGTATTGACGTAGTGCATGATGTACAAACGTAAGACAATAACATGTTTGCATAATATAATGTGTGGTCTTACGCACAGCCATTCTTTTTGCCTTTCGTCCATGAAAGGGTTCAAAATGATTCTTTTATAATTATGTATTCAACGCCAAGCTACGATTATAATATATTTGTATATGCTCACATTTCCTTTGTAAAATTGGTTAGCTTCTTATTGAAAGTAATGTTTATATGTATATGTATATGTATATGTATGTATGTATGTATGTATGTATGTATGTATGTATGTATGTGTCGGTGTCGTGGATACATATGTTATATATATATATGGCGATTGTCTAATTTTATTGTGGATTGTCCTTGACACAAACTGTGTAATTCAAATATTATTGACTTATGTGTTTTGTATACACAGAGTTTTTTAACGCTAGAGATATTGTTGCCATTGGCGAGGTGGGTGCGTCATAACAACATTCGATCACCCGGTCACCGCGCTAGGCGTTAGTGATGTCGGATGATTAATCGATTAATCGGTTTAGTCAACTAATTTTGTTTACATTTAGTCACTATTTAGTCGACCATTTTACACCCGACTAAATAACTAAAATGATTGATTTTTTAAGATGACTAATAACGATTAATTTAATTTTTTTCCTCTATTGTTTATATAAAATTCGAAAACTTAAAAACTAAAGATTAACTATTGGTACGATTTTTCATTTTTCATCTTGCTTTTTCCATTTTACACCCGACTAAATAACTAAAATGATTAATTTTTTTTTAATTGACTAAAAACAACTAATTTAATAGGTAACTTTATTTATTAGACTCCAAAAAATGAAATCCAAAAAATTACATATCCAGATCCAAAAAATTACATATATCTTTTTCTTAAAAAAACAAAAATATTAAATGTCATCACTCAAATCCCAAATAAAACATTGTTTTTGGAAGAGTTACATAGGTTACTTTATTTATGAATTCGACTAAAAATTTAGTCGATTAGTCGATTACTCTATATTCGATATTTTCGACTAATGACTAATTTTGTCTGAAAAACAGCTTTAGTCGATTCATCGACTAACTGCTCCTCGGCTCGACATTACTGATGTCGAATAATTAATCGATTAATCGGTCTAGTCGACTAATTTTGTTTACATTTAGTCACTCTTTATTCGACTATTTTACACCCGACTAAGTAACTAAAATGATTAATTTTTTTTTTTTTAATTGACTAAGAACAACTAATTTAATAACTTTATTTATTAGACTCCAAAAAATGAAATCCAAAAAATTATCTATTTGCATGATTTTGCATTTTTATGCGATTAATACATTGTGATATGCTCTATTTTTCTTTTTCTTAAAAATAAAAAAAAATATTAAATGTCATCAGTCAAATCCCAAACAAAACATTGTTTTTGGAAGAGTTACATAGGTTACTTTATGTATGAATTCGACTAAAAATTTAGTCGATTAGTCAACTACTCTATACTCGATATTTTCGACTAATGACTAATTTTGTCTGAAAAACAACTTTAGTCGATTAATCGACTAACTGCTCCTCGGCTCGACATCAGTAATGTCGGATAATTAATCGATTAATCGGTCTAGTCGACTAATTTTGTTTACATTTAGTCATTCTTTAGTCGACTATTTTACACTCGACTAAATGACTAATAATTAATTGTTTTTTTTTTTTTGAAATGACTAAAAACGACTAATGAAAATTTTTTTGTATTGTGTATTGGATTGCAAAAAATGTAAACTAAAAATAATTATTCATTTGTATGACTTTTCATTTTTATGTGACTAACACGTTGTAATAGATACGCAGTATATTTCTTTTTCTTAAAAAGATCAAAAGTCAATAATGAAATTCAAAAGAAAACATCGTTTTGAAAGAAATTATTTTTGAAAAAAAATTTAAACTGTAAATAACTTTCTCTATTATTTATGAATTCGACTAAGAATTTAGTCGATCAGTCGACTATTCTGCGCTCGATATTTTCGACTAATGAATAATTTTGTCTGAAAAAAGAAAGTTTAGTCGATTAATCGTTAACCGCTTCTCAGCTCGACATCACTATTGGTAACATGTTTATTTTTGTAGGGTGATATTTGATTTTTGTATCCTTTCGACCGTTTTTTGGCGATAGAATTCGTGGATTCTGATTTAAACTTTTTAGGAAATCAGAAAATTTATAGTTGGTAACGTTTCTTGGGTTAGCTTTATGCAAACAGGAGCTTTTTAGCGATAAAAATCGCATGTCCTGGAATTTCGTGTTTTCATTTACGGCACATGATAATTTAGCACATGTCTAGCACAATACAGCACAAATTTTTGTTTAAAAAAATGAAAACGCCGGAGCTAACTTTTTGGAGAAACGGCTGACCAAATGGTCGGAAAACGACATTTCATATTACACGACCTAATGTGATTTCAACTAACGATAGAAATAATTTCCGGTTACAAAAATTGTATTTAAAATTAAAGAACTATTTTTAAACATTTCTCTAATGCTTAAAAAAGTGTCGATATTTATCTGAATTTCATGCTACATTAAGTGGTCGGAAAACGACATTTCATATTACACGACGTAATGTTATTCCAACTAAAGGTGAAAATGATTCCAGGTTACAAAAATTGTATTTAAATTTAAAGAAATGGTTTTAAACATTTCTCTAATGCTTACAAAAATTTCAATATTTATCTGAATTACACTGGAGACCAGTGGTTCTCAAACTTTGGGATTCGCGAGCCCCCTTTGCACTTAAAAAATTTCGCGACTCCCACTTTGAGAATCACCGCTGTAGACCAAGTAGTCGGAAAACGTTTTTGGAGCATATTTTATAGACGCTAAACTAATTTTTTACACAAAAAAAAAAAAAAAAATAAATTGTCAAAAAATTTCATTTTACTTAACTTTCCCCCCTTAATACCTGTATCTAATTTTTGAGGTTTTCCTTTTATTTTTGACACAGAACCGTAAGCGATGGCCTAAAAATTGAATTTTCACCGGTAAATCCACTGAAGATATGGAAAATTCTTTACATTGGTACGTATGTACCTGTTTTATGGATATTTAAATGATTTGTATAAACAAAAAAAAATTTATATCGTATACTTACGTCATAGATTGTTTATTTATGAAATTTGTTTCTTTTCAATAAAAATCCACACCCATTGAAAGTGACGAGTTCAAGTGAAACGAGTCTTGATAATCGGCATAATACAAATTTTATATTTAACTATGTATAATAATATTAAAATAATTATATCTAATGTTGAGGCCTACAAGCCATTACTCTATTTATCGATTCAATAGCCTTCAACCACTTTCATAGTTGTGCTTTAATGTCGACGTATAATTTAATTTTTCAAAAAAAAAAAAAAAAAAAATACTGAAAATTTTTTTATTGCTGATTGATAAGTAAAAATTGCCCAGTCCTGTGTATATAAAATTTTTTGTATGCGTCATACTCATAACAGAAAAAATGATAAAAGAATAAACATTAAAGATAGTAAACAGGAAAATTTCTTAAATCTTATTCCAGAAACCAAATTGGTGATTACTGGTTGGTTTTTACCATAGGTATATCGGATTAAAATGTCCCCTAATAGAGTCGGAGTATATACATAATCTTTTGAACTGGGGAGCCATAAATTTTATTGCTCTGTTGAAAATATTTACATCTGTTCGGAAATACGTATAAGCTTTTTAGAATTTCGTTAGGGATCATTTTGTTCACTCTCCGATTTTTAGTTACACCAAAAATACTTTTGATTTTCAGTGTAAAAATAATTAGGAATTTTGCAGTATTTCTCATTTTACAAATTATATGACACATACATGTTCTATGCACATATAGTTCAAGGGACGCTCGTCAGAAATGTTGTAGTGTTTTTTCTATAAAAGTTGATATAATGAAGTATTTTTATGATATTTTTAATTCTAACATTTTTAACGACACATAGGGGTGAATAAACAGTCGAATAATGTAAGGTTGCCAGTTAACACTGAGAATTGCCAAGATTTTTATTATTTAAAAAATAAAGTTTAAAATACTATCGCTTTTGAAATGTTTGCTCGAGAAAAGAAAGTCAAATAATGTTTCGGGTCAAACAATGAAGTATTTCAATTACATCATTCAATTGTACGGAATAAAATACTTCATTGTTTGACCCGAAACATTATTTTTGTAGAGTATTACTATAAATATCTAAGTCGAAAAAATAAAGTTTTTTAGTCCAACAATGAAACACAGTTTCTTTCGTATTTTTTTTCCGTACAATTGAGTGATGTAATTAGTTTTTGAAATTTTTCAAAAATTTGACCAGATTGTCAAGAATTACTGAAAAATTCATTGTTGTAAGAGTAATTTTTTGTTATTTATTTGATTTTCTTTTGCAATTTTGAGCATGTTCGTAAATGAAACTACCAGTTTTTGTTATTTTACCAAAAAGTACATGTCAAGCCGAAAAAAATGAGCACCGGCAGAACTCTGTGCGATGAGTTTTTTAAGTAGAATCTTTTCTTGAAAAAAAAAGTGTTCCGGACCGGAAAAAATTAATATCTCGTGTCCCCCCCCCCCCTCCCCAATCAACCCTCCACGGCCCCTGCTCACGCATTTAGTTTTTCTACGTTTATTATAAGCCTCTTTACCATTTCCACTTATAAAAGTCTAGATAACAATTTTTGTTTTCTCTATGTGTAATTTGATTGGGCTACTAACGCGCTTTTGTCGAGTAAAGATATCTCGACATATTTGACGGTCGGCTTTCAGTCTATAGTTATGATAAAATTACATTTTAAAGGACATAACAGCTTGCTGTGTTTCATAATTAGCGTACATATAATTAAGAATATCAAAATATACACATGTATTATTAGGATTGTCAATTTTCTTCTAGATTCTCGCGTTATAACATTTTTTATAAATGGTCTTGACCGAGTTAACTTATTACTTCGACAGCTGTATTTATACATAGACAAAATTACAATGCGTTCAAATTAAGTCTCAACATACCTACATTACTTACAGGCAATTTACGTACAGCATCACCTTTTTTATGCGGTCTTTTTTTGTACGAAATTCCCATTAAGGTACCAACACAGTGTGATTTGCCGAAAAATAGTCAATTTTCAGAATTTTTTTTCGGATCGATAGGATGGGGGAATGCGAATGATTTTTTTTTACGATTAATACCACTATTTAACAAAACAAAAATATTTTTTTTTATTTATTTTTTATAATTGAAGAGGTGGATTCCAAAAGGCGCTAAGTCATTTTTTGTCTAATATGAGATTTTAGTTGATGCAGAATGTTCAAGACCAGCTTTACACGATTTTCATAGTGCCACCCTTCAAAATGAGCTTAGTCTACGGTAAAATGAATGATGAAAAATGGAATGTTTTCCAAATAAGCGCTAAGTCAATGACAGTTTTATTTCAAAACGCTCTAAGTCAAATTTACTCGTAAATCATTGCATTTTTTTTCCAATAATAGCTGGTATTTTTTTCCAAATTTGCTTATAGACAGATTTTCTGTTATGTCAAACACATGAAATAGCTAATAATGCACTGTTTAAAATGTTTCTTGAATAAAATATATCTGTATTTAAACAAACTAGGTTTATTTTAACCAACTCAACCCAACTTTTTAAAGGTTTTTTCTTTTTTCAATATAATCTATTGAAAAGTATATGTATATAAGTAAGTACAAATAAGTAACATCAATAATAATTATTATCTAAGAACTTGAAAATAATTTAAACAGATTACTATATTTGCCTACCTAGATAGTTTTTTACATTTCCTGAAAAATTGCAAAAAGTGCAGCCGCAATTTTTATCTAAACAAAAAAAAATCAAATGGATTATCAGTCTGTAGGTAAGCTGGTATGGTCCTATGGGAGCTTTTTTTTTTGAAGTCTTCCTATTTTTTCACACGGAAAACTGTAAAAAAATTTTGTACTTTTTATTCAAACCGCTGCCATTTTTCCAAATTTCAAAAAAAAGCTCCCATAGGAACATAGCGGCTTACCTACAGATTGATTTTTTTTTTCAGATAAAAACTGCGGCCGCGATCGTGGGCACCGAATTTCGGCCTTTTTTAAAGACACTTTTTTTAAAAAAATTGTAATAATTATAAAAAATAAATAAAAAAATATTTTTGTATTGTTAAATAGTGGTATTAATCGTAAAAAAAATTCATCTTCATTCCCCTATCCTATCCATCTGAAAAAAAATTCTGAAAATTGACTATTTTTCGGAAAATCACACTGCAATGGTATCTTAAAGTGCATAATGTGAATAAAAAGCAAGAGACAGTAAGAAATGTAAATATTAATTTGTGATAAAATTACTTATTGATTGTTTTTAAGCATTTAATCAGTGTACTGCATAAGAATATGTTATTGCATCATTGTTTTTTTTTTACATATATGTATTTATCACAATTTTTGTAATATTATAAAAATGAAATAAAATGTTCTGCTTTATCTTGTTTATAAAAGCAACCACTAAGGAAATCGTGAGATTTTGAGCGTTTTGAGCACTAATTTTTTTTGTTTTTCTATTGGAAAACTTTGAACAGTCCAGGATTAGAACAGTTCTGTGTACTAATGAGTCATTTCGCGATAAATTCTATTAAAAACAATCATTTTTATTTCGATTGTTGATTAGCAAGACAATCTAATCTCTGTTCGATTATATTAAATGCAAAAATTTGTTTTGGAAAATATTGAAGTGCTGCAAATAAATAAACAGGGCACATGTCCACCAGATAGGAAAGCTCTTGAGATAAAAAGTTCCAAAGTATTCTTTTTCAATTGAATCAACTTGTGCAGGATATTGTAATTTTACTCATGGTTGCAACAGAATTCTGATAAGAGTGTTCTATTTTCTTAAAATAGATGGTATTTTAACGAATTTCCATCAATTTCTTAAAATAGATGGTATTTTAACAAATTTTTAAGAGAGCGAAACTATTTTAGATGAATACAGATTGTTATATGCAGGGCTGGGAACTATTTAAAATGATTTCATTTTAAATATGTATTTAAAATACAAAATGGCATTTTGCATTTTCTATTTTAAATAAGTTCGATCAAACCATTTTCCATTTTGTATTTAAAATGGAAATTTGAATCCATTTTACATTTAAAATGAAAATGCATGTATACTCAAATTTATGTGTATGCAATATTAATTATAGAACTTGAATTGAACGACTTGAAATCTAATAAATTTTAAGTTAAATGTAAGTTGATTTAAGTGACTCAATTTTTTTATAACTCGAGTTGCAATGTCACTTGAGTTAAATTTGTTACTAGAGTTGCAGTTCTCTTAAGTCAAACTTTTCTGACTCAAGTTGTTTACTACTATTTTTAAGACACGTCGATAAGAAATGCACTTCGAGTATGTTAGATGATTTTCATAATTTTATTTAGAAGTTGCAGTCGTAGCGTAGTCAAGGTTTGAATATGTTAAGGTCGAATTAAATTTTATAATATTTTTAAATAACAATATTTGAAGAGTTAAGTTTCGTTTTCATATCATGCAAACTTTACAAAATTTTCTCAAAAGACTGCCTTTATTTAATTTCAGTTCTTTTGAACTTTTTTTTTAAATTACTATAAATAATAATAATAAAGAATTTATAGAATATTTTTTATAAAGTAGGTATATAAATAAAGTAAAAAAATTTTGCATTTTATAATCCATTTTAAATAACTATTTTCCATTTTCAATTTTAAATATGTTCAGCAAAACCATTTTCCATTTTGTATTTTAAATGAATTTTTGGAAGCCATTTTCCATTTTCTATTTTAAATGGTTTCTATGAACCATTTTTCCCAGCCCTGGTTATATGAGATCCGCCAGTGTCCAGTCTTTGGAAATTTGCTGTTATGCAGATACTGCGACAGGGATATTTTGTTATATGTCCGCTATTTCATTGCTGCACTTTGTATCTTTTACATATTCACGATATTCAACTGTTTTTCTCTCCCCTCGTTTCTTGTCAACAGTTATCATACACTAATAGGCCATAATATTAATCATCCAATACCACCGCGATATATATTTGAGCTTAACTGTACCAGAAATGTTTTTATTGCTTTCCCGTTCGTATAGACCATAGCGAAGGGAATGTGTGAGGGATAAGCAGACAAATTTCGACATATTTTCACCGCAAGTTTCAAAATGACGCCACAACGTGTGAGGATCACTAACTTCAACGAAAGGCCAAATTGTGAAAAATTTTATGGAATATAATTGTTAGAAATTTCAATTTGAACAACTTTGTCCTTGATAACTTCCCTTAAAAATGTCCATCCATTGCTAAGAACGCAATAATTTTGGTGAACAGTTTTTATTTTATTTTAAGCTGACTCTAACCCTTACCCCTCAGCTTTCAAATAAAAACAGAACGGGGAAGTCCTAAAACTTTGTTATCAACTTTTACATTATCTCTTTTTTTTTTTAATTTTCAGAAGCTACTATTGGCAAGGTCATCGCACCCATAAAGTTCCAATGGAACTATTCGCACGGAATCGCCAAAGACTCTGCGAACGTTTACGTGCCAATTCTCAAACACCCTCAAACGCGTGGGTCTATTTAGAGGGTGGCAAAAATGTTCCGTTATACAATACCGATATTGATTATAACATTTTTCGACAAGAACCATTCTTTATGTGGTGTTTTGGTATCTGTTTGCCCGATTTAACAGGTCTGATTAACGTATCTAATGGCGAAGTTTACCTATTTGTTCCACATTTTCCTGATGAGTATGGCGTTTGGATGGGCCCGCCTCCAAAACCGGACGATTATCGAAATTGGTTTGAGGTGAAGAATGTTTTTTATGACATTCAGTTACAAGACTTTTTGAAAGAGCGAAAATCTACAGCCACTTTTTTAACATTGGTACGTTTTATTTGCTTTTCTTGGCGTGCTCAAGTTAATTCGATTTATCTCTTTTGTTAGAAAGGCTCAAATTCTGATAGCGGCATACAAATGTTCCCGCCAAAATTGCCGGAAACGTTACAGTAAGTATTTACCAGTAGATTTGACTATTATGAGCTGAATCTTTTTTTCTTTCAGGCTAACAACAAAAGATGACCTTCTGTACAACGAAATGAGTGCCCTGTAAGTTTAAATAAAAAGGGGACCCATTGATTCCCCCTGTTCCTACACTGTATAGATAATTTTTTTTCTAGCCGTGTAATTAAAACTGACTTGGAGATTGAAGTTATGCGCTACGTGTCGGAAATCTCATCGGAAGCACACAAAAAAGTCATGCGCTATGTACGACCCGGTCGCATGGAATATCAATGCGAGGCCGTATTCTTACGTCACATTTATGAGGAGGGTGGATGCCGTCACACGTCGTACACCTGTATTTGTGGCACGGGACCAAACGGTGCAATTTTACATTATGGTCATGAGGGTGCACCGAATAAACGATTAATTTCCGAGAATGATATGTGGTACGTGGATTTTAAATATAGTACCCAATTTTTTTGGTATACATGGTATTTTTAAAGTCATGTCTACAGTCTCATATAGTGATGAGCAAATGCAACACGAAGACCAAGACTTGGCAGTCTTGGTCTTGGTCTTGTTCTTGCATTAAGAATCTTAGTCTTGGTATTGCTAAAGCAGTTTGAGTTTTGGTCTTGGTCTTAGTCTTGCAAAATGCAGTCTTGGTCTTGGTCTTAGTATTGCTAAAAAATCTTTCACTTTCTTGAATTTTTTTATTAGCGAATTTCTTCCTTTTAAAATCAGAATTTTCTCTCTTTACTGTATTAATTATGCTTTCAAACTATTTAGATAGTTTTGCAAGAGTCTTGCTTTTTTCTTGGTCTTGATCACTTGAGTCTTGGTATTGGTCTTGCAGCCATACTTATAATCTTGGTCTTGGTCTTGCTCTTGGTATACATCGTCTTGGTCTTGCAAAAAATGCAAGACCAAGACAAGACTGCAAGACCAAGACTAATTTTGCTCATCACTAGTCTCATACTTTGGATAATTTAAAAGAGGGGTTTTTTTGTTTTACAGTTTATTTGATATGGGCGGAAATTATTGCGGATATGCAAGTGATATAACATGTTCATTTCCAGCCACGGGGAAATTTACGGAAAAACAAAAATTAGTGTATAACGCGGTGCTGGATGCAAATCGAGCTGTGATTAACGCATTAAAACCGGGTGTCTCGTGGATGGAAATGCATCGTTTAGCCAATCGTGTACTACTAGAACACCTGGTCAAAATGGGCATACTAACCGGCGAAATTGATAAAATGCAAAAATTACAAGTTCCCGCACATTTTCAACCGCACGGATTAGGACATTTCATTGGCTTGGATGTGCATGATGTTGGCGGTTATCTACCAGGATATCCGCAACGTCCCAGGGAGCGGAGCTTAAAATCCTTGCGCACCGCTCGAATAATGGAAGCGGGCATGTGTATAACTGTCGAACCAGGATGCTACTTTATTAATATGGTAAAACAATCATTCGGGGAAACCCCGGCTGAATCTGTATCACATATCTTTGTCTTGTTTTAGTTAATAGATGAACTCATATCGAATCCGGACACCGCGAAATTTGTTAATGCAAACGTGTTGAACGAATATCGTGGTATGGGTGGCGTCCGAATTGAAGATGTGGTTCTAATTACGGAATCTGGTTGCGAAGTGTTATCGAAAGTGCCAAGAACGTTAGTATCTTATGGATCTTTTGGATATTGGAAGGTTTTTACTGTTCATTTTTGTTTGTTTTTCTTACAGGGTTGAAGAAATTGAAGCATTTATGGCTACAAAATCCGAAGAATGAGTTTGATAATGTATTTACTGATATAATAAAATATATATTTTACCAAGAATTGGAATGTTTTTTACCCAGTGTCCTAAAAGAAAGCCATTTTGATAGCAAAAATTAAATGTTCGTACCCAAATTATCCTAATTTAATTAATCACCCTAATTAAAATCGCTTCTATAAAACTTGGTTCTGGGAAAAAATTTTAATATAATGACGTCACCATGTTTGGTAAAAATTTTCATTGCTTTAGAACCCGTAAATAAAATGATAGATTGATGAAAATGGAAGCGAATTATAGGTTTTCGAAGTCGTTCTTTTCAGTTTTACCAAAATTAAGCGTGTTTGAACACTAGAAAAAAGACTTCTGTCGAAGCAGTCACATTTCTAAAAAGAATTGCGCCATTTCGCATAACGTTACCTCCCAACGATCGTTCACTTTTTTCTGTACAACGCCTACGTAGTGCTTAATTCCTTTTTTGAGTACATGTAATAATGCCTATATGTAGTAGATATGATAAAAATATATAATTAATTTATCTGTCTAACACAAGGCAACACCATTAGACAAAAAAATAAAAATAAAAACTTAAATTAGAAATGTAGATGACACTCGATGAAAATTTAGATTATAAATTTTGGAACCACGTTTCTTGAACACCTGACGCGAAATGTAATGGTTACTCATTCGTTCGTCGGTAAAACGGTGTTGACAGGTGGTTAGCTTTGAGTTAAGGTAATACTCTCTTCATATCAGAAATGGCAGCCCCGTTTACAAAACAATATGGCTAGACATAGTATGTTATCACATTTACGCCGCTTGACCCTAACGAGCAAAATAAAAAAGACTCAACAACCAACAAACTTAATCAAGTTCTATTAGCTTTTTTACATCTGTGAGGTTCCCAAAAGTGCGAGGCTATAGGCGGACGTCCACTTCGCCCACCCTTTGCATCGCTGCTGCTCGCAGATTCTCCCTAGATATTATTAATTTCCTGGAAATTTTTGATTCTCCTAGAAGTGAAACTTCATTGTAGATTAATAGTGTCATCTAGTAACGTCTTACTGAACTGTTCTTTCGTTACGCCTGTAAAATTGATTCGAATCTCAACTACGAAATATTAAAATTTATGAAATTCATTCACCACTGTCGCAATCCAATGCAATTGTACATGCTTTTCGTCATGTTCTCATTAGAAAAAAAAATTGTGTATTTGTCAAATTGGTGTGTTGTTGATTTCGTAATATGAAAATTGACATCGCGCGATGTTCTACTACACAACAGGTTATCGCATAAATAGTGTGTGGCGCTCTAGTACGTCAATTCGATAGTTAAAAGTGGAGGTTTTTTTTTAGGGCCCATGTGATTGAATTTGATAACCGTCTATTATGTTACACCGGAAGATTATTCAAAAACCGATTCAATTTCATTCATGTGTGCTACGGCGTCGCACGACCTTGACAAAATTATGGCAAAACAATCTATCAACAACGGTCAGCTACGAAAAGGGCTCAATTGTCGAATTATTTAACAGCGCGTACAACAAAACCAAGGAGAAATGTAATTGTGAGTATATTTTTGAGAAAAATCATATAAAATTTTCCACGATTATTCGAATTTTCATTGATAAATTGATTTATATAACACTGAAACGATCTAATTTAATTAATTAAATCACGACAGGGTTCACTAGTGTGACCTTAAAAGCAATTTAAATAAATGTTTAACAATATATTTTTTTGAAATTTTTTTCAAAACCTTCATTGTACTTGGCAAAAAATCAAAATATAATTTTAGAAAATGTTTTTTTGAATTTTAGCGAAAAAATTACCGCAAGATGTGAATGTGAAAGCGGTGTTTGCGTGCAATGAACTAGATTTGAAGGAAGTTAAGGTGTACGGGTTCGATTATGATTACACGTTGGCTTGTTATAAGCCGTCCCTGGATTATCTGCTGTACAATTTGGGACGGGATTGCCTGTTACGTCGATTTAAGGTATAGTTTTGATAAAAATTGTAAATATTAAGGGGTAATATGCACTTACGTTGAGGAAAAATTCACAAAATGTATTCAAATAAAACATTTTCTATTATTTAATAGGTACATTACTTTAGGTCGGTGTCGGTAAGTTGTTCAAATTCAATTGTTCGAAGTCAGTTGTTCGAAATCAATTGTTCAAAAAAGTAATTATTGGAAAATCAATTATTCGAAACTTAATTGTTCGAAAGTCAATTGTTCGAACAGAAATATTTGATCCAAAGGACACGCATGAGGAAATTAATGATATAAATATTTGAATTTTTTGATGAATTTTTAATTATTGTTTTTAGTTTTTTATATGTACACTTTATTTGTTTTATTTTGATCTTACTGATTAGTAAATAAAATAGTTAAGCTATATCTTCTAATTTTTAGACTTTTTGGTTATTATTGTGCATTAAATACATATATGTGCAACAATTATATTCTGCCGGCGTAAAGTTGGTGTCTTTAGCAGCTTTTTTTCTTTTATTGCTTTATTCTTATAATTTACATTTAATATTTTAATTATAATATTATAATTTTGAAAAGTTAAATCTAAGGTTATACCTAAATATAAAAAATTAGTAACAACTAAATCTATACTTATAAATCTATACAGTAATTTTGACAACACTGACTCTATGCTTTTAAATATAATAAATTAGTAATTTAAACAATATTTGTCCATTATGGTACACGAACGAAAAAGAAAACCTGAAAAAAAGTTAAATTTTGGTTAGATTTGATTTTGAAAAATTCTTACAGAATATCAGACTGTGTTCTACAAAGATGCAATGGTTTTTCGGGCAATTTCATCAAAATTTTTTAAACAATTGATTTCAAACAACTGAGTTTCGAATAACTGATTTTCGAACAATTGAATTCGATCAATTTACCTAGATCCACTTTAGGTACCTATTAAAATTTTTACTGTCGAAGTTCCAAAACGCCTTTTTTGGATGGCTTATGGTGAACATGATTTCTCAAAAACTCACCGTATTAATTGTTTTGAACACTTATTTTTATAATAGTAGTCGATTCATGAATTAAGGATTTTGAAAAATTTTGTTTTTCTTTGAAATGTGTAGGTTAAATCATCTAAAAATGGTCCGATGACATCAAAAAAATGTAATAAGTGAAGCATAATTCGACGTACATACCTAATTTTCTGTCTCTGTTCCTTTTTGTTATTTTTATATTAAAGGAACTAAAGTCACTTAAAATTGTAGGTTTGTCTAATTTTCTTTCATTTATTAATGATCCTGAGCCCATTGATTTGACTTACAGTACTTTTACCAAAAAGTCATCTTTTTGTTACTGTAAAATCTTTGTTATAAAATTTTTTTTGTTATAAAAGCAAAAAACGGACTAATCTTCAGAATAAAAAATTTGATCGGCCATTATAATAATAATGGTGCAAAATTATAAAAAAAAAAAAAAAATAGAAAAAATAATTTTTTGAGAAATAATGCCTATTGTATTTGTATTTTCAAAAAAATGTGTTTTCGAGAAAAACGTATTTGAAGTTTTGAGTGTCATTTTTTGTAAATAAACAGACACTGATATTTTTTAACTTAAACAGAATTATCAATCTCAGGGTCAATATCAGGCACACCTAGGATATTCAATAACGATAGCTCAGGGCTGGGGTAACTAGGCTGGGGCAGCCGGAGCATTGTCCCGGGGCCCCCAAGAGCATACAACAAATTCCAAATTTCTAAATTTCTTGGCAAATTTTAAGGGCGGTATTTCTATAAAAAACTGATAGGGCAGCAAACGAGCCCCGGGGCTTCTGAAGACCTAGTTACGGCCCTGCGATAGCTACGCAGTGCAGTAGGAAGCGAGAAATTATGCTCGAGGTCACTTTCTTTAAATGTTCGTAATTTTTTAAATCTTTAAATTTCTTATAAAAACAAGTGCATATAACCCCGAAATTTTGTATTCTAATACCTAAAATATAATTTGAATTCGGATCAACTTTAATTTTAGTATCCAGCCGAAATAAAAAATTTAGAATATAAACCTGGCTGGGCTGTCCGAGGGTTACATTACGATATCGAGAAAGGTGTCTTATTGAAATTGGACTCGTTTTTACAAATACAATTTGGCACTGTCTACAAAGGGTTGAAACCTCTATCCAATGAGGAAGTACTGAATTTATATAAGAATCGAATTATTCCGATCGCATATGTCGAATCCCATCGCCAACTGCAAGTAAGTGATGCATTTATAATAAACTATTCGAATATTTGGACAACACTTGGTCCTATAACATTAATAGATAATTAAGGGGAAAAATAGCTGATTCCCGGCATCGTCAGACCTTTTTCCGAGGCCCTATATTTCAACTTTCAGATTTTTCCCAGACATACGGATTATTTTGTTCGGTTACAAGTGTTTTATGTGGCTAAAATTTACTTAAAATCGTTAGAGTCGTTTTTCTGCTCCATTTTCGGGACATTTTCAAAATTTAAGGGCGGCTAGGCCCCGCCCACTGCACCTTTTGGGTGTATTGACCTCACTAGATTGTGTTACCGGTATTTCGGTACTACCGAAAAACCGGAATACCGGACATTTTTATACGTTTTATAAAATCGGTATGAAAATTTCAAATACCGGTATTTCGGTTTCGGTATTAGCAAAATCAGATACTTTATATAATTAGTAGATATTTTAAATATTTTTACGTTAGATTTACTATTGGTATTGAATGGATATTATAGAGTATTTTGTATATAGCAGTATAAGCATGGATCATAAATTATTACAATATCTTCAATTTTGTTTAATGTTTTCCAGATGTCTATAGATGACCAAATACCTTATATTCATTCATATGTTTTTATACATAGTTTTTACAATTCTGGAATACATATTTTTAAGTATCTTTCTGTGGAAAAAAATACAAAATTACCTACATATGTTTGGGTAAAATATTTTACTATTGTTGAATACTATTGTTAATTCTAATGGCATTTAAAAAATTCCTTACTCTGTGTAAATAAAAGGGTGAAATTTAAAAATTGATGTCCATTTATTTTTTTAAAATTTTAATGATTTCGTTTTAACCAATTACCCAATGATTTAGGAACCGGATATTCAGGACCCCAATAATTAGAGTTGAATTCCAGAAAAACAATTTCTGGAATTCAACTCTAATTATTGGGGTCCTGAATATCCGGTTCCTAAATCATTGGGTAATTGGTTAAAACGAAATCATTAAACTCTTGAAATCCCAATTAAAACTACGTTGATTTTTTTAAAATTATTAGAATTGCACGTCTTTGGACTATTTAAGCTGTGATTTTTCGTCCTTGCAGTTGTATATCTCTTTAAATTAAATGTGCAATGGAATCAAAGAAAATTTATATTTTATTATTTTGTGGTGTTATTCCGTTTACTTTATTTTACTATTTTATATTTTGTATTTAGTTTTAGTTAGATTTTTAAAATCTTAAAATGATGGAGCTTGTTATTATTACGGTTATCAATTATTTTCAATAAAACATATTAAAATACCTACTTATACAAAAACGATTTTCATTAAGAGTGTTTTTTAATATTTTCCTTTTTTCTATACCATTTTCATTCAATACCGAAAAAATACTGAAATATAGGAATTCCGGTATTTTAAATTTTAATACCGAATAAATACCGGTATTATAAAAAGATACCGGTATTCCAAGCCCTAATTGTGTATCTTGGTGAACTTCATTCCCATACCAAGTTTCATCAAAATCCTTTAAGTGGTTTCATAGTTAGGGATCAAAATAGCTCTCTTAACAGACAGACAGACAGATTGGCAGATCCTTAGGGGACGTCAAAACGTATATTTCCGCTAAAAACCCGACATTGACTTGGTCTATAGACACGTAATGCATATAGGGCCAAGTAAAAATTATTTTGGATTCGGTTAAGAAATTTTTCTGGCAACTTATAGCCTCTGTCACATCCAAAGATGGTGCAATTGGCCGATCTGTTCTCAGTACCGGAAATGTGTTTATTGTGTAACGTGGCCGACTATTTTGAGAGCAATAACATCGATTATCATCCAGAAATTTTGTTTCGAGACGTGAAGGTACGTTTTTGGGTCGACAGTTATCTTTAAGAATAAGTAAAACGCGAAATTTTTTGGTTTTTCCAGAATTCCGTTCAAAGTTGCCACCAAATAATGCACGGAATGGTAGCGAAAAATATTAGCGAATATATATACGCGAATGATGAACTTCGAAAGTTCTTCGATCGATTGATAGCGGCCGGAAAGAAATTATTTTTGGTGACGAATAGTCCATATCAATTTGTGTAAGGAGTCGAATGTTTTTTTTGAGGGTTATGAACGTGGGATTAATTTGAATTTTTGTGATTTTAGGAAGAAAGGGATGCAATTTCTTGTGGGTGAAGACTGGAAAAATATTTTCGATGTGATTATCGTACAAGCGCGAAAACCACGATTTTTCACCGATGAATCTCGCCCGATCCGGGTCTTTGATGAGCAACGGGACACTCATCTTTGGGATCGTGTATTAAAACTAGAGAAGGGCACAGTGTATTACGAAGTAAAAGATTTTTATAATTTTCGTAGCAATTTTTATAACAACTTTGTTTTGAACAGGTCACCCATCGTTAACCTTTTTTGAATTTTAAGTACATTCCAATTATATTTTTTCGGCTTACTTTCTTTTTTGATTTCGTACCGCTTTAGTGCTTCTAATAAGTAAAGGCTTCCAGGTGCCAGTAAAACGTTGCATTTGGAAACCTTCGCTTGTAAGCTTTTCATTTCGTCTGTTTTCGCCTGTCTGCATTCGTGATTGCTTGCGAACAAATACAATTTCTAAGATGACTCCCTTTTCTAGGGTACCGTTAAACAATTGCAAGACATGACAGGCTGGAGGGGACATCAGGTTCTCTATTTTGGGGATCATCCCTACAGTGATTTGGCGGATGTCACGCTGGAGCATGGATGGCGAACTGGCGCCATAATAAATGAATTAACGGTAGGTAGGAGGCGACACTAATGTAGGCGCGATTTTTAAAATCGGTTTTTATTTTTAGCACGAAATCGATACATTGAATCGACGCGAATTTAAAATGAACGCAAACTGGTTGCAAATGTTGACACAATTGATCGAAGATCATCAGGATTTTGATGATCCAGAAGCGCAGGCAATTCTCGCGTATTGGATGCAGGAGCGAGATATGTTAAGGTAGTACGTTTGGGATTTTTTAAGGGGTTACGCTACTGTGATCGAACTTTGTGGATTTCGGAGTAATAATTACGATAATATGTCAGTTATAATTTAATAGGTCTTTAGTTGTTCATTTATATACGTATCAACAGAGCTGGGAAAAATGGTTCATAGAAACCATTTAAAATAGAAAATATAAAATGGTTTTGCTGAACATATTTAAAATTGAAAATGGAAAATAGTTATTTAAAATGGATTATAAAATGAAAAATGTTTTTTTTACTTTATTTATATACTTTATAAAAAATATTCTATAAATTTTTATTATTATTTATATTAATTTAAAAAAAAAAGGTTCAAAAGAACTGAAATTAAATAAAGGCAGTTTTTTGAGAAAATTTTGTAAAGTTTGCATGATATGAAAACGAAACTTAACTCTTCAAATATTGTTATTTAAAAATATTGTAAAATTTAATTCGACCTTAACATATTCAAACCTTGACTACGCTACGACTGCAACTTCTCAACTACTCAACGATAGTAGTACACAACTTGAGTCAGAAAAGTTTTACTTAAGAGAATTGCAACTCTAGTAACAAATTTAACTCAAGTGACATTGCAACTCGAGTTATAAAAAAACTGAGTCAATTAAATCAACTTACATTTAACTTAGAATTTATTAGATTTCAAGTCGTTCAATTCAAGTTCTATAATTAATATTGCATACACATAAATTTGAGTATACATACATTTTCATTTTAAATGTAAAATGGATTCAAATTTCCATTTTAAATACAAAATGGAAAATGGTTTGATCGAACTTATTTAAAATAGAAAATGCAAAATGCCATTTTGTGTTTTAAATACATATTTAAAATGAAATCATTTTAAATAGTTCCCAGCCCTGCGTATCAAGGAGTAGAAATATTTAGTGCACATGGTGTAGCTCAATTTGTTGGATTTATTATAAAATATTGTTATTAACTAGGTAGCATTAGCTATGATTTGGCGGCATATTTTAATGGTATTTACTTTAGTCCATTCAACTTGTAATAACTTTTGAAATTTTTCAAATAAATATATTAAATTTTTAGGCGCAATTTTTCAAAGTTCTATCTGTTAAAGGAAAAAAAAAATTACAAAATTTGAGAATAATTTTCTTTATCACTTTTCACGTAGTTAAACTGTTCGATTATGAGCTAACTTTCGAGTAATTAATTCGTGATCACGTATAGATGAGATCAATTGTAGAATGAATTCTTGGTTTTTTTGAAATTCCAATCATTTTTTACGTGAGAGATGCTAGTAACGATCCACTGTATTGTTTATATGTTAAACTGGACTGGTCATCGCAACACATACGTCTTTGACCAAACCATCAATATTATACTTTGACTTTTGTGATACTTTGTTTACATTTGTTTAAATAACGAACGCATTTCAATTTAATTATACTTGGTAATTTTTTGCCTTCAAGATTATTTTCAAAATTAAATATTATTTAAATTTTATAACACTGAACTTCTACTTATAATATTTTTCTCAAAAATTATTTTATTTTATTCTTTTAAATTGTTGATAGTGAAAATCATATATTAAAAACGACTGTAAACAAACTAAATCTGTAGTAGAACAATGGAATTACCACATCGGAATATAATGCTTTTACAACTACTTTTGTCTGCCTACAATGGAGGCAGACAAAAGTAGTTAAGTCCAAAATATCTACTTTAGAGTAGAGAGTAAAAACTAAAATGAAATGCAGGCAACATCAATTTATTTGAATTATCGTCAAGTTTACATGATATTTTGTAAATTTTTTTTAATCAATTACTTTTTTAACATGTAACACAATAAATCATAAAAAAATAACCTTTAAGCCTTATTGTAAGGACAGACCGGTATGGCTTCCCGTAACGGTAATTAAGAAATTATATTGCATACTTGACATAAGAACTAAAACGTGACAAATTGACCAAAACATGTATTACTTTTTCTTTGTAAAAAATCCGAATCCACTTGACTTTAATTGTGTTCAGAAATTATTACCTACTTAAATTTTTGGGTATAAGTCAAGTAGTGCAATATAATTATATGACATCCACTCAGTTCGCAAAATGCCCGTCTTGGTCTGACCGGTCCTTTTAACTAAAATTTTTTAAGAAATTTTTATGGACTTAACATATAAAAAAACAACAGTAAATTTCATTATTAAAACCATTTGTGGACTTAAGCTGTTTTAGCGGGTAGTTGTTGCCATAAAAATACATTTCCAATTTAATTAAACTATGTACTTATTTGTTATTTTATTAAGATTTTTTTTTGATAACAAATGCATAAAAAATGATGTTAAGGGTGGAATTGACTTTTGCCCTTTTGGAAATATATAAGTTATCTTGGTCTTTATTATAAAATAAAAAAAAAGTTAAAAATGGACTTAACTACTTTTGTCTGCTTGCACTAGAATGGGTCTCGACTATATAATACAATTTATAATATTTTTCTCAAAAACTTTTTTTTACTATTTTTAAAATTGTTGATACTGAAATCAAATATTAAAAACGACTGTAAGCAAACTAAACTGTAGTAGAAGAATGGAATTGCCACGCCCATTACAGCTGGCCTCGACTATATAACATAACTGATTATACCTGATGATGAGTTAATTACTCGAAAGCTAGCTCGTAACCGAACAGTTCAATTTAGTTAATTATTTTTTGAAAATTTTACAGTAGTGTAATCCTTTAAGTTTAAGAGTTTAAAAATTTAACTGAAATTTGAACTTCTGGCATCTTATTTTTTTTTAGAAACGAAATAAAAAATGTTTTTAACGAACAATTTGGCAGTGTGTTCCGAACGTATCACAATCCCACCTATTTCTCGCGACGTCTCTTCCGTTTTGCTGACATCTATACGTCCAGTATCACAAATTTACTGAACTATTCGGTCAATCACACGTTCTATCCACGACGCGGCGTCATGCCTCATGAGTATATATCATATTTTGTCTAACCATTAGCTTCATTTTAATTCAATTTTTAGCTAACAATTTCCTTATGTGTAGTATAATTGATTTTATTTTATTTTTTTTTTTTGTTACCATTTTTCTTTAGGTCCATTTACACAGCATGGTGATTGAGAGAGACACAAATCACTCTAGAACTTTTAGGTTAATTTGTAAGACAGAGATGAAAAATGTATTTATTATCTATCGAGTAGAATTGTCGAAGTGTCAGTGTCAACTAATCAATCTGACAACTCTACTCTGGATGATTTTGGCGCGAAGACCACATTTTTGAATATAAATACTCGTATTTTTATGTTTACGCTAAAGTGGAAACTTTGGACGACTTACGTCACTGCTTTAGAGTTAAAAAAAAAAAAGACAAATGATGTTTTTGTTGTAATGGTAGCTTAAAGACATTCGCTTGAAATGTAACTTATATAGTTCCTATAAAAGGACAATTTTCAGTTCTCTATCAGTATCAAAAATTTTACTCAAACTCTCTATTTGTTTAAACATAGTAGTTAAGATCTCAGAGCGGATAAAGGGTTGAAAAATTAAATGTTGTTATATAAATAGGATTATGTATGTATATTGCGTCACATATTTATTTATGATAAATAAACCAAAATTAGTCCAATTAAAAAATTTATTAAATTTTAGAAAATTTTATCGATGTTTTGAGAAATTTTCATAGTAAGTTTAACTCGTAAAATAGAGCTTTAAATTGTTGTGCTTTAACGTAGTAACGTCTAAAACGCTTTTGGAATTACGTCCACGCACTAATGGCGCGCTTTTGACAATAACTAACAATGACTTAAGTGTATATGTTTATGACTTAAGTCACAACAGGTGTTTATTTATGTTAAGTAATGTATGTGACAGCTGCAAGTATCAGTTGTACATAATTTTTTTTTTTAGTATTAAATGCCGAAAATATTGACAAATAAGAATTTTAGGCGTTTTGTGGACGCCACAAATTTGAGACTGATACGTGCTCTAATGAAAAATTTGAAATCTCATTTTGTTTTAACCTATTTTTTTGGTAGTTTTAGAAAATAAATTTCGGGTCAAACAAACTATGGAGAGACCCATTTATTTTTTTAATGCTCAATTTTTTTTTCCTAAATAAATTCTAGTTTTCTAGTCATTTTTAATTTCTAGGGAATAAAACAAATAATGCAACTTGTTTTTTGAAGTCTAGGGTTCACTCTAAGTATATCAGATGAGGTAATTATAGATCCATATTTATCAATGATCTATAAAATCAAAAAAGTTAATCTACTGTGATAAAATGAATTTTTAAACTGTGATTTTTTCAAAAATTGGCATTCTATATCGAAAAATTAAGTGTTCATAACCTCAAATGTAATGTACTTAACCCTTATTGATTCTTTGTTGCACCGTTCATGTCAGTAAGGGTTAAAAAAAAAGCTAGAAGACAACCTAACTGTTGATTTTTTTGTTATTTAAATGTTCCTAAAATTACTAATAAAACTCCTTCTTAGCTTCAAATAGACAAAATCTCGGTAGAAGGACCAGTAAAGAATCGAATATTTACAAAGGATAAGGTTGCCAGATGTGGGATCTTTTTCCATCGGACAACACAGCTTAAATTTTTGGACATGGGACAATCCCGGAAATCCCAGTCACCTGGCAACCCTAACCAAGGAACGTAAATAATGTTTGGCTTGTTTCCCCTATTTTATTTTTATTTTACAGTATTATTTTGATTACTTATGTATGTCAGATTCAGGTGACTATACCCTAGAGAATTAAAAATTATATTAGTATTATTTTTATATTTAAAGAAATCTTTATTTGTGTTAGTTATTGTTAAAATTTTTGAAAATTAAGCCAAAGTAAAACAAATGTAAATTTGAGCTTTTTTGAGAAATTTTTAAAATGTACATTCAAAATTTATAGATTTAATTAGATACGAAAATGTAAAATTATAGGCGAGAATATTTTGGAAAATTTAAAAAATAAAGTTTATTTTAAACAATTATTTTTGTTTTATTTACAATTTTTCAAAATCTACTTCCATCTATTGAATGTATTTGAATACAAAACAAAATGGTTTACTCATATAATCTAGTTATTTCGTTCGAGTTGACGCTAGATGACTCTTATGATACTAATATGTGCAACCGTTTAATGGTGTATTGTTTGGAGCTGTTATAAATACAGTTATTGATTCAATACTCACTATGTATAGGGTTATCTTCGACTCTGAAGCTACAGCGTATCGCAAGAGTGTGAGAGAAGAACTTGGATCAGAGAGTTCAAAAAATGGGTCATTCTTAAAAGGTTGGTTTTATATAAAAAATTTATCAAATATTTTGTAAAATTAATATTTTTTTTACACTTATTTGAACTGTGAATCCAAAATGTTGTAAACCCAAATTTGATCCGCCTGTAGGCTAATAAGCTAGAGGCATAATCATGAACCCAATCAATTGATCACGCAGAAATTCTTTTGTTATTCTCTTACGTTTGTACACAAGGGGACAAACTAGATTGGCTTTGCCTCTGTTCCACTTGTAATGAGTTTGTGACGTAGTCTGTTTGTGTACATACACACTGTTTGCAGTGTATTAGTTTGGTTTTTTGTAGTAGTATGTGTATACACACATACAATCACATCACACGTATTACCAGAGAGAGCTGTTCAACGTGCTCAACTAACAATGGGTATATTGTTAATATAATGGTGTGTTGACTCGACGACGACTACTGACGGACTAATGCCTTAAGCTGTGACTGACTAACAAATGACTCCAAGCGAATTTCACTTTTTTTATGTTAGTTGGCTTCTAGTGTTCTATGTTTGTACACTATGTACGCGGTCGTGTAGACTCGGCCCGCGGCCGAGTCTACACGAAGCACATCACGTTTCGTGACGTGACGCGAACTCACAAGTTTTGCTCCATTAAAAATGCTAAGTGAGCCAATAAAAGTTTTCACTTTAAAAATTCGTGATAATTTCCATGGATTCATGGAATAGAAAGAGAAGAGGATACGTGACAAATGTTTGCGTAGAATATTTCGTACCGTAGGCACACACAACTTGACCATAATTTGCGATTTAAATTTGAATAAAATGAAGACGAAATTAATTTAGTTGTATTTAACTTTTTTCATGAAATCAACTGATAAAAATCTTTGATTTCAGTCATAAATAAATTTTACAGAAATTTAAATTACTAGTCAAAAATAAAAATACCCCTGTCGCAGCATCCTGCATAACATAGCGAATTTCCGTTTATAAAAATTAGTTTTTCTCGGAAACTAGTTGACATAGAAAAATAGTTTGAAGATCTTTTTTATGTAAATTTTTCTCCTCTTTTAAATGGTGTAAAAAAATTTCGCAAAAACTTTTAAATAAGTGAAAATTTTGGCAAAAAATTAATTTTTTACAAGAACAAAAACCATGTTCCTGGCATCCGACGTGTCTGGCTGACGAGCTCATCCAAGGGTTTGGGACTTCCAATGTTTTCATCAAATTGCGTAAAAATTGGATACTTCATTCGACACTGGCGGATCTCATATAACAATTTGTATCCATTTAAAATAGTTAGCTTTCTAACAGTGAAAAAATTTTCAAATCAGTTAAGTAATTAATTTTTGGCGCTTTTTGGGTCCCATACAGTATAGCATATAGTAATATGTATTTAAATGAAATTAAATTTTTAAAGGTGAAAAAATTTTCAAAATCGGTTTGGATAGTTTTATTTTTGGCACTTTGGGACCCCCGGACCCTGGCAGACCTCATACAACATAACTTATATCCATTTAAAATAGTTTTTCAAAATCGGTAATGATGCGTTCTTGAAAAGTTAGTTAATTTTTATTTTGAAAAATGAAACAGATAAAAATATTGTTATTGTAATGATAAAAACAAAGAAGCATTTATTGTAAAGAAATTCAGCAAATTTCTTAATTTTTCTCAAAATCTAGTTCATTTAGAACAATGTTTTAAAAGCTTGTCTTATGTAATTTTTTACGCTCTTTTCGATGGTGTAAAAAAAATCAAAGAATATTGAATTCTGGCCAAATTTTTGTCTTCCAAAAATCGGATGTATTTGGCTAACGAACTTATCCAAGCCAAGGGACTTTTGATCTACCCACCAGATTTCGTAACAATTGGAGGCTTCCTTCGAGAGTTATCGCGCAGACACACACACACACACACACACATATATATATATATATATATATATATATATATATATATATATATATATATATATATATATATATATATATATATAGGGTGTAAAACAAATAACTCTCGTCCCACCCTGTCGACACTAAAACCGCAGGAATTTTTTGGAATTAACGGTCGCGTCACCCCTCAAAAGGATAAGAGTTATTTCCCTACACCCTGTATATATATATATATATATATATATATATATATATATATATATATATATATATACAGGGTGTAGGGAAATAACTCTTATCCTTGCGGTTAAAATGAGTCACCCCACAAAAGGACGAGAGTTATTTGTTTTACATCCTATCTATCTATCTATCTATCTATATATATATATATATATATATATATATATATATATATATATATATATATATATATATATATATAACTTCATTTTCGGTTTCTCGAGGCTTCAAAACGGGTTTCTGTCCTAGTCCCGGACTCAGGTCTTTTCATGGCACCCGCTGTAATAAGTAAATTTTTCCAAAATAGAAATTCACTTAAAAGCAAATAATTTAAAGAAATTGCGGCTGGCAATGTCAGAAAAAGTTAGAAATAACAGTGTAATTAAAAAAAAATTCTATAGGTAATAATATAAGCTATCAAATTGTAATTTTTTTTAACACAGTGTGGTATGGTAAAGTTAGGAGGCTTTACGGTCGTAAATTGTTAGGGGATATGATGGGGATGAAACCAGATACACACGGTAATATTTTTGAATTAACCAGAGCCGGTTCGGCGTGGCCTTTGTAAATCTCTGAAATGAATTATTAATGATTTTAATCCGATTTTAAAGATACAATTAAAAAAAAAACTGACTTTTTGGTACCTCTCTAGCATGTGCATGCTTCATTCCCACGTTGATCGTATAACGCCGATAAGTAATAGACGACAGTGAAAAAAATCAATTTTTCGGGTAAATATTACATTACGTGTGACACATATCGTACCCCCTCCAATTCGTTGCCCCCACCACCTACCCGATTCCCAACTCATTCTACCGTCTACCGTCGGCTACGATACATTTCGTTATTGGGTAAATATATATTAGGATTACCGGTTATTGATGCCACTTCGCCGTTATATAGGTATCGAACACAGATGAGACAGATCAAGCCTACATATGTATAAAAAAGTGAAATCCGAAAGTTGCAATAAGTAGCAATTTACACCACTACTACTTTAGTCTGTTACTGACTGCCGTGGTGTTCACGTTAAAATAAAAATCATGTTTTTTCAATCAACTCGTGAAATTTAAACAGAAAAAAATATGAAGTGTGTCTCGTATTTAAGTGTAAAAATTCCATTGAACAAAAAAATTCTCAAAATAAAGGGATATCTTCCTTAAAATAAATAAATTTATTTTTAATTGTTGACTGGTTATAACATAGGTCGGCCATGATAGTATATAGTGTATGTATGCGAACTGCATATATCATCATCAAAATATATTACTAACACATTGGTATATTCGTGTCCATGCATACATTGTGTGTTTTGATCGTATGTGTGCTGTGTTACGTCACCCATTGATTACAGTGGGCACAGTTTGGTAGACATTCTAGTTTGACCCCTTGATATCGAACTGCCGAAGTTGTGTTGTAAAGGATTTATATCGTGTTTGAATATTTTAAACAATAATTTCCCGAATGGAAATTCAAGGAGTGTCCTCCGTGACGGAGGGATGAGATCGTTGTGATAATCTTATATTTATTTTCGGTTTAAAATTCGAAATATTTTATAGGTAAGTTTGGTGGTTATCGCAACGGGTGAAATTGTTAGGAATATGTTTTACCATAACCAATTGTGTCGCGAATTATGCACTTAAGCCCGCAAAATTAACACTATGAGGCCCGAGCACATTCACAGTAAACATCCCCGGAAGCCGACAATATTTTTAAAGAAACTTTATATAAACAAATACATAAAATGATTCAACTGTTATGATATATCTGATACGTACATACATACATATTTTTGACATTCAAACACATTCAAATCAATTGGAGAATTACAGAAAGTTTAGATAACAGCCATTCTTTTGAAACGTACCCCTTGCAGTCAAAATGGTGGATTCTAGTTCGCTCCCGCGGCCAGATTTTAATCTTATCCTGAAAAAGGGTCGTAGGTTAGTTCGCCCCCGACATGTTACCTACTGACAGGTAAAATTAATTACCTAAAAATATTCAAACTCATACATATACAGCCATTATTTTGTTACGGACGTGACATTTTCATGCCGTTTACACGCTTTCTTATAAGAAAAAAAATAGAAGTTATTTTTTCTTATAAATTTTCAATACTAAGCAGACAGACAAATGTGTAAACAATATTTGTACTGAATATAAAATACATAACATTGTTAGCTTTAATGTTAGCTGTGTTACGGACGTGACAAGAAAGTGCCTGTTTTGTCACGTCCGTAACGCAAACTATATTAGCTCTAGCATTAAAACTAATAATGTTATGTATTTTATATTCAGTACAAATATTGTGTACACATTTGTCTAACTGCTTAGTATTGAAAATTTATAAGAAAAAAATAACTTCTATTTTTTTTTTCTTATAAGAAGGCGTGAAAATTGCGAGAAAATGTCACGTCCGTAACGAAAAGAATGGCTGATAACAAACTAGTAAAAATAAATAAATAAAAAAAAAACAAACAAATACTTTTATTAGTTTTTATACTTATTGTTTATTTTAAAATTTTTTATAGAAACGAAGAGAGTAGTGTGTGTTGGTGTTTGTGTGAGTTGAGTATATACACATCGGTGTGGTAACATCGCACACATACATAAGGCGTAATCAATTAATTATTGATCGCGATCGGCCTCTACGGTTGTTTTGATTATTTTCGGATGCCGAAGTCGCGGGACTGAAAGTGTCAACTAATATTAATGCAAATGTTCAAATAAGCTTCAAATAATGTGCTAAATAACAACCTACTGTGAATATTAAGGTCCCTGTTGTAGCTCGAGATTCATGTGAATGACCACTATCAAGCAGCATTTGTTTGATAATATTCATATTGATCGAAACGTGTCACGATACTTTCATTATAATTTAGAATAAGCTTATTTCAACCTTTTTAGAGCTTTTCGTCGCGGGTTTAAAATTTTTCTTAAATTAAACCTTATTAAGAGGCTATTCTAGTCTAGAACCAAAATTTAAATTGCGTAATACTCGAGTCGCTACCATCAAACAACATGTATTGAAGGTGCATGCCAAATTCGAAGTCGATTAGATAAATAGAACTCAAGATATGTCGATCAGCTTGAAAAATGTAGTTTCGAGACAAATTCATTTAAAGTTTTGAAGTATTATATCGAAACCTACCGTATTAGAATGGCTATAACTTTATAAATCTTCAAGATTTTTAAATTTCCTTTTGAGAACACATTTTTAAAGATCTATACAAAAAAAATACCCCTGTCGCAGCATCCTGCATAACATGGCGAATTTCCGTTTATAAGTTTTTCTCGGAAACTAGTTGACATAGAAGAATAGTTTAAAGACCTCTTTTATGTAATTGTTTCTCCTCTTTTAAATGGTGTAAAAAAAATTCGCAAAAATTTTTGAATAAGTGTAAATTTTGGCAAAAAACTAATTTTTTGCAAGAATAAAAAACATGTTCCTGGCATCCGACGTGTCTGGCTGAAGAACTTATCCAAGAGTTTAGGATTTCCAGCATTTTCACCAAATTTTCTAAATATAGAGCATTTCGTTCGAGAGTTATCGTGCAGACACACACACATATATATATATATATATATATATATATATATATATATACAAATTTTAGTGAATATTATTTTCGGTTTCGGACCTTAAAACAAATTTCTGCCATGGTTCCGGATTCAAGTCGTATCATGACAGTGGCTGTAATAGCTGAATTCCATTCTGGAAATTATAAAAATATCTTGGAAACGGCTGGACCAATGCTCACCAAACATGATTAAGAACGACCCCACAATTGTCCGCTTTTAAAGTGGGCTTTTTCAATTTTAAATTTGTAGCTTATCCTGGAAATTTTGGAATACCAACTTTCAAATAAAAGAAACCGCATTAAAAATTGGTTGAGCCATTTTAGAGATAAATGGTAACCATATGGTAACAGACACATAAACACATACATACACCTCTTACTCCAAAACCTATACGCGTGGTGTTTTTTTTTGCAACGTAAAGTGTTTTTATTTTATTATTATTTATTTTAATAGTGTTTATTTTATTTTTGAAAAAATTTAAAATGGACGACTAACCGAAAACAAGTATGTAAGTTATTTAAACAGTACGAAATCTTTCACTCATTTCCGATATAATTTAATGTGAAATAATTTCCACCCGTGCCGATGATTCCGTATCTGGCAACAAAAGGCGGCATGAAATAGATGCATAATAAAACATTCATTTGAGGTTTTAAGTTCGAGGTTTAGTTTTGTTTTAGCAAGTTTTCTTCATTTATAATTAATTGAAATAGTTTGAAAGTAACTAATAAACTATTCTTCACGTTTCTTGGCGCTTCAATTTATCCACCTCCCTCGGGCTCATACCGCCCCGAAACCAACGTCCACCCACCATTCACTACCCCGTCTGTCGCTTCTTATATTGCCCATTATTGTTTAAAAGAAAACACAAGAAATTACAAACCATTAATAATAAGTTATTTAAATTGTTCTATACAATTAAGTTTATCTTTGTCAACAGACACGTACAGTGCCGTGAAAAAGTATTCGTACAGTAAAATTAATCGGTTCGAGTAACGTATATTATGATACCATCAGTTGGGGCGAATCTGGACAGCAGGGGCAAATCTAGACAGAGCTGCTTGTCGATATTTCTTCGTCAGTGTTATGATCGTACCAGGTCATAGATCAATTTATGCTACTGAATTTTGTCAGTTATGAGTTAGTCATCAAAGAAAAGCGGTGAACGTGACATCTTTGTATTTTGTTATTTTACAGGCGCATTGTTTATAATTTTTAAAAATAACGCGCGTTTTGAAATTTTATAAAGAAACTGCTGTACAAAAAAAACAGTTATATATATAAAGTAGGGACTGGCAACAAAATGCTTGGCGTTTTTTTGACAATATATGAAAGCTGTATTGTGCTTAATTATTTTTTTTAATAAATTGATTAACAAAAAATTGTCTATAGGTGAGGCAAATTCATACATCATGGTGCGTCAATATAAAAAGATAGTGGGTATAAACTACGTAAACTGTAGTCTAGATAACATAAAATGAGCTCTTTTCGAAAGAGGCGCAACAACCGGGGAGGTGCAAGGGGTCCGGACCCCTTAAAATTACCTGGAAATTTTCCCTTCAATTTATTTTATTTATATTAAAAAGTAAAATTTTTAGTGGTGGAAATTAAAAAAATTAAAATTTTCTGGTAGATTTTGATGTGTATACGTACATAATATGCACATAAGGTCAAATAAACTGGTAATTTTCAATCAACAACTATGTATGCATTGATATCACAGATCAGTACATAGGTGGTACATATAACAATCGCCTATAATACACGACACATCATATCAGGATATGACACATGAACAAGTACAAGCTCTGTATGCATAACATATAGGGTATTATGTTCTGTAGTAATTTGTGGTATATTTTGTTTATTGTGTTTGGAATATGAATCTGTTCTGCAAAACAAAGAGGGAAATATGGTGTTCATTCCTGGTGTTCATATTCCAAACAAAATAAAAAGCTATATATAAGTATATATATATAAGTATATATATATATATATATATAATATATATAAGTATATATATATAGTATATTTGTAGTATATATATAAGTATATATATATAAGTATATATGTAGTATATATATAAGTATATATATATATATATATATATATATATATATATATATATATATATATATATATATATATACCTATGAACATCATATTTCCTTTTCTGTTTTGCAGAACAGATTCATATTCCAAACACAATAAACAAAATATAGCTACATCATCCTATTCTATAGTGTTTTGTGGACGCGTACGAACGTCTTCAATAACTCACAAAATCCAGTTATGCTCGAAAATTTATTCACACAAAATTCGTGTGTGCAAGAGTGAATACGAATGAAAAGAGAGCACCGTATTAATTATTATATTTTAATCAATTTAAAAGTTGATTTAATTGAGTTCAAGACAAAACTCTTCAGTAATAATATCGTTATATTAAGGGGGTACCGTATTAACTTTATAAGTATATATAATGTAATGTTGTAGTACTGTAAATGTATACACGCGACATCTGTATCGGTATCGTGTATCGGTATTGCGGTTGTGTACCCAGTAATTACTGAATTATTTCAACAATAATACGTTTAAGACTCTAATGTTACTAAAAATATTTCGTATATCATATATTTATTAAATAAATATATAAGTTCAATAAGGTAATATGTAAAGGTAGGAGTCTTTGATGGTCCATCCCGCAAATCACTTCTCAATAAATTTAAATTAGAAACACGCTGCCAATGGGGTGTGGCACACAGCTTCTTCGTACTCGTAAAAGACTTAAAACAGTATTCTACCAAATATATATTCCGTGAAATTATATTTTCGCCTTCAAGTTCATAAAAAATTGTTGTAACTCAAAATACTTAAAGGCTAAATTATAAAATAATAGCAAAAATATTTTAGAAACTAGCCCCCAAAGTACTTTAAAAATTTGAGCGAAGTGGGACTAGCAGTAAATAAGATATTGACATTTAATGGGATTTCATGGTAGCGCCGTGGATATTATTACTTCGAATGGAATGAAATTTGTAGGGAACCATCTAGGAATTAGACCGCATAATTTCTGACAATTTCATAAAAAAGAATTGAATAGTTCAGAATTTATGCCACTTGGTGCAATTTAGTATAATAATGGAATGACATGGTAGCGGCGTAGCTACCGTTACTTCGATTTCGATTAAATTCATTGGGGACCATCTAGGAACCAAACTGTATAATTTCTGAAAATTTTATTAAAAACAATCGAATAGTTCTGAAGTTATGCCACTTGGTGCAAATTGGGGACACACAAACGGACGAACGGGCAGACACCAAACCAAAATTGTTGAGGAAGCTCTAAAACGTAATGTACTTAAAAAATTTATTTTGGAGGGAAAAAATTTTTTATTTTTCAAAAGTGATCACAATGCTTCCGCTACTTTAGTAGTTTCGAAAGTAACATACCCCATCTATGCGAGATTTAATGAATTCGATATGTAGCAGATATATCGATATTTTATTTCTGTATATCATTGTACGATATTGATTTTTTTTTTAAATATCGATACTATAAAAATATCGATATTTTTAAAAATATCAACATCCCTACGGTCGTCGCATGGTACATGTGTCTCGGTTAGACGAATGGATACTAGATAGTTAAGTAAACCACGAAATATTTACATCTGAAAATTATTGTCGGTTAAAAATAATATACATATATGCGTTTGTGGATTTATTGAATTAAGAATCAATTAATATAATTAACCCTAAATATCAGTGTTTCATAAACAATTTATTTCTATGTGTATGTATGTATTAAGTACCCTGATAATTATTTCGTTCGATATTATAACAGTGGTATTTAAAATTTTATGAAAAGTACATACTTATATGCTTATATGCATATAATTAACGATTATAATAGAGCGATTATTATTTGACTACGCGATTTGAAGCCATTGGTGGTGTTTTAGTTTAAGAATTTTGCGTAAGTGCGTTAAACAAAGTTTAGTGTTTTGAAAGTGAAATTACTTCAAAGGTTAAATCACTATATTGAGCTGTACTGTGGGCTGTATTATACAAAATAATAAAGTTTTTCCCCTTAAGCACCCACAAAAAATATAAAATATTTGCTAGAACGGTCTCGGCTACTTTTGTAGCCCTCTTCAGTAGCATAAAATATAAAACTTTTTCAATTCTATAAGCTTCAGTTGATGGGAATTCTACTTAAAAAGTAACAACAGAACTTAAGGGGAGGTTTACTTGAGAGTCGTTAAAAAAAATCGATTTTTTTTTTGCAGAAATTGGTAGCTAATTATGTGTAGAATATGTTCCCAAAGTGATTTTGCTGAAAGTAATTTAAGGGAAGGTTTACTTGAGATTTGATAAAAAAATCGATTTTTTTTTGCCGAAATTGATAGCAAATTATGTGTAGAATATGTTCCCAAAGTGATTTTACTGAAAATAATTTAAAAACAAGATTCTTGTACATTAACCGAATCCAGCTTTCTATAAAAAAAAAATTCAAAAAACGTAGTTCACGCAATAATGAGTATTAAATATAAAATTTTGAAAATACGTTTCTTTATATATATTTTATAATATCTCGGAACTATATTTTTGGAACTGGTGGACACGATAACTCAAAAACTATTCGATGGATCCTTTTTTTAAATTTTTTATTTTAAAGGTAACTCAATTCTTCGCCACCTCTACCTAAGTTCGATACACTTTCAATATTTTTTTTATTTTTAAATTTATTTTAAAGAGCGAAAAATAAGACAAAAATCGTAATCAAAAGTTTACACATCCGCCATTTTTTTTTCTTTCAGCAATTTATTGATATTATAGGTATAGGTGCCGGTACTCTTCATATATTTTACAAATCTTTTTTATTTTTGGATTTCGGTGGTTTATTACCGGCGCTACGATGTCCACCAACAAGGCATTGGATTTTCGGATCGTCACACTGCACTATCTATAAAATGGACACTTTTTTATATTTTTCCTTGAAAAAATTTTTTTTTGTGTAGTTTAATACTTAGTAAATATGTGCACAAAATTTGAAATTGATATTTACTTCCGTTCTTGAGAAAAAAAATTCTAGAAAAATAAATAATTCTTAAGGACTCTCCAGTAAACCTCCCCTTAAACTGAAAATGGTAAGCAAATGAATATTTTTTGAAAATATGAAAGTGGTTCCGTGGTCTTTTTTCACAAATACGATTGCGAGTCGATTTTTGAGATTCAGCTCATCATCAAGAAGAATAAAACTGAAGACTCAATTTTGGGTAACAATTATTTTTCATGTTTACTAGAAACGGTTTAATCCAAAATTTTATGAATAATATAATCGCTGATGTACTAGCTCAGCAGTAAAAATACTGATTTAGTGCCACTGTTTATACAGATATATGACATAATATATTATGACTAACAATTAGTGAGTGGACAAAATTGTTTGCTAACAGAGTTGTACACAGGAAATATCGCTCAGTCATACACGTACAGACTATAGGTATCCCAGTATGGCTGAAATGTCAATGATTTTTGTAAGGAAAAAAAATTAATCATTTAGCTATGTATCAAGATTGTGAATGCTTTAAAAAACTACTGTTCCATATTACGAAAGCCCATTTTACGTTTTAGAGCTTTCTAAATAATTCTGGTTTCGTGTTTGTCTGTCTGGCGGTCCGTCCATGTGTTTCCAGATCGCACCAAGTGGCATAACTTCTGAACTATTTGATTGTTTTTAATGACATTTTCATAAATTATACAATTTGGTTCCTAGTTGGTCCTCTGCGAATTTCATCGCAATTGGAGTAACGGTAGCGACGGCGTTACCATTAAATTCTATTAAGTGTCAATACCTTACTTGCTACTGGTTCCACTTCGCTCAAATTTTGAGCGAATTTTAGGGTTAGTCTGTAAAATATATTTTAACGTAAGGGCCCCCATTATGGAACGGTATCTAATACTGGAACAGTTTTGACATTTACATATTAATGAAGTTATTTCTGAAAGAAATATCTGATAACAAAAATTATTATTAATAGAATGATTGTTTTTCAATTTAAATTCACCTTGCATTTAATGTTTCCTTACTTAATTAAAGAAATAAATATATAAATGTCAAAACTGTTCCAGTATTAGATACCGTTCCATAATGGGGGCTTTTACGTTACTATTATTTTGCAATATTTAGCCTTTAAATATTTTGAATTACAACAAATTTTCATGAACTGCACTACGAAAATATAATTTCTGGGTACATACACTAGTGATTTGATTGAGAGAAAGAAAAATGTGTATGTATTAGTCACACGGATATAAAAAACTTTACAATTCTTTTATGCAAACAAATCATTATATATACATAAAGGGTGTAATTTTAATAACTCTTACAATTTTTGGTGAATTTCGATAAAATTTCGTTTTAATCATAGTAAAATTTTATCGAAATTCACCAAAAATTATAAAAGTTATTAAAATTACACCCTTTATACGTATATAATGACTTGTTCACATAAAATAATTGTAATGTTCCGTGTGACTAATACATACGCATTTTTCTTTCTCTCAATCAGATCACTAGTGTATTTGATTGAAAACTTGAAAATTTTGTTTCTTAAAGTATTTCTTATCCCAAACATCACTTTAATAATACAGTGTAAACTCTATATAACGAACTTCTATTTAACGAAAAACTCCTTAAAACGAAGAAATTGCTAAGGTTTGTTTGGTTTACATTATCATCGGTATATTGAAACACTCTTTATAACGTAACGGCCACTCTCAATAGCGAAAAATACGTCATTATTTAAACCAAAAAAAATTTTATTTCACTGACTTTCAAACACAATAGTGATACAGAGTCGTAAATATTTCGTACGCACAAAAGGATTCTTAGAAATCCGTTTATTTGTTTGTTGTAATTGCCTAGCACATGTTTTTGCCTACTGTACTTCCGTACTATTGTCTTATTGCTGTCTTTATGTTATCATATTCTTAGTTGCTTTCAAACTTTTTAACTGTAAACATGGCGAGTAAAAGAAAGAGTTTGTGTATTGACGAAAAAGTGTCATTTAATTCAACCAAAATTAAAACCACTTACTAAATTCGTAAGTTTTATTCGTAAAATTATATTGTTTTCTTTTACTCTCCATATAACGAAAACTCTTTATAACGTAATAAAATACCCGGTCCCTTCAATTTCGTTATATGGAGTTTACACTGTATTATAAGGTACGAAATTTAAGACAAGAACGTGACGAAAAGATGTTGCGAGTATGAGGAAGCTGTGTGCCACACCTCATTAGCAGCATATTCTAAAATTAAATTTGTATGCAATTCAATGATTGTTTACACTTAGTTGCCTTTTAAAAACTTTTTCCAAATCTTTTTCAAAAAAACTTGCTAGTTTTCCGAAAAATTAATGATAAAAAAATTAAAATTATAAATGTGTTACATATTAAAAATTCCTTAAAAAAAGCTATACGACCCTGTAAGGGACTGTGTGATCCACTCACCACTAATGAGATACCCTTCTTCATCATTGGACTTGACGATGTTAAATTTTTCTATAAAATTAGGACGCACGGTTAAAACAAGTTAGCAGTAATTAACATTCGGATACGTTCATCTGATGTCGGGGTAAGTCAATTAATATGTTTCATGTGATTCGATAATGTTTAGAAAGTTGAGTTGTTGATAATGTTTTACGAATCGATTGTATAGTTGAGGTACTACCGTCAACACTTCTAACTTTACCTATTGAACACAACTGTACTATAGGACACTTAGTAACCACCATTTTTTAAATCATTACAGTTGATCCTATGAAAGTGTTACAGCATGGGACTAAATCACAGTTTCACACTGAGATAGGCGCCAAAGTAAAGTTTATAAAACAAAATGTACATTTGGGGAACCACTAGTGTGACCGTATGAAAAAAGGAATTTTTGGGAATTTTTTTAAAGAAAACTACTGCATGGAATGTTTTAATATTTTAAGGATATATTTATGGATATATAATAAATACATAATAAAATTTTTGGACCGAAAAATTGAAAATTCAACGAGTTATTCGCAATCTCCCAAGGCTCCGAAAAAAAGTCCCTCAACTGCTGCAGTGATAGCGACCTTCACAGTGCTGGAAATAAGAAAAAAAAAAAAGTTTATTAAACTAGAAGGTATTGCTCGTACCGTGAACCTCAATCCAAAAAAAAAATTAAAATTTAACAAAATGGCGGAGTTTTTAAAAAAAATTTCAAATTTTGCGTAAAAATTTGATGATTTTTGGCCTGCCAAAATTACATTTTTTATTCGATCGGAAAACTGGAGATTCATGGTACGGAGAAACATATATAAAAGAAGTTGAAATAAGAATCAAATCGATCGGATGATTTGTCTTCGAGTTACAACTGCAGCAAATTTGAAAAGTGTAGTTTTTCTTTACCTTACCTTTTAGGTTTAATCACTGAGAATTTTTACTAAAAATATTTACGATGTACTCACTATAACGGTCATAGTAAAACTAGATGAGTCGTTTAAATGTGCCAGGGTCTAGCTGCTCCACAACATGTGACTGGCAGCCACGTCCAGAAACTCCCGAACTGTTAACTTTCATACATTTCTCAATACCGCAAAGTTAACAATGAAAATCAGAATCCGCTTTTCAGATGGCTGTAACTTAAAAACTATTTGAGATATGCACTTGAAATTTTAATATTTTTTTTTTAAAAATGTCACACTAGTGGTCCTCCTTAAGTAGATAAATAAATTGAAAATTAAATAATGAATAAACCAAATTAATATTTTCCCTATTTTTGATTGTTCTGGCTACATGTAGTCATGCGGCTAAGATTATATTTGTCACGTACGTGGCTTACCGTTTTATATATTTTTTTAATCATTTTCAACCGATCTTTGTTAAATTTTTTATTTTTATTTTTTATTTTTATTTTTATTTAACAAAATTACAATTTTTCTCTTTATAAAAATATAATATATGACCGATAGAAATAATTTTTATGTTTATTTCAAATATTTTTGTCAGTTTTACATATTAAAAAATAATTTTAATTTAGTATTCTCACTTGTGAAGATAAGAAATCGGTTGTATATAAGATCTGTTGTTGTACGTGAAATTTATATTCAGCATAATTTCAATATTTTTTTGATAAATTTTTGAAAGACCTTTCATCATGGTAGAGACTGTTTTGTTTTTACCAAGAAGGGTCCGTAATACTAATAAAATATTATTTAAGGTACCATCACAGTGTGATTGGCCGAAAAATAGTCAATTTTCGCGATTTTTTTTTCGGATGGATAGGATGGCGAAATGGGGATGAATTTTTTTACGATTAATTCCACTATTTAACAATACAAAAATATTTTTTTTTATTCATTTTTATTTATTTTTAATAATTATTCTAATTTTTTGAAAAAAGTGTCTTTAAAAAAGGGCGGAAATTGGTGCCCACGATTACGGCCGCAGTTTTCATCCGAAAAAGAATTAAATAGATTATCAATCTGTACAAAAGTTGTAGATCTTAACATTCTCTACAACTTTTATTTGAAATATTTCTCTATATCTATAATAGTTTTCGCGAAAAATGTGAAAAAATGGGTTTCGGAGCAATTTCACACCCTTTTCACCCTGACGCTTGGTTTGCAACCCCCTTAAAACTATCCCTAGTCAAATCTAGTATGCCTAGGAATATTTCAGCCAAGTTTGACCTAGGTTGAAAAATTGCCATTTCTTAACTGGACTGTTATTTATTCGGGTATTTTCGAATAATTCGTTAAGTAACGGTTACGATAGGTTAGGTAAAGTTACGATCGTTTAACAATTCGTAACATTAGCAACAACACATCTAGCACAAATGGTGAAAACATTGTGTTTTAACATAAACATGTAGCAACTGGAACAACTGCCCAAAAATTTACAATCTACTACGTTTAATTGTTATGTGTGCGAAGAACATCGGTATGTTTAACAACTTTACAATATTTTTTCACATTTCATTAAAAAACGGGTGGGTAAAGTTATGAATTCGTTGACATCTTAACCAATCACTTTTTTTGACTTGTAATTTAAGTCTCTGAAAAATTTATTTATGAGTCAAATCAAATATTTTTAAAAACATGGGATCGTTGCTCTGTCACTTTTCACAACAAAAATCGTACAAACACGAATCGACTTTCGGCCATTACGCCATCATCAGGTGAAAAACTTAACTAAAAACTGTTCTTTTAGGCGAAACTATTTATATTATAAATTGAAGTGAATAATGTTTTAGTGGGGGATGTTAGAGATAGAGGCAGATATAAGCACATCAAACAAATGTAAGGGAAATCCCAAGTTAACAAATTTTTTCGTTAAAAGTAAATTTTTTTTTGTATTATTTGCATAGGTACCTACAGCGAATTTTATTTTAAAAAGGTTAAGTGTAATCTCATTTAAATGACTGAGGTAAGTTGGGAAAAACCCGACATTTACGACACGTGAAAACAGCGGTGAACGTTAATTACAAGAAATAAAGAATAAAATATACAGGTATCGGACGGTGCTAAATTGTCAAAAATAGAGATATGTATTGATTTGTACGAAAAGTTACACCCCCCAATAGGTAGTTGCTTTTGTTAAACTAAAAGGATTGTTAAAAGGATGTAGAAACAGAATTATTGTATAAAACCATTTGACTATAAATATTAATTACCAGGAATCAATAAAATTATTAAAAACAGGTACCTGTCAGCTAAACTATTCAAAAACAAAATGTGAGATGTATTGTGTTATAAATTTAATAAAGGCGATTTGTTTAGATCTATTTGATCATTTAAGATGATGTGGTTTGGGTCTTTGTTTAATTTGTTAATTTCCAGGGCTTCCAAAATGTTGAGTTTACGGCGTTTCTTACAAATATGTAATATTTTGGGTTGTTGATCGGGTTTTACAAATTTTTTACTTTTAACGAAAAAATTTGTTAACTTGGGATTTCCCTTACATTTGTTTGATGTGCTTATATCTGCCTCTATCTCTAAGCACCCCCTAGACGATCAATATATGTACGTATTGAAAGGCTATATTGATCGTTTAGGAGAGCTTCAAACATATTGATAGCATATTAAAGCATATTGATATAAATTTATATTGAAGCTTATTGATGGAAGCTATATTGATGCTCATATTGACGTTTATAAGGTATATTGATCAATATTTGCATTAGTGTTGTTTTAGATATCAAAGTGTTAACAATATATGTATTTTACTACTTATGTGATGGCCGACTCTAGTGAAAAATCAGAGTCCGAACGTGAGTTTATTTTACTATTAATTACCCATTATCGTGATTCGCCGGAACTATGGAAAGTTAAGTCGAAAGATTACTTTAATCAAGCTAAGAAGCGGATATGTATGGGAAAGATCGTTGATGCATTAACTTGCATAAAACCAGACTTTACTGTAGACAAACTAAAAAAAAAATTAATACTTTGCGTACTAATTTCAAGAAAGACTTCAGGTCTACTAAAAGTGCGAAGCGATCAGGAGCATCAACTGACGATATCTCCAAACCAAAATCATGTCTGTATGAGACACCATTACTTTATACTGGAAAAAATAAGTAATAAAAATAAAAACTTGCACAACAGATCACGAATTTTCCAAAGCCAACTAACAATCATAAAAGCACATCTCACAAAAATGTCTAGTCATCGTATTGATGGAGCTCATATTGAAGCTATATTGAAGCGTATTGATGGAACCTTCAATACGTATTGATCAATGCATATTGATCAATATATTGATCGTCTAGGGGGTGCTTAACATCCCCCACTAATACATTATTCACTTCAATTTATAATATAAATAGTTTCGCCTAAAAGAACAGTTTTTAGTCAAGTTTTTCACCTGATGATGGCGTAATGGCCGAAAGTCGACTCATGTTTGTACAATTTTTGTTGTGAAACGTGACAAAGCAACGATCCCATGTTTTTAATATGGATTTTCACAAAGAAAAACCTTTCTAATATTAATTATTCAAATATTTTTATCATTTTATTTCATTAAAACAGTTAAATAAATAGAACTAAATTAATTTCGTCGTCATTTTATTCAAGTTTGGTCAAGTTAGATGATTTGATGGTACCCGTGATCAATGCGGTAGGGTTATGGTTTGGTGGATTGCGTATATGAATAACGTACACTGACGTGTTCCATTACTTCCAATTCGATAAATCGAGTTTGCTTTTCGATCACTTTCATTTCAACTAGCATCGCGTGTATATGCACGGAAAGTATATATGGCGAATATGTCGAATATTGATGGGGATGATTATGAAGTTTTTGATCATATTCATAATAGAGCCGGTCTAATTTCATTCTATGCTATTTCGATCAAGAATCAGATTCCAGTTTTAAAGTTTCCTACGTAATTTATTAACTGCGGTGTATTTACAAGGGGGAGCAGTGTACAAAGGGACACGTTTACTAAAATTAGTAGCTCCGAGCCTTGGAGCTACACCTCCGGTTGTCCACTCCGCTACACTTATCGGACTTGATCCATTTTTTTCGAAATTAAGCATGCGTGACTAATAAAATAAAGACTTCTGTTGGATCAGTAATATTTTTGAAAGGAATTTTGTCAGTTTGATAGCAGAAATGAAAGTTTCATGGTCAAATTACACTAATAACTAGAGATGAGCTAAACGGTTATTTTCTAATAACTGTTATTGCAATAACAGTTACTGAAAAATAACTGTTATTTATAACAGTTATTATAATAACTGGTATGCTATTTGGATATTTTAACATATTGTAAGACATTCGATATGCGTATCAACGGTTCTGTTAGTGAAATATGCACAGATCTATAATACTGACGGATACTAAATAATCTGCAATATCTGTTCAAATACTTGTCTATACAAGGATTTAGGCTTTATATACACAATTTTAACAATTTTATGGATACAAAATTACAAATACAAATAGATAACTGTACAATAGACAATAGTTCATTTTTAAGGGTTTTTTAAATGTGCTACAATAGAAAATGTGTAACTTGCCGGGGGCGTTATTATTTTGAAATTCTCCGTAGGTGGTTAAAATAAATTACTGTGATCCTTGCTTTCGAATATATTAATATTGACCAATGTTATCGATATTTCCAAAGGAGTTATTTAAGTAACCAGTTACTGGGTATTCCAGTTATTGATGATAACTGTTATCTTTCTATACTAGTTAAAAAATAACGGTTATCGATATATCGATCATCTCTACTAATAACTAACTTTAAAACTATATTTCGGTAATATATCAGATAAAATTAAAAAAACTGTAGAAAAATCAAACATAAATATAGCATTTAAATCAGGCTTTAATCTAGGAAACTTAATATATAACAATAAAACAAATATTGATAAATTTAAAAAATCGGGTATTTACAAATTAAACTGCCAAGATTGCAATAGTTTTTACATCGGTCAAACCGGCAGAAACTTTGAAACCCGGAGAGCAGAGCATTTCAAATCGTAAAGAAATAAGAAATCCAACTCTGCTTTTGTGAGGCATTTAATTGACACCGGACACACACCAGAACGGGAAATTACCGTATTACACGACGCAAGCAAAGGAGAGAAATTAACAATCCGAGAAGCAGTAGAAATAAATAAACATAACTCCGATCACCTTTTAAATGACTACACCGATATTTACAATTCAACTTTATTTTCAATTTATAATTTATTTAAATCTTTAAAACTGTATTTGCTGTAATATTGTTTTTTGCTAATTTTAAGTTTCAATCTTTCGTCACATGTATGTAATCTTTTTTTCTTGATTTTCGGATTCTCCTACTACCCCTACTCCTTCCACTTCCATATCACATACCACTCCCCCTTTATAAGTATAGATAGATGCAATTAGTATATAAGGCATGTATCGAATGTAATTTTTATTCAGTTTGAAAATGAACTGACGGTTCGAAACAATATTGTCACAGTTTCAAAAATAAAAGTGGTAATTTGCGCAGTAAAATATTTGTTTATTATTTACAAATATGGAATACCATAAAGTAACGCTCAAATCTATTAAAAAAATAAAGATTTCTCTTGGATCTGTAATATTTCTGAAAGGAATTTTGTCAGTTTGATAGCAGAAATGAAAAGTTCACGCTTAAATGACCTAAATTCAACCAGTCATCCGAATTCCAACAACTTCCATAAATTTGGATTTGACAAAAAAGAAAATTTTCAATATGATGACGTCATCGGGTTTACTAAAATCTTTCAATGCCTTCAAAACCGTAAATAAAATGAAAGAATGCTAAAACTGGATGCGAATTATGGGTTTCCAAAGTCGTTCTTTTCATTCTCGTTAAAATTAGCGATGTAGGACCAAGCACGGATAAAGTGAAATGGTTCTGGGGAGACTTTCAGAACCTTCCCTCCTGAATGGAAATAAATTTTATCGGTTTTTCGCTTGCATTCGTATCGAATTCGTACGAATAGTCGCAAGCAATGTAGTAACAGTACATATTTAACTCGGCAATTCCCACGCCGCGAACTATCGACAAAATAATTTTATTTTGTGCTAGTTTTTATCTTTATATATTCAACATATAAAAAATAAATAATTGAAAAAAAATACCCTTTAGTTTTTTTTTAAATGGCGAGTCAATTATAGGTCATATGGGCCGTTATTTGTAATATGAACTGACAAAACGGTATGAAATTACCGGCAAAAAATCACTTTCATTATAAGTTTGATTCTTAAATAATAGTTTGTTATAACAATAATAACAGTACCTACTTTTTAGACATTTTTATAACAGCGAAAATACCACAAGATACACTCACACGCAATAAAATAGCAAATCGTTTGAAACAACAGAATCAATTTGACCGTTAACATAACTTCAGTGTTGCCGAATTAAAACCATGAATACTACTAAGTATGAACATTTTAGTCGTAACGCATTTATTTTTAAAATTTATTATATTGTCTGTAAAAAAAATCACAAGTCGCTGTCACCTAGAGGTGACACTGGGAATTCCCGAGTTAAATATATATATAGGATTTTCTACGAATTTTTTACGAATAAATTGTCAGCTTGTGTTCATTAGAAAAAGCTAGAAAAAAGTAGCTTAAAATTTTTTTACTGGATAAAAATTTTTAATTTTCCTAGTCCCGTTTGAAAGTCACCTACCCAACGGCAAACTAATGCCATTACACGCCTTCACTTATCGAAATGGCTATTGGCAATATTTTAATCCCATAAAAGGCAAAAATGGATGAAATCTAATTAGTAACATATTAATGATTACATTCTCGAAATGGGTGTACAGTTAACGTTCAAATTGAGGACATTTTAAAAAAAAGATTTTCGTTAAAGATTGAACAATCCAGTTTCCAAATAATCATCCCGTATTTGATGGGAGCTTAGATTTTTTTTTCGAATTGATTAAAGCACCTCGAATGTTTTAAATGTGGATTGTTTGCAATATGAATTGGACCGGAAGTAACGGTGCCGACTGTACATACGTGTTAACGGACGTGAATATAATTCGTTTTAAAATTTTTATCGTAAAAATTATTATAGTGAATAAATCCCTTTTTGTATTCACAAATATGGACAGAAGTGATCTTTTAATAAGTCACATTGAAAGTGCATTAAAACTAAAACATGTGCAGAGTGGCGTTCAGATTATTTTTTTTATTTTTTATTATTTTTTTTTTCGAAAAATTTATTAGAATGTGATGAAACGGAAATACAGTGCCTCTCCAAAAATTAGGATTACATAAACTGAAAACAATTTAAGATTTTGGGTGCTATTGTGGTAGCCGCGGTACTCGTGATCTGACTGTACTTCCAAATTTGAATTTTGAGAAAAAGTGGCCACCCTATGAACATCAACAAAAAATTTCGTTCTTGAGGTTGGTACATTTTTCTTATTGACAGGTGGGGCTGAAAGCTTTTTTTTCCGTATGCCTTTTAAAAGCAGAATTTTAGTCTACAATTTTTTAAAATTTGGTTTTTGTTTTGTTTCATTTTCTAAAAGTATACAGGGTGTAAAACAAATAACTCTCATCCTTTTGTGGGGTGACTCATAGTACCCTGTAGACACTAAAACCGCAGGATTTTTTTCATAATTAACAGTCGCGTCACCCCTCAAAAGGATACGAGTTATTTCTTTTACACCCTGTATATAATATATACACACATACATATATACATATATATATATATATATATATATATATATATATATATATATATATATATATATATATATATGTGTGTGTGTATATATATATATATATATATATATATATATATATATATATATATATATATATATATATATATAATATTAATTGCGGAAAATTGACTGTTAATTCCGGAAAAATCCTGCGGTTTTAGTGTCTATAGGGTGCTATGAGTCACCCCACAAAAGGACGAGAGTTATTTGTTTTACACCCTGTAGACCTTTAAAAATGAGTTCTCGAAAGGAAGTTTAAAAATTTTATAGCCATTTTAATACGGTAGGTTCCGGTATCAGTTCAAAATTTAAAATGCATTTTTCTTGAAACTACATTTCTCAAGCTGGTCGACATGGTATCTTGATTTCTGTTTATGCAATTGACTTCAAATTTGGTAGGTATGTACCTTCAATATATGTTGCTTTATGGTAGGAGCCACAAATATTACGACATTTTAATTTTCACTACTTTTAAAAAATAAAAAACTTTGTAAAAACGTCAAAATTTTTTTTTTTTTCAAACAGCTATTTTTTGATTTTTAAAATTTTTTTTTGCATTGTAGTTCCTACCAGAATCATTACCTTTTTAAGCCAGAATCTTTTTTTTTTGTTTCAGATGACCCCAATATTATGTCAACCAGCACGCCACTTTTTTGCAGGTCTTTAAATTTTCATTTTTTTGTATGAAATTTTTTTATGTTTTTAAAATAGTAATAAACTGATGATAAAAAAATAGACGGTAAAAATATTAATATATTTTTTTTTGTGCTTTGTAGTGATTTTGGTGGATGTTGTATATTTTTTTAGTTTAGAAATGACGTCATTATCATCTCTTCAATTTATGATGCTAGCTGTCCTTTAAAAAAATAACACGATACTGATCCTTAAAATAGTACATATATTAAGTTTATTTTCATTTTTTCTTTTTCTCACTTATTTCAGTTGTCAAATTGTATAAGATTTCACTTACGGATTTGTGTATACTGAATGAAAGTTAGAAAGAGACAACATACTATTAAATTAGGAGTTATTAAATAATTTTTACCAATAATTTTTTATTTGATCCACCCACTTCAATTCATATTTTTATGATACCTTACTGTGGTACCTTACAACCTAGGTATCATAAAAATATGAACTGAAATGGGTGGATCAAATAAAAAATTGTTAGTAAAAATTATTTAATAATACCTAATTGAATAGTATATTATCTCTTTTTAACACCAATTCAGTATACACAAATCCGTAAATGAAATCTTATATAATTTAGTAACTAAAATAAGTGAGAAAAAGAAAAAATGAAAATAAACTTAATTTATGTACTATTTTAAGGATCAGTATCGTATAATTTTTTTAAAGGACAGCTAGCATCATAAATTGAAAAGAGATGATAATGACGGCATTTCTAAACTAAAAAATATACTATACCCATTCCTGTACTCAGAGCCGAATTTACCTCTGTGGACGCCCCGGGGCACTTTTAATGTGGTGGTCCCTGAATACTTCACATGTGGAGATTCCTGAGTACTTTTGTGGAGGTCTCCTTGGATAATTTCTGAAATTTTTCAAATTTTTCCGAAAAATAGGGTTCCTATCTTAACCTTTCTATTATATTCCTTAATTTTGTAATTTTATTCGATTTTGTGGAGAACGGTTAAATCCGGCTTTGCCTGTACTTTTCAATCGAGAATCTAAGAAATCTGAAAAAATTGTACACTATAACATTTATAAGAACTTTCAATTAAAATTATTTCGTATAACTTTGGCCGGCAACTTTAAATGGCACCCGTAAATAAATTATCAGGTAATTGGCTCCGTTGGGAATACATGCACTGAATGGGTAAATATAAGTGTATAAGTATTTAAATTAATGCGGGTCCACCACGCACTCGACAGCATCGAATTTAAATGAAATGAAATTAGGAAATTTTGGTCCCATATGTAGTAAGATGGGGTACGTATTCAATTTAGATGACTTGCGAAATTTTGTGGTTTTAACCGCATCACTTTCTCTGCACGGAGCGTGTAGATTGTTCGATAGAATAATTATTGAAATAAAACATAGATGCCATCTTCCGTCAATTCATCGTAACCAATTTGTCGTAGTATTGGAAACTGGAGAAATTAAATTTTGATAAATTTCTGATATATACCAAAATCAAAACGAAACGAGAGTATACAGAGAAACCTGTTTTTCGGCGGTTTTTCAGAAAATGCCCATCAAAGTTGAATAAAACGTAAGAAATCTGAACATAAATTTGTGCTAAGATTAGTTGTTGACTGTTTTAACGCATTTTAATACAAATTATTGTATCATTCAGTTTCTTTACGTATGTATGTATTGCAATTTTTGTAACATTATAAAAATGAAATTAAATACTATGTGTAAATTAATTATTGTTTAAAAAAAAAAAAACAATTTCTAGGGAAAATGTGTTTTTGAATACTTTTTTGTGCGATTTTTTTATGCGGCCGTTATCCACCGCATAAAAAGAGGTTTTACTGTATCTATATAGAGTAATTAAATAGTTCTATGATATAGCGACCATTTCTATTTTATGAAAATCATTGACAAGGAAATATATATTATCGTTCGATATTTAAGGATATGTTAGTTGACAGGACCCTTTGATGTCCCGACAGTAATTAGAGGTTTAAGGCAGTTTGAAAATATAACTTTCACTTCACTATTAATATAGTTACTTAATAAAGAACGTAAACTGTTTGCATTTTATAACTTGTACAGGATGTTTCAGATTAATCCTGAAATTACTGATAGTAAGACTGTAACATGCGAAAGAAAAAATGGGCGTGTATCTGAGACAAGAAAATTATATCTCATCCCTACACGGAGAGAAAATTCATAGAAAAATTACTATGCTAAGCACTACAATCGACGCGTAAAAGGCGAACATATTCAATTTTGTACGGTAAAAATATAAAAATTATAATTAATCATAGAAAATTTAAAGGATAGAATGTTTTTTTCCGTAATATTAGCTCCGTAAAATTTGTAAAACAGCACAGTAAAAAGTTCCATTGCCGACAAAAAAATATTTTTTAATTGTTTTTCTTACAAAAATTACCATGCTGTCTTATAATATTTCAAATGCTATCTGCTAATAGCAGAAAGAAAGAAAGAGTTTCCCTATAGTTTCCCCAATTTGTACTCATTCACGAATTAATAAAAATTGGTCAAGAGCGAGTCGGGCCCACACAATTAGGTTACGTACAGTGAGCAGTCAATAGACTAAATTAAACTTTTTTTCATTTATGTATATTTAAATCTCATCCAAATTTGCTTGTCTCACATTGGCCCATATTTTTTTTTCAGCTACTATTACGCTGTCAAAAAACACGTACTTTCCCCCTAATCTATGACTCAATAAGTACAAATTCTGTTAAAATTAAAATTTCAGGAGGAACGGTCATCTCTAGTAAACTTCGAGCTATATGATTAAGACCACTGCACCAAAAATTATAAGAAAAAATATTTTTAGAATCCTCAGAGGTAGATCTTTTAAGCGACACCCCACACGATATATTAATTAAAATTTGTTTTTTGGACCAAATTGACCCCTAATTTCAATCCAAATAATTTATTTCCCGCTCGTTGACTTGTGATGTATGTGCGCGCTTAAGATTGCGCACCTTTTAATCCAATACAAATCCAAGTGAAAAACCGAAAACTTCCATGGCCATTCGTGTTTGGTTCTATAAGTCAAATTTTGGTAAATTTTGATAATGAAAAAGACTTGATGACGTGTGAAATTCTTTTTAAAATCAAGCTTTACGAAAAGCTTCGAAGCAATCAAAATGACAAAATTCCTTTTAGAAATATATACGAAATTTTAATCTCCGAAAATCTGTGAACAGATTTTAGACAAGAATCAGTATCTTTGCGAAATACACCAGAAATCCAATGGTACGTAGTGGTCGGTGCAAATTTCAGGGGAAGTACGTAAAATCGGACGATCAGGGGCGTCGGCTAACTTTTATTTGGGGGGGGTTGGTAAATATTATTTATCTGAATTTACTTAAAACAAAACTATTCTACGAAACAACTTACACCTAGATAAGTTCTATAGATAAACGGAATTGAATGTTATATTAATGAATATAAATGCGACTTTTAGAAAACTAGCAAAGATATCGAAAAACCAACTTCACTATCGGATTCATCAGCGTAAAAGACGCTAAATAGCCGAAGCTGACAAAAATTCTAGAATATTCTACTCGTCAACTAGCAGAGATATCAAAAAACAGACTTCACTATTCACAGTATTTCAGTTTTAGGCGACATCGCACGTGTTAGTTTATTATTTTTGGAAATGCATTAACGTCGAACACTACTGAAAATGTCAAATAATATTCTAATTAAATTAAAAGTCAAACTTTATCACTCGCTTATACGAACATAAGAACTTATTAGACGAAATTTTCAACATTTGAAAATAATAATAATGAAAAATCGATTTGGAAAAAACGAAATTTGGTGAAACTGAAACGGGAATAGGGAATTTTTTTTATCATTATAAAGTTGAATCGAGCATAATAATTTTATAATGATTTAAATTAAGGGTTGACGTTACCGATGGGATGTTTCTGAGTCATTAAATACGACCTTTTACCTTTGCTTATATGTTTTCCCGAGGCAATTAATGCGAGATTACAAAACCGTACATTTTAAATAATTTTAATAATTATTGACTCACCATTAATAAAGTATCCATTTTATGTTTGACATTTTTGTCTTTATTGTACGTAACTGAAATAACACGGAGTTGAACAAGGATAATCATATGTAATTAAAAATGAATTCGAAGAAGGGAATTTACGAGTATGTTGGCGGCTTTGTTATTTGTTGAAGTTTTTGTTTCCACGAGAGTGAAGTAGAGATTCAACGGAATTCTAGTTTGGGAATGTAAAATTTGAAGTTATGTATTTATCTATTGGGTTACCTACTTACGATATGTCCCAGCCAAAAAACATCCATGTCAAAAAAAAAAAAAATTAAATGCCATTTAAATTGTATGGAATAATATGACATCAAGCATACTGTCCAGTCAAGCAAATTGGACAATATAATTGTTTGTCGTCTTAAACTAATGTTTTTTATTTTGTTTATTACTTTAAATAAGTAGTTCATTATCTAGCAATGTTATCAAACTATCAGGTCAGTCCATAAGTTCATGCGTAGATAATAAATAGCATGCATGGAATTCACTATAACTCATTTATTAAATCAATACAATTTTGTACCTGTCGAAACTTGTCATCGTTTGACTAACATATTATTCAGTTCATCACCAACTTTCGTAAATATCGAACGCATTTTAGTACCCATAGATGATAATCAGTATAAACGTGCTGTGTTACATTTTTTATTTTGGTGTGGTGAATCTGCCAGGGCTGCAGCGATAAAAATTAACCCTAGAATCATAAGTACTTGTCAAAACGACGAACGAACTTCTCAACCTGCTCCAGTACTACAACTTGTCGTTGCCTGCTTGCTGTGAAACTTCTGCTATCTAATTTATTTATTATTATAACACATAAGACGTATAAATTTTGTTTATAGCTATTGTTGTTTTTTTTAATACTGAAATAGTGTGCGTCAAAAGGACTACGATGTATGATTAACCGATGTTTTTCTTTAAAGATTTTGTACTCCACATGTAAAAGTTTTCCTAATTTTTCTAAAATTTATTGAAGATATGGATGTTATAATTAATTTATTCAATGATTATGATAATGTGAGAGATGATTACAGCTGTTTGACTTATAGACGACATAATATTGAAATTTTAATATATTGAATCGAAAACTAAAGAATGCGTTTCGAATGACTTAATAAAAGATTAACAATTTATTTTGTGGAAAATATTTTAATTTTTATTATTTTTTGAGATCTTATTTGAAAAATTACTAACAAATTTTAAAAAATTTACAAATGTGCCTAGTGGGGAAATAACTACATATCTATAGGAATATTTGTGACCGAGAAATTTCACATTCTGTAAAGTCACACATGTCCACTGACTCATAATAGTTCATAAATTAATTATTTGAAAGTCATGTCTTATGATACAATTGATGTACTAATCTATTTTTTATTAATTTTTATAATGAAAATATGCTTTGATAAAAAGATTAAAAAAATTAATGAATATTTATATTAAGAAATTTTTCCAAATCCAATTTTTTTAAATATTTTGTTCGCTTTTGTAGTATTGTTATGTAAAAAAAATGTTTTTTTGCAAATAAACTCTAAAACTCCCCGTTTATTATTTGAATTTATTAGGTTTTGATAGTAACATTTATATAAAGTGCGTTTTAAAACAGAAATTATAAGGGAAATTTATTAAAAAAAACTTGATTCAGCAATATTGGATGTATCAGGGTTAGACGATACAATTTGTTTTGTAATATTGTAAACTGTTTTCATTTTGTCACTTAAAACCAAGGTGCCTACTTAGTAATTCATTTACATCTACGATTTCATTATTTAAAATTTGAGATAAATATTGAAATACAAATTTTACGTGAAAAGATAATTTTATACTTCGTACGTCCCGCATATCAGTGAAAAAATTAAAATTTCAACGGTTAAAATCTAAAATATAGGTTATGTATGGGTATTTAGCAGGATTTGTAAAGTTTTCAATGTAATTTTAGCAGGATTTGAAAATTATGTTATATTTCAGTTGCAAATTCCTTTAGTAAGCAGTTAAAAAATGTTAAGGGGCATATGCCTTGTTGCATTTAAAAATTAATGGCCCTAAAATATCAAAAAAAATTCGAAAAGTGTATTTAGTAAATTTTGATACTAAGCGTACTAAGCGACACATATATCTGCAACAGATGAAGGAAGTCGAAAATAGTCGAATACTGTGCATAATTGCTACCTCGAAAATATTAAAAATTTCAAAATTTCCTTTTCGGAATACATTTTTAAAGGTCGAAACTTATGAATCCACTAATTCGTATTTCTAGACTAGAATACCCACCTTAACAACAACTCTTTATGTCAATGAATTATGTCATTATGTGCGACATCTACCTATTTTAAAAATAAAACTTCTAAATATACATATTATGTATATTATGGTCCGACATGTGAGAGCATATGTGCAAAAATTTCTACTCGTGTGCGAGAATACATGTTAGGGATGCGGCGGGGGGACAAACGGGACAATAACACATGTCTATGTAAGCGGGAAATAAACATTAGGATTTTCATTGACCGACACAGATAGAAATGTCCAGTACACATCATGTCCATCCAACTGGCCGACAACGGTTGTGCAAGTTCGCTTCGTAGTTGCCCAGCTTCTCAATAAACATTGTCTAAAACATAAATAGGCATTCCATATTATATAATCTAATATAGTGTAACCTCTTTGCAGTGACACAGAAACAAAAATTCGGGAAGTACGTGTTGAACATGCATTACGTAGTTCAATAACTAGAGTTTTTCACAGTTTTCGAGATAAAGTGAGTCGCTGAGTTTCAAAACCATCTAATTGACGATTTTTTCAAAATTGAGTTAGATACGGTTTATTATTCAGAAGGATTGTGTAAACTGCACCAAAAAATACCAACTAGACAGTACAAAGTCAGCTTTTTCCCCTTTAATTTATCTTGTTATTTAGGCATAATGTAACTTTTCATTTATGAATTTACTGTCATGTATCCGATTTTTCTTCTTATATTTAAATTAAATATTTAAAAATCTCTAAGAATTAAAAGAAAAAACAAAAATTCGAGCTATTCGAAAAAACAAATAATTCGATTTTTCGAATTATTCGTTTCCTTTCCAGTAATTTGAATATTTTTCGAATAGTTCGATTTTTCGAATTATTCGAAAAATCGAATTATTCGATTCGAAATTCGAATCGAATATTATTTTTCGATTCGATGCGAATTATTCGACATTTTAGCCAGTTATTATACAAGACAAATCACCTACTGAAAACCTTATAGAAATATTTTTATTTTACTGATTGTTAGTAAAATTACGATTGGCATCTCAAATTAGCTGTCCAGTTTTGAGATTTTAGACTTTAATTTACATCGTTGAGAAAAACAGGTAAACTAGTATTTTTCATGTAGTTTTCATATGCGGTATTTAACTTTTAATATACTAAAACATATCCACCTCATTTCAAAATTTATCCTCAATTTTACCTGAGCAGCCCCTCCAGTAGGTCCGACCCTGGATTTATACACATCAATAGAAACCTCTTTAAAAATAAAGTGTTTGGTCAATTTAAAGTTTTTTTCGATTTGCCGTCGTTTCCAAGTTATAAAGCAATATTAAAATTTTACCCTAATTTTGAGGGGTGGTCTGTTATTTTTGCTTGTACTACACATATACCAAGTTTTATCAAAATTGCGAATTGACAGTTCAAAACCTTTCCTTGTTAGTGTTTTTCCAAAAATATTAGATTATAGTTAGAGAAGTTACAAAAGACGGGACAAAATAAACCTCACTTTGAAGCTTTAAAAATGAAAAATGATAAAACGATAGGTACGTGAACTTTCTTCTAGGAAGGCTTTCTACATTGGGACAAGTGTGGAAAAAATTTTCATCCCCACTTGTCAATACGGAAATGTATCTCGAAAAATTAAGAAAGAATTCCTTTGTTGCGGATTATTCCATTTTTTTTCTTCGGAACCTTAAAAATGGAAATTTATAAACACGAAAATCAATTGTCTGAAGAAATATTAGGTTGATCATGTAGAAACTTCGATAGTATACTATCATCCGATATTTAATTTGAAACAACCTAACAGAAGGAGGTTTTACTGTACATTGGATTAAGTGATTCGTTTAAACAAAACAGAAATTAGTGCACGTTATAAGTACTTCACAATACTTCCTACACACGCTACGTACGATGCTGTTCAACCAATTAAAAAAGTAAACCAACTATAAAATACAGGGTGTACCACACAACACGGTGTTCCAGACAACAACCGTCATATTTTATTGTTTCTAAATCAGGTGTTTCTAATACAGTTGATCCTTTTTTTGTGCGGTGAATGGGACCGCATAAAAAAAAATCGCACAAAAAAAGTACATTCAAAAATATCATAAATAGCTATAAAAAGTATAGTTTGATCCAGATTGTACAAACAATTTTTTTATGCGATTGGTCGGGACCGCATAAAAAAAAGTTTCATCGAAAAAACATCACTCAAAACGCTCAAAACTTAGAAATTGCTTCTATAAACAAGGTAAAACATTAATTTACACGTAGAAACATTTAATTTCAATTTTATAATATTATGTAAATTTTGAAAAATACATCTGTAACAAAATTAAATGATGCAATAACTTATGTTCTTATGCAATGTATTGATTAAATGCTTAAAAGCCGTTAAAAAGTATTTTTATCAAAGAAAGTTATTATAGTAATTGTTTAAGTTTCTTACTGTCTCATGATTTTGATTCACATTATGCATTTTAATGGCCATTTTTTATAAGCCGTATAAAAAAAATCGCATAAAAAAAACCGCACAAAAAAAGACCGCATAAAAAAGAGTTCAGCTGTATATGGCCTGCACATCGTCTATAATCTCTCTTTGGTTTTACCAATTCTAATTTTGTTACAAAAATGAAGAAAACAGTAGCTATCGAACAACTACAAACTTGTTTGATAATAGTCACATTGACCGAAACATTCGATTTTAGAATACGGCTAAGTTCAAAAATGCATCACTGCTTGCATGAGGCAGAGTCAAAAGTTCAAAAACGCATCACACGCATCACAACGAAAAATCAAAAGTTCATTTTTGCATCTGATGCGTCAAAACAATGCATCAAGAAATTTGGTGATGCGTGTCCAAGATGCTTGTCATGTGTAGAATTATAACTACTTGCCATATTATGTAGGTATTAACACCAACAGGAATAATTCCGAAAAAGAAACTGTATTAAGATTAATGTATTTACTTTTCATTAAAATTGTTTAAACTATTTGAATACATCTTGCACTCAAAATAAGTATGTAATATTTTTTATTCAAATAATTTCAATATTTTCAATTTCAAGTAAGTTCAAGTTGAAATTCAAAGATAATATACCTATACAAGGACTGTATTACTATATTATCTATAGTCCATCATGCTACATTGGCTACATTGTGTGTCTATTATGCTACATGCATCATGATGCCAATATCCCATTCAAAAATATCTAATGTGCATCAAATTTCAAGAGAGCATCAGCATCGCATCATGCAGTATTAGACGCATCAGAAACGTCCTGATGCTGCATCGATGCGGTAAAGTTTACATTTTTGAACTTACCCTACCTAACAATATTCTGATCAGAATAGAAAAAAGTGAGTGTTGGACGCGCGAAGATGACAGAACATACGGCGCTATAAGGATTCCGAAATGTTTTCGGAACCCTAAAAATCGTGCATGGCATATAAAATACTATAAAATTTTGTGAAAAATTATTTTATGAGTTTTCATATGTCGCAACACGCTGAAGTTAACAAAAGTCTTAATCATGAACTTCATGTTTACTACTCGATTCGAATTGAGTGTATTAAACTTACAATCATATAATCATTTAAATTGGATTGAGTCAGTGGCGGATGGTTACAAAAAAATACTAATACAGTGTTTATCTAAAATATAAATAAAATTCTTAACGTAGTTGCTCTGAGATAGTCAGGTACAAAAGTATATCCCAGCGAGAAAATTTTCTTTTATCAAAAATTCACGATTTTTTTTCGAATGGATAGGATGGGGGAATGAGAATGAATTTTCTTTTACGATTAATACCACTATTTAACAATACAAAAATATTTTCTTTATTCATTTTTATTTATTTTTTATAATTATTATAATTTTTTGAAAAAAGTGTCTTTAAAAAAGGCCAAAATTCGGTGCCCACAATTGTGGTCGCAGTTTTTATCTGAACAAAAAAAAAAAAAAAATCAAATAGATTATCAATCTGTAGGAAATTTGAAAAAATGGTGGCAGTTTTGTTAAAAAGTACAAAATTTTTTACAGTTTTCCGTGTGAAAAAATAGGAAGATTTAAAAAAAAAAGCTCCCATAGGAACATAGTGGTTTACCTACAGATTGATAATCTATTTAATTTTTTTTTTTCAGATAAAAAATGCGGCTGCAATCGTGGGCACCGAATTTCGGCCTTTTTTGAAGACACTTTTTTTTTTAAAATTATAATAATTATAAAAAGTAAATAAAAATAAATAAAAAAATATTTTTGTATTATCAAATAAGGGTATTAATCGTAAAGAAAATTCATCCCCATTCCCCGATCCTATCCATCCGAAAAAAAATCGCGAAAATTGGCTATTTTTCGGCTGATTAGTGATGAGCAAATGCAAGGCCAAGACCAAGACTTGGCAGTCTTGGTCTTGGTCTTGTTTTTGCATTAAGAATCTTCGTTTTGGTCTTGCTAGAGAAAAATTGTGAAAATTGACTATTTTTTGGCAGAATCACACTGTGATGGTACCTTAAATTTTTTCAATGCAATCAAATCACAACATGCTTCGACTATTATCGACAATTACCTTTATGAAATCAGAAAATCAAAATGAAATGTTTGATTGGACTGTGGGAAAATTTAAGTTTTCCTTTGTGTAAATTTTAATTTTGCTGGCTGTCATTGAATTACCGTAACTGAACCACCTGTAGCTCGGACCACTGTTTGATTTTCTTTTAGAAATATGATATAAAATTTTTTCAACTGGTCCTGTATATTTAATTTTAATGAAAATGAAAAGAAAGACTTATATTTTTTTTTTTTTTGTATGTACACCGATTTCTCCCACATTTCTGAGCCAATTTACGCCACTTTTTTTTTTTTTTTTTTTGGTTGGTAGATAAAGCTCTCCAGGTGGTCCCATAAAAATTTTATTAACATTGGTTGAGTAATTTTTTAACCATCTTCAATAATATGAATAATTATGGTAATTTTAAAATTTGTGTATGCAAAATTATTTACTTTAAAAACTACACGGAGAGAAAATTCATATAAAAATTACTGTGCTTAGCACTACAATCGACGTGTAAAAGGCGAACATATTCAATTTTGTACGGTAAAAATATAAAAATTATAATTAATCATTGAAAATTTAAAGGATAGAATATTGTTTCTGTAATATTAGCTCCGTAAAATTTGTAAAACAGCACAGTAAAAAGTTCCATTGCCGACAAAAAAATATTTTTTAATTGTTTTTCTTACAAAAATTACCATGCTGTATTATAATATTTGAAATGCTATCTGCTAATAGTAGAAAGAAAAAAAGATCTTGGTCTTGTTCTTGCATTAAGAATCTTGGTCTTGGTCTTGCTAGAGCAGTTTGAGTCTTGATCTTGGTCTTGGTCTTGCAAAATGCAGTCTTGGTCTTGGTCTTAGTATTGCTAAAAAATCTTGCATTTTCTTGCATTTTTTTATTACCGAATTTTTTCCTTCTAAAATCAGAATTTTCTCTCTTTACGGTATTAATTATACTTTCAAACTATTTAAACAGTTTTGCAAGAGTCTTGCTTTTTTCTTGCTTTTGTCTTGGTCTTGCTCATTTGAGTCTTGGTATTGGTCTTGCAGCCATACTTATAGTCTTGGTCTTGGTCTTACTCTTGGTATACATAATCTTAGTGTTGGTCTTGGTCTTGCAAAAAATGCAAGACCAAGACACGACTGCAAGACCAAAACTAATTTTGCTCATCACTAGCTTTTATTATTCAAACTAAAACTACAGTCACTTTTGCGTGTGCCGCCACTGTAACGTTCGATAAAATTTTATTGACGGTGTTTAGTGTTTCGAAGTGTATGCACCGGTTATTTTCTATAATAATGCTCTCGGTACGGAGCCAGAGACGACACGTCACTGCTTCATGTACATGATCATGCGTCTCACGTAAATATGTGGATATATCCGAATCAAATGTCGTTTATTTCCGTTCAAAAAATACTATATTAAGTTTTGTTCAATTTTTTGAAAATTATAAAAATAAAATTATGTTATATTTTACGTCTTTATGTTTACCTCATTGTATTTGTACAGTGTCTGTCGAATTCAATGCACGGACAAAGTACACTGTTACTCGTTTTCTTGCGAGTTTTATCGAATCGCGTCCAAATTTTGACGCGTTCACACATCAAAAATTGACTAGCACCATTGTAAAAACCACCATAAAATTTGAATTTTCGTGTGACTGCCCCACCTGTTTCCGTACTTTATTCTAGGAAAATACAATTTTGTTTAATTGACCTAATTATTATAATTGCACGCCGACAAATCGGTAGTTAGTAAGTAAATGTGGAGTGACAATTCAAAACGTGTTTGGTCACAGTTGTCAAAAACTATTCAACGTATTATTATTAAGGGTTTGCATTGTGCAGATTGTGTTGTTCTTATCGATTTAAAGTACAATTATAACTGATTTTCCGTTAAAATGTTTTCTTTTATGCAGAAAAATACTTTTTCAAGAGACGAATTGGACAAAAACACGTTTTGATTTGTTTAGTCGTCGACAAAACCCACTATAAGGAGGTATTCTAGTCTAGAAATTCGAAAAAATTGATTTTTTTTTTTTCATAAGCCGCTAAAAGGATTTACGGAAATTCGAATTCTTTTCGGAATTATGGCTATTTTTTCCCTGTGTACTGTGTATCTTTTCAGTGTTAAATTCAAATTTTTAATATAAATTGCTCGGAACTACTTTTTTCGATACGGTTGACATGATATCTCAAGTTTTAATGGACCGATTTACTTAAAATTTGGTACAGATCTTCTTAATACTATCAAAATTGGTCCGACGTAGGGGTTTTTGCAATTTTTTTTATTATTACTTTTAAAAAATTTCCAAAGTTGAAAAAAGGAGGCAAGAAAATGATTTTTTTTTCTAAAATGGACGCCACTTTGTGAAAAAATATATTTTTTCAAATCGGCTACGTCCAACTAATTCTACATCCTTGTTTATTAAGAATTAACTAAAATCTTATGTTTCAGATCACTAGCAGGGTTGGAATCACGTCAAACAGGAGACACCTTTTTTTTTAAGTCCCCACTTTTCCGGCCTGTACCGATTTCAATTTTGAATTTTTTTAAAATTTTTATACATTTTTATCCTTTTCAAATATCAATAAAAAACTGTTAGAAACATGGGTACTAAAAATTTTTATTGTTTTTTTTTATTTTTTTTTTATTTTTTTTTTTATTATGCCCGTAAAATCACCTCAAAATCGAGCGCCTAGACTAGAATACCCCCTTAACCCGGTCCTGCCTAACAGTTTTTAGACCATAACTGCCCGACGACACTTACCAGTACCAGAAGTTTTAGGTGATGTTATTTTAACAAATCATTAATAATTCGTCTAAAATACTTGTTGAAACTTCAGAGTACTATCTGGTCAACCAATTAGAATTATTTTTAATTGTTGCACTTTCGGAATGTTTGATGACATTTCGATATTTTTAAATGGGTGTTAAATTGGAGGGTCAGTTAACTGGTACTCAAAAGTACCGCCAGGCAGGAAAGGGTTAAACAAACAATGCTTCGAAAATATCATAATATTACTTCTACGTACATAACTTCACAGTCAACATGTATTGGACACGTGATCCAGTGGAACCAATCAGAGCATTTTGCCGGCTGATTCTCATTGGTGGTTAGACAAAACATTGTTTCAATTAAATATGGTAATAGATAAAACGTCCTTTCTTAATTTTAACGGGATAAAAATTTTTGGACGGCATTTGAATTGCTTAATCTGAGAGGAATCAGTGAGAAGAATCAGATCGTGTGCAGATAATTCTCACTTTTGAATCTTTGTGACAAAACACATTTTGAATTGTTCACTCCACAAATATGTATTTAACTATTCCGAAAAGAAACAATCATCCCTAATTAGTTTTTCGCAACGGTCATGTGGGCGTTAATTCGAAATAGAAAACGTCGAAGATTAAATTTTTCTGATCGTCGAACGAGGCGAAATATTTTCCCGTTTTCCAACTGAAGTGTTACCCGCGTTCCAGTGAATGCGTTTCCAAATGGTCAAAGTTTATATTTCACGGATGAAAATAAAATGCGAAGGTGGATGAACATCGGTCGCGTACCCGAGTGGTGAGATGGAACGGTTTGAGACGGTAACATTATGTACTGTATCGCACTCGGCTGGTATCTTAGCAATTGTTTCCGTTCTCATAATGACACAGAAAAGGAAGTAGATATATTTTTTGTCATTTTTTTGTAACCACATTCTCATTCTACACGACGGTTAAATAAATATTAACGTTTAATAAATAATTCCCACGATGAGATAATGTAAATATGTTGGCCATATAGCTGTGAAAAAAGTACAAAATATAAGTACCGTCAGTTCGAGCGAATCTGGACGATTTTTTCAGTTTTTTTTGGCAATGAATTGTTTAGAGTTTTTCTAAAAAATTCTAAAAAAAAAATAATTTAAATGCTTTAATATCACGAGCATATAGGGCAGTAGTAGGGGAAGGTCGCCCAAAGTGGGTAAGCTAAGATTAAACGCCCAAAAAAGTGACTTTTGACCTCGATAAGCAGATCTTATTTATATTATCAGATAGAATAGTTATCGAACTTTAAAATGAAATTTCGCTTAAAAAATGTTTATACGATATTTATTTTTAATAAAGAAAATACAAAACCTCTGCAAAAACCCGCTTTGCCCGTATAGGTATCCTAAAGCGGGTAACCCCCTTTGGGCAAAGCGGGTAAGTACATTATGTATTTAAATACTGTTATTATTTTTTAATATGAACTTTCTAATCATATAGAACTTAACAATAATAATAATTTAAAAAAAAATGAAAAAAGACAAAAATAATAAATTTATAGCAATTAACTCTAACTTTCTTTACAACCTCCATATTGGAATATATTACTTCAGGTGATTCCACATCAAAATCACCACAAATAAGGCAGAAAGATTTTTTTTAAGCTTTTTCCCTCATTCCGTCGTCAAAAGAAGATTATTTATTTTTTTTTCCCCTTCCAACAGTTTTTTCCATTAAGATGTTTCTATTTTGTCTACCCGCTTTGCCCATACCCGCTTTACCCAAAAAGACTTAATTTTGTTAACTTAGAATAATTTCAAAATGAAAGCCGATACATGTCTACCTTTTTCTATATTAAAAGTCAAATGATGATAACATAATATGGTAATACCAAAAAGATTACAAATAAAAAGGTTTGTGACTAGTCACAGAATATCTATCGTCAAAATTTTTAACAAAACCAACAAAAAAATTTGATGAAGCTTAATTAGGACATTAAACGACACAAGCGTTCAAGTGCAACTGATTGACATTGGTTCATATTCGGTTAATCTCGGTATACACACGACCTGACAAAAACATTCGATACAACGATATACAAGCGCTTACCCGCTTTAAGAGGGGTACCCGCTTTGGGCGACCTTCCCCTAAAAATATCAAAATTGGTATTGCAATATTTTCTTTTTTTTGGTTATATAGTGTCCAGATTCGCCCCTATGTGTGAGGCGAATGTGGACAGTGCTTTATTTGCAATATAAATGACATTCAGTCATGCATATGGGTAAAATCGGACATAAAAAGATAAAAATAGCTGAATTTCCAATCTGGAAATTCGCTAAGATAAATATCTGCATCAGCGAATGACTTTTGATGGGTGGAATAAAACATTGTGGATTTAAATGAATTTTATTTCAATTTGCCTTTGAGTCTATCATGCAAGGTCGATTTGGGAACATGGAAATATTCGGCAGCTTGTGCTACTACACATCTACATAGGGGGTCCAACAAAAATTTAAATAATAAAATTTTTTGATAACGCAGTTCTCCGATAACAATGGAAAATGTTGTAATAAAATGTCGTCTCCGAAAATTTGATTTTCAAATAAAAAATATTAGTAAACCACTAATGATTTTCCTTTTTAATATAAATAAAATAAATTGAAGGAAAATTTCTAGGTAATTTTACGGTCACTCCCCGGTTGTAGAACCTCTCTCGAAAAGAGCCAATTTTATGTCATCTAGACTACCGTTTATGTAGTTTATACCCACTTTCTCTTTATATTGAAGCACTATAGTGTATGAATTCGCCTCACCTATAGACAATTTTTTGTTAATCAATTTATAAAAAAAAAAAAATTAAGCACAATCCAGCTTTCATTTTTAGTACATATATTGTCAAAAAAACGCCAAAAATTGTGTTACCAGTCCCTACTTTATTATATATATATATATATATATATATATATATATATATATATATATATATATATATATATATATATATATAACTGTTTTTCTTTTTTGTACAGCAGTTTCTTTATAAGATTTCAAAACGCGCGTTATTTTTAAAAATTATAAACAATGCGCCTATAAAATAACAAAATACAAAGATATCATGTTCACCGCTTTTCTTTGATGACTAACTCATAACTGACAAAATTCAGTAGCATTGATTGATCTATGACTTTGTACGGTCATAACAATGACGAAGAAATATCGAGAGGTAGCTCTGTCTAGATTCGCCCCTACTGTCCAAATTCGCCCCAACTGATGGTACATACCGTGTTGTTGTCACGTCGAAATTTTATTAAGAGATATTAACCATAGTAAAAATATAATGTGGAGGAAATGTGGGAACGAGTGGGGAGAAAATGTTTAGTCTTATACAGCATAACCACTTTTTATGCGCTCTTTTTTTGTGCAATCTCTAGAAAAAATCCTATTAAAATCATAAAAAAATACACTGCTAATGGGATGTGGCACACAGCTTCGTCGTACTCGTAAAATACTTCAAAACAGTATTCTACCAAATATCTATACCGTGAAATTATATTTTTGCCTTAAAGTTCATCAAAAATTGCTATAACTCAAAATACTTAAAGGCTAAATTATAAAATAATAGTAAAAATATTTTAGAAACTAAGCCCCAAAATACTTTAAAAATTTGAGCGTAGTGGGACTAGCAGTAAATAAGATATTGACATTTAATTGGATTTCATGGGTAGCACTGTGGATACTATTACTCCGATTGCAATGAAATTTGTAGGGGACCATCTAGGAACCCGACCGTATAATTTATGACAATTTCATAAAAAAGAATTGAATAGTTCAGAAGTTATGCCATTTGGTGCAATTTAGTATATTAATGGAATGACATGCTACTGTAAATTAATTCTTTATCTTGTTTGGAAAACTAATTTTCAGGGGATTCGTCAGTTTTGGAGTTATGTATTTTTGATGAAACTTTTTTATGCGGTCCCTATCCATCGCATAAAAAGTTTTTTCCACAATCTGGGGCGAACTTTTTTTCTAGTTATATATGAAGTTCTTGAATATTTTACTTTTGTGTAATTTTTTTTATGCCGTCCCCACCTACCGCATAAAAAGATTTTATGCTGTACAGTGTTTATTTTAACGATAAATATTTGGGGTTGGAATTTTCATTTTTGGTAAATGGAGATGGGTAAAGGTCGGCTATATTTCACCCACTCCTGGAATATTACATTTTCTTAAATGTTTATATTTTGGTAAATTCAAGTGTCAACGCAGTTTAAACATATCTGAACATGCATGAAACGTTTCAGTTTCTCACGCAGAAACTATTTTGTTTTATTTCATTTTAATGCGTTCAGTATTCGAGAAAAAGAGCTGATAACGCAGTTGTAGGCCTTTGCCGTTGCATTTTTTTATTTTTTGAAATGTGCTTGTGAGAGGGGTTAAGATCAGCAAATGGTAAGGGATGAATACATATACAGGGTGGAAATTAAATAACTCTTATCCTTTTGAGGGGTGAATCATAGGACCCTGTAGACACTAAAACCGCAGGAATTTTTTCGGAATTAACAGTTTGAGAAAATCGCGTCACCCTTCAAAAGGATAAGAGTTATTTCTCTTACAGCCTGTATATACACACACACACACATATATACATACATATATATATATATATATATATATATATATATATATATATATATATATATATATATATATATATATATATATATACAGGGTTACGGATATGAAATTTCGGATACGGATATTTAAAAACATTTATTACGGTTTCGGTTTCGATTCCGGATTTGTAATAATATCGGATAATGTTTCGGATACGGTTACGGTTACAGTTACGGATAATTGCTTTCAGTGAACATTTTTTTTTTAGAAAAAGGGAAAAATTTTACCCCAAAAAGTGAAAGCCAAATACAAATAAACGGAAATCTATCAAGAGAAATATATGTAGCAGTTGTCTGTTATTATCCGAAACAAATCCGAAACTTTTATTTTCGGATACGGTTTCGGTTTCGGATATGTAATTATTTCAGATATCTGGTAGTTTCGGTTACGGTTACGGATATCCATAACATCCCTAATATATCTACAGGGTGTAAGAGAAATAACTTTTAAGGTTTTGAGGGGTGATGCGATTTTTTCAAACTGTTAATTCCGACAAAAATTCCTGCGGTTTTAGTGTCTACAGGGTGCTATGAGTCACCCCTCAAAAGGATAAGAGTTATTTAATTTCCACCCTGTATATATATACATATATACATATATATATATATATATATATATATATATATATATATATATATATATATATATATATATTATACTGAAGTATACTGAAATTTTTCTCGGTCCTGTTTACGGGGGGGGGGGGGGAGGGTAAGTTCATATTTTAAGTCATCCCCATCCATTAGTTGCATCAACCTTGCAGAGAAAATTTTAGAAATTGTTCAACACTGATAAGGGAGATAAGAGTAAGGGCGAAAAAAAACGAGAAATTTAAAATGGCTCGTGATGTCAAAATTTTGATCTTAAATTAATGGGGACGTTTTGCATTACGTCTCCTTCAAATTTAGTCGATTTTCATAAACAGAATCGGCGGAAATTCGAAAAAAATTAAAACTGATTTTTTTCAAAATATTACAATATTAATGTGTATTTAAGGAACCATCACAGTGTAGAATTTTGAAAAATTTTTTTTTTTTTTTGGTATTGTCTTAAAGTACATACAGTTATCCATGTTCTTTCAAAATTTCCAATTGAAACTCAAATTATAACGGTCGCTACGACCACGGATCAATGGAACAATATCAATGTGTATTTAAGGGGGGAGGGTCCTCCAGAACTTTCAAATTTTTCATTTTTTGTTTTGCTTTAAAAGTTCATTTGAACCTTAAGGAATATATTTCTAATGTTCTAACCCCAACAGAAAGATTATCTTAGATAACGATAAACTGCTTTTAACTCTACTTTTCAAGAATGAAAATCTTTAATAGCGTTTTTCTCAAAACAGGTTTTTTTTCCGCACCGTGGAATATAACTTAAAAAGTTATTAAGGTATTAACTTGAAATTTTGTACAGATATTCTTTAAGATATTGGCCTTTGCATATATGTACCTAAAATTTTGCATAAATTATTACTATAAATATTGTTTATTGCAATTTGTTTATAAAAAAAAAGTGAAATTTTTTTCTTTTTGATTTTAAATTGTGAAAAAAAGAATTTTCTCATCAGAAATAGGTATATGCAAAGCGTAATGACTTATTTTAATAAAATTTTTTTGGTCCGATTGAATTCAGTTGATTACAAGAGGCTGGGCATTCCACGGCGCAAATTAAAAAAGTCAACTTGGAACATCTGTAGCGCCGCCATTTTTTCTTTTTTTTGCATAAAAATTTAGGAGTGAGTACACCATAACATGTACTATACTATGTAACTTCATTTGATACAATCAATGTATCCAGTTTCTTAAAAAAAGTTATTAAAAAACCTGTTGTTTGGTGGACCCTCCCCCCTTAAGGAACCAACACAGTGTAGAATTTTGAAAAAATTAATTTTTTTTTGCTCTTGTCTTAAAGTACATACAGTTATGCATGTTCTCTCAAAATTTCCAATTGAAATTCAAATTATTACGGTCGCTACGACCACGGATCAATGGATTCAGTCTAAATTCAAAATTCTGTGGATCGATTGCCGCCTTTTGGCGGGATGTTATACCACTTTACATTCAGTCTTTCCACAACCAGTGAACGTATAAAATCGACTTTTATCACCACGGTATCACATTTTTGTTGAAACAATGATTTGAAACAATTTCGAGACAAACTTTAAACGCTGATATCTCGAAATGCTCTTTTTAAAAACGGTATCCACTTTCAGAGGGAAAGTAGCCAAACGGAAAACTGTTAAAAAAGGCCTAAATTTTGTATTTTTTATTCAAACCGTTACCACTTTTTCAAATTTCAAAAAAAAAGTAGAAAAAACGTCCATAGGAACACAGCGGTTTAAATACAGATTGATAATCTATTTAATTTTTTTTTGGATAAAAACTGCGGCCGGAGTCGTGGGCACCAAATATCGCCCTTTTTTGAAGACACTTTTTTCAAAAAATTATATTATAAAAATTAAATAAAAATGAATAAAAAAAATATTTTTGTATTGTTAAATAGTGGAATTAATCGTAAAAAAAATTCATCCCCATTTCGCCATCCTATCCATCCGAAAAAAAATCGTGAAAATTGGCTATTTTTCGGCCAATCACACTGTGATGGTACCTTAAATAATATTTTATCAGTATTACGGACCTTTCTTGGTAAAAACAAAACAGTCTCTACCATGATGAAAGGTCTTTCAAAAATTGTTGCAATTTCTTAAAAAAAATATTGAAATTATGCTTTACAGAATTCGAAATACGAAATACGAAATATATTTTTTCTAAAAACGGTACAATATTTTACAAAATTTTAATGTAATTATAATACTTCACTTAAATCTAGGTACCTACAACTAGTGCTTAACCCTAACCTAACATGTACAATCTAAGTAATACAATACATGAAAAATACTTAATTATTAATGACTCTATACAAAGGAAAATTTTCAAAAAACCTTTAAACATGAATAATTAAAAATAAAATAAAACTTAACCTAAACACACTTACGCACACACTTTCTCTTCACTTACTCCGTCCGCACGTACACATTTGACCGCCCCCCGGGGCCGAGGGCAGTCACGGTGGGGAGATATCCTTCGGCAGGATGAACCTCTTGCTCCGCTTGGACAGCGTCTTTGAAGGCAGGAACATGTCAGCAATTCGGTCGTTGTGGTGAAGACGGCATCTGGCCAGGTGACGTGAAGTTAGTGACATTATGTAGTCAAGAACAGGTTCAACGCCTGATTCTTGATGTAGTTGACGTACCGGGGTACGTCGCGGGGCGTTCAGGATAAGACGAAGTATCCTGTTCTGGAACAGTTGCAATTTGGCAATGTTGCCAGATGAAACAGTGCACCACACAGGTGCGGCGTATGTGACGATGGGCCGGATGCACGTCTTGTACAGCTGTATCTTCTTCGCCGTCGGGATGACATTGGAGATGAGTAGGGGCCGCAGTCGGGCAGCAGCACATTCGCCGGCGATTCGTCGTCGTGTTACAGCTGTCTTGAACGTGAGTTTACGGTCGAGGTGCAGACCGAGATACTTGATGACGGGTGACGTGGTGATTCGGGAGTCGCCGCATCGAAGCTGGGAACGTGGAAGCAGCCTGGAGTGTGTGAAGACGACGGCCTCCGTCTTGTTGGAGTTGACTTTGATGCGGTTCTCCTGGAAGTAGTCCTGGAGGGTGGTGAGCGCCTTTTCAATCCGCCTATCAGCAGTCGACTGGTTCGCTCTCGTTGATGAGGTGAAGACGGCAGTATCATCAGCGTACAGGGCGATCTGGACCTTGGGTGGCATCTTGGGGATGTCGCTGATGTATAAGCTGAACAAGACTGGCCCAAGGATCGAACCTTGGGGCACGCCTGCTGGTATCTGGAGGACGCTGGACTTGGCGTCGCCGCTTTCGACATAAAAGCTCCGGTTAGTGAGGTAGTTCTGGATGATCCTGGTGATATACATTGGTACATCATGGGACTGCAGCTTGGCGATGAGGTTGGCGTGCCATACATTGTCGAAAGCTTTCTCGATATCCAGAGATACCAGCGTCGTGTTCAGCTTCTTGCGTAATCCGCGGGTGATGTGATCGGTAATCCTACCGAGCTGGTGCGTCGTTGAGTGACCGGATCTGAAACCAAATTGATCGTTTGGGATTAGTTCATGTTCTTCTATGTGTGATAGAAGGCGGGTATGGATGACTTTTTCAAGGAGTTTGCTGATCGAGGGAAGCAGGCTGATAGGTCGGTAGCTGGTGGGGAGGTTGGGTGGTTTTCCCGGTTTGGGAAGAGGAACAACTTTTGCCATTTTCCACTGTTGCGGAAAATAGCTGAGTTGTAAACAACTGTTGAAGATGTGTTTCATCTGAAGAAGGGCTTTCTTCGGCAGCTTTTTCAGGTGCCGGTTGGAGATGGTGTCGGCGCCGGGGGCCTTACGATTTCTTGCTTTCCTAATGTGTTTACTGATCTCGCCCACAGTTGTGGGTTTGATAGTAGTCGGCAGGACAGACGCATTCGCGACTTCGGCTGCTGCTCGTGCAATACCCTCGCTTTCACGTGGATGTGGCAGCTGCTCTCCGATGCGGTGCGCCTCCTGGAATGAATCCGCGATAATTTGGATTTTCTCCGAAGAATCTGTAACTAACAAATTGTCTTTGTTTAGTGCTGGTATTGTCGCGTCACGTGGTTTGAACGAGCGAATTAGCTGCCAAAAGTCCTGGTTGGAGTCAATCCGCTGTTCAACGTATTCGTTAAATAGTCGTCCGCGTTCGTCGCGTATTTTGTCACGTATCTGTCTGGTTAGGTCCGTCTGTAAGTCCTTGTAATGTATCTGTCTTGTCCGCTGGTACAGTCGTCTTTGTCTGTTCCGTTCCCGGATTAGTTCAAGGATTTCGGGACTCGGGTTATATGTGTAGGCGCTGGGGACACGTTTGGTCGGGATACAATGCTTACTGGCTTCGCCAATTTCGTGCTGCAGCTCCTCCAGTGTCGACATCACGAATAGTTTCAATATCCTTTCGAACATTGATACCTTCGTTTATCATAGTCCTGAATTTGCTCCAGTCCGCATTAGCAAAGTCCGGCACTGTTACGGGTTTAGGTTTTTTCATACGAAAGCAGAAGTCCGTAATGACAGGAACGTGGTCGGATTCAGGTCCTTGGATGGTGTAGGTATGACAGGAACGGGTATTCATGTTTTTGGCGATGGTTAGATCGATGGTGTTGCAAAGGAGTCCTTCTGCTCGCGGGTAGTGTGTGGGACCGTCCGGGAACAGTAGTTCGGTTCTAGTCTCTTCGAGAAGCCGCATTAAAATCCTCCCGTTAACGTTGATGTCCGTTGTTGCCTTATTCCACGCTGGGTGGAACGCGTTAAAGTCGCCAGTCAGTAGTGTATGAGGACTGCGGTCAAGGAGCTTCTCGAAGTCGTCCGCATCAATTTGGCCGGGTGTGTAGGCGGCGGTGACGATGAATGGTGGCGTCGCCTCGATCAGCACGCTGACATGTTCGGTCTGGATTTCGAGGTCCGGCATTGCACTATGCTTGACACCCCTACGGATGAGCAGTGCAACCCCCCCTCCTTTGCGGTCTTTCCTGTCTCTACGGTGGATTTTGTAGCCTGGAACAGAAAAAGTTTTATTAGGTTTGAGCCAGGTCTCTGTGATGGCAGCAGCATCAACGTTGTGGGTGTGCAGCAGAGCGAGAAGTTCTTCTTTCTTCATCAAAAGACCACCGCCGATGTTCAGGTTGAGTAGGCGAAACCGCTTAGTTAAAGCGGCTGGCCCACTCGTAGACAGCAATGGCACGTTGGAAGCCATCGGAGCAACTACGAAGTTTGCTGTTCAATTCACGAACAGACTGTATCATGGTTTTTATGTCACAAAGCTGATTCAATTGATTCAGCTCTGTGACGAGCGTGAGAAAATCATCCGAAGATGATTCAGAACTGGGAGCGGATGGGAATGGAGCTGGGGTTGGGGCCGGAACTGCAGGAGCTGGAGCGGTGGCGGGAGCAGTAGCAGCTGTTGATGGCTGTGGTGCGGGACGTTGACGCCGTTGTGGGAGTGCCGGGAAGTGGTGTGCGTTCTCCAGGACTGGGATCGGTGCTGAAGATACTGGAGCAGGAGCTGGTGTTGCGGTCTTGAACCATGGATTTGAAGTTGGGACCGGTGCCGGAATGAATGCAGGTCGCTTCGGGGGAGCGCGCCTGGACTGCACTCGTCGTTGGTATTCCAGGAGTGCTGGACACTGTCGGTAATTTGCCGGATGTGATTCGCGGCAGTTGGCGCAGGTAGCTGGAGTATCCCTGGTCTTCGTACAGGTCTCCGTGGCGTGCGTGTCTCCGCATTTCACGCACCGGTGTTGGCTGCCGCAGTTTCGGGAGGCGTGACCGTGCTTTTGGCACCTAAAACACTGGGTTGTGCCGCCGCTTTTCCTATAACGTTCCCAGTAGGTCCGGGTTCCCAGAACATACGGGATCTTCTTGATTTGGGACAGTGAAGTCCCATTTGAGAAGTTAACCTTATAACTTCCCATTGATTTTCCCTTCATTTCGAAGACAGCTACGACGCTGTACTTCTCGCCGAGTTCCTGCTTGATTTCCTCGGCACTGTTAGTCGGCATACCCCGGAGTACCACTTCCGTCGGTTTTTCCTCAGGTAGGGTATAGGTGTGGTGATCCACCTTTCCCTCTAATACCTTCATGAGGTTCACTCGATCCGCTGGGTCCTCCAAAAAGATGCGGCACTCGGACCGCGAATACTTGAAGGTGCATGGCCTTACACAGGTCATCTTGCACAACTCGACGAGTTGCGCGTGGGAGGCAGGGCGTTCGTGAAGAACGATTGGCGGGAGCCGACGTCGGGAAGCGGCGGCACTGGAAGAGGTGGCGGCGGCGGGCGCTGCGGCAGCGGGTCCGGGGGCTGGTTTTGGCACCGGCTTCTGGGGGACGGCAGACGGGGCGGCGGCGGTTGGTGGCTGGAAAACCAGAGCTGCAAATTTATTTGCATGCTCCAGTGGTTCGGGAACAGGCGACGACGGCGGTCTTTTGGAGGTCTTTTTTGGGATTACAAATCCCGACTGGTCTGGATCCGTTTCCATCCTGTCCGAAGCGCAGGATGGCTCTTCTTTCTTCTCTCCGGCTGCCGCCAGCCGGATGGCCTTCTTGCTGATCCTCACTGCTGTGAACCTCAACTTGTTCCCGTCGATGATCTGTCTCTTGTAGACAGTGTTGATATTCTTGAACTTCTTTATACCTGCAACAGAAATTTTTAACAGTGATTAGTAAAAATAAAATTAAAATAAAATTGCCACTGTGAAACAATGGTACATATAAATGCACCACTCTAACAACAGTGAATACTTAGAGAAGATGAAGATGATGAATATAAAAACTCCAATAATTATATTCAGCTAGGCGAGTCGATGTTTATTCAATCGAATCTAATCGCTGAATGTGTGTTTACAGAATTCCCGTACAACAGATCTTATATACAACCGATTTCTAATCTTCACAAGTGAGAATACTGAATTAAAATTATTTTTTAATATGTAAAACTGACGAAAATATTCGAAATAAATATAAAAATTATTTCTATCGGTCATATATTATATTTTCATAAAGAGAAAAAATTGTAATTTTGTTATTATTTTATAATTTGTTTTTCAAAAAATAGGAAAAACAACTTGTCTAGGCTGGAATTTATAAAAATTATTAGTAATGCAATAAAATTTAATTGAAATAATCTTATTAATATTATATACATACAAAATTAATAATTATAATGTAGTGCGCATTTAATAATTTCGAGTGATCCATTTGAATTCCGCGAATAGAGTACTTATAATGTTATAAAAATACCCCTGTCGCAGCATCCTGCATAACATAGCGAATTTCCGTTTATAAAAATTAGTTTTTCTCGAAAAACTAGTTGACATAGAAAAAAAGTTTAAAGACCTTTTTTATGTAATTTTTTCTTCTCTTTTAAATGGTGTAAAAAAAATTTCGTAAAAATTTTTGAATAAGTGGAAATTTTGGCAAAAAACTAATTTTTTGCAAGAACAAAAACCATGTTCCTGGCATCCGACGTGTCTGGCTGACAAACTCATCCAAGGGTTTAGAACTCCCAATATTGTCACCAAGTTTCGTAAAAATTGGATACTTCGTTCGAGAGTTATCGCGTGGACACCCACATATATATATATATATATATATATATATATACATATATATATATATAATATATATATATATATACATATATATATATATAATATATATATATATATATATATATATATATATATATATATATATATATATATATATATATATATATATATATATATATATATATATATATATATATATATATAAATTTTAGTGAATATTATTTTCGGTTTCTAGGGACCTCAAAACAAATTTCTGTCATAGTCCCGAGCTCAGGTCGCGTTATGGCAGTGGCTGTAATAGTTGAATTCCATTTTGGAAATTCGCAAATATATTCAACTATAATTGTTACAGTTAAATTAAGAAATAGCTTTTTTTCGTTTGAATATAATAGTACAATTATCTGATATCAAGTGTTTATTTGTTTCTATAGAAATAAGTAACGAATTTTACGTTTAATTTCTTTAAAAATATTTTAAACTTCGAGAATCCTTTGGCCATCTTTGGGATCATTCCCTACTGCCCTACTGGCAGACACTAGTGATGTCGAGCTATCGAGCAGTTAGTCAATTAATCGACCAAAGTTGTTTTTCAGACCAAATTAGTCATTAGTTGAAAATATTGAGCGAACCGTAGTCGACTAATCGACTAACTTTTTAGTCGAATTTCTTAAATTGTGTAACCTATGAAACTCTTTCAAAAATGATATTTTCATTTGAATTTAATTATTATTGACTGAAGATATGAATGACGTATCACAATGTGTTAATCACATAAACGTGAAAAATTATACAAATAGATAAATTTTTGGTTTTTATTTTTTGAAGCCTAATAAATAGTATACAAAAATTGATAAATTAATCGTTTTTAGTCATTCAAAAAAAAAAAAAAAAAATTAATCAAATTAGTCGGTTAGTTAAAATAGTCGACTAAAAAACGACTAAATGTAAACAAAATTAGTCGACTAGTGATGTCTGATGATTAATCGATTAGCCAGTTTAGTCGACTAATTTTGCTTACATTTAGTCATATTTTAGTTGACTATTTTATCTTCGATTAAATGATTAAAATGATTAACTTTTTTTTTAAAATCACTAAAAACGACTAATTTAACAAGTTTTCTGTATTATTTATTGGACCTCAAAAAATGGAAACTAAAAAATTATCTGTTTGTGTAATTTTTCACTGTTATGTGATCAGTATATTGTGATACACATCTTTCTTTTTCTCAAAAGAAAAATATTAAAAGTCCATAATTAAATTCAATAGAAAACCTCGTTTTTGAAAGAGTTACATAGGTTACCCCATTCATGAATTCGACTAAAAATTTAGTCGATTAGTCGACTACTCTGTGCTCGATATTTTCGATTAATGACTAATTTTATCCGAAAAACAATTTTAATCGATTAATCGACTAACCGCTTCTCGGCCCGACATCACTATAGTAGACACTAGTGATGTGGGGGCGAGAAGCAGTTAATCGATTAATCGACTAAAATTGTTGATCAGATAAAATTAGTCATTAGTCGAAAGTATCGAGCACAGAGTAGTCGACTAATCGACTAAATTTTTAGTCGAATTTATGGTAAGGTAACCTATGTAACTCTTTCAAAAACGAGGTTTTTTTCGAACTTAATTATGGACTTTTAATATTTTTCTTTTAAGAAAAGGAAAGATATGAAATATCACAAAATATTAATCACATAAAAGTGAAAAATCATACAGATAGATAATTTTTTAGTTTCCATTTTTTGAAGTCCAATAAATAATACAGAAAAATTGTTAAATTAGTCGTTTTCTAGTCATTTAAAAAAAATTAATCATTTTAATCATTTAATTGAAGGTAAAATAGTCGACTAAAATATGACTAAAAGCAAACAAAATTAGTCGACTAAACCGACTAATCGATTAATTATCCGACATCACTAGTAGATACCACACTTGTCAAAATTCGTTAAGTAACCTAGGCTGTGTGCTCTTTACAAAATTTCTCCTTATTCTATTATGAAGAACGTTACAAAGAATTTTGGTTAATAAAAGACGGACGTTCAAAGGGCACATAAATACTTTCAAAATAATTTACCTCCTTATATGTATTGAGGTTCAGTTTTTGGTTCAGTTGTTTCGATACGAAAGGAATCACGCTACCAAATATTCCTCAAAGGAAATCAATACCAATTACGTTAATTATTTATAAATGATCTTAAAATATCTACAATACTCAACAAAAAATGATCACACATTTGCCACATCATCTATACATATAATAAAACTGTAACGAGGCCATTTCTGTACTAGGAATATTTTTTAAAGAGCGATATTAAAACAGCGATTTTTAAAATTTTTATCTGTCTGTCTGTTCACGCATCACGCAAAAACTACTGAACGGATTTTAATGAAATTTGGTGTGATGATAACATATTACCTGGGTCAACATATAAGATACTTTTCATTCCGAGAAAATGTCTTGTTCCCACGGACAATAGAAAAACCATTTTGAGCATGTGATTTTTATGAAATTCGGTCTGCTGTTAACTTATTACCTGGGCAGCCCCGGATCTACGACTTTTTAGAATCGGGGCAGAAACTTGAAAATGACGCCCCCCCTCTCCAACGTTTGACATAAATTGTCAAAAAACTCATAAGTATAAGTCCTTTAAAAACTCCATTTGTTCCCTTTGCGGCAATGATAAAAATTGAGGGTTTTGTAAAGGATCAATATAGGTACAAGTTGATTTTTTGGGTACCCGATTTTTTATTTTAATAAATCTGCACCGAAAGCACTACAAGTTGTGCAAATTTCAAATTTTTATCACCAGCCCCATCAGAGATACTGGGGCGCAAAATTCCAAAGTTTGGAAAAAAGTCCGTTTTCGGAAGTTTGTAAAATTTAAAGTATACAAGTTTCATAATTGAAATAGTGTGTCTTTGTTTCATAGTGGGTATTTGTACCAGTATAGAGCTATTTTCATAAAAATACTAAGCGAGGGTTGAAACATTACTTCTATAAGACAATAAAGGTTCTAAAAGTGAATTTCTCTCAATTTTGATATCCAACTTTAGGTAAAGTTTTCTTATGGAAGGGATGATAGTAGGTTAAATATGGACATCACTTAAAATAAAGAGACATTTATTACCTTTAAAATGGTTTTTATTTCAACCTTTTAGGATGAACGGTTTATGAAATATGTGAGTTGGCATAAATGGCTGCAAACACAAAAATCAGCGCAAACTGGAAAACAAAAATCGCTACCACGGTTAAACAGTTCAAGATATTTTTTTTAAGAATTGTTCTCAATACTTCAAATATAATAGAAACAATTGGATGAATATTAATTTTTCTAAAATGGTCGAGCAACCAACTTTTTTTTAGACCATTTGATATAGACCGACCTAGTATGATTTTGGTGCCCTCTGAAACTGACGCCCGGGGCAGGGGCCTGATAAAAGAAAATTTTTTCGCTGAGATATGCTTTTTTACTTGGCTATCTCAGAGCAACTATGCTAGTGAATTTGTGAACGAATATTTTTGATGACGTTGTGTAATTGATTGAAAAGTGAGTGTTTCCTTTCATTTTCTGTTTTTTTCAACTTTACAATGTATTTACATATATTTCTTTTAGCTGTAACATTTCTTTCTTTACATGTACAAACCCGTTTTGCTGATTCCCGTTTTGTTTACATAAATTCCGTTTAAATTAATTTAAATAATTAATTTCGAAAATTTAAATATTCGACGCAACAAAAAAAGATTTAAAACTTAATTTATTCTTTTTGATTATAAAAATGTAAATATTTTATGTTTTATTGAAATTTTTGAATGAGAAGACGAAATTTTTTTTTTTTTTGTGAGCTTTCTTTAGAGCTATTTTGGTGGTTTCAATTCTTCAAATGTTGGACTGTTAGAATATATTTGTTAAAATTTAAAATTTTAAATATTAAACAAGTTTTTGAAGTGAAACCTCTTATCTCCGCTTTGACGATTTGAGTAGTAAAGTGTTGAGACAAAATTGTGGAGTATGACGATATGGCCAATTCTTTCGCCAAACAAGTGATCACATCCCTCTTTCGAATATCGCTTGAACGACACGTCGTGTACCTATTAGTGATGTCGAGCCAAGGAGCAGTTAATCGATTAATCGATTAAAACAGTTTTTCAGATAAAATTAGTCATTAGTCAAAAATATCAAAAATATCGAGCACAGAGTAGTCGACTAATCGATTAAATTTTTAGTCGAATTCATGAATACGGTAACCTATGTAACTCTTTCAAAAACGAGGTTTTCTTTTGAATTTGATTATCGACTTTTAATATTTTTCTTTCAAAAAAAAAAAAATGAGATATATCACAATGTGTTAATCACATAATTTCATTTCTTGTAGTCCAATAAATAAATAATACAGAAAAATTAATAAATTAGCCGTTTTTAGTCATTTAAAAAAAAAAAATTAATCATTTTAATCATTTAATCGACGGTAAAATAATCGACTAAAATATGACTAAATGTAAACAAAATTAGTCGACTAAACTGATAAATCGATTAACCATTCGACATCACTAGTACCTATAGTGATGTCGGATGATTAATCGATTAATCGGTTTAGTCGACTAATTTTGTTTAAATTTAGTCAGTTTTCAATCGACTATTTTACCCTCGACTAAATGACTAAAATTATTAATTTTTTTAAAATGACTAAAAACGACTAATTTTTTTTCCTTTATTACTTATATAAAATTCGTAAAATCAAAAACTAAAAAATTATCCATTGGTATGATTTTTCATTTTTCATTTTTCATTTTTTTTCTTTAAAAAAATAATAATAATAATAATAAAATAACTATTAAGAATTAACAATTTATTCAAATTAAGGTTACCCTATTCATGAATTCGACTAAAAATTTAGTCGATTAGTCGACTATTGCTTGCTTGATATTTTCGACTAAAGACTAATTTCGTGTAAAAAGCAACTTGAGTCGATTAATCGACTAATATCTCTTCAGCTCGACATCACTAGCTCAGGGGACTGATATTTTACATAGAAAGTTTCCTAGCATAAAATCATTTCAAATCTATTCAATTTTCAGGGGTAGGCGTGATAATATATTCGCTAAGTAATTATTTTATAAATTTGTTGTAGCTTAATCACTTAAAATGATAGGAAAATTGTATAGCAGGGGACTGTTACAACTAGTGGCCTAAACGTGTGGTTTACTTACAAATGCAGCGGTGACAGTGAACAAAATGATGTCAGCACACTTAACTCTGAAACCGAACCAACTTCACACCAGTTGTGTTCCGTTTCATGATATAAACGATCGCGCTAATGCACAGTACGATTTCAGTACCATTTTCAAATTGTGACAGGGGACTGTTCAAAAAATTTGGGGACAACATTTGATTACTATTTTTTTAATGAAATTTTTATTTTAAAAACATGATTGAGTTTTACAAAGATGCTTACTGTATTCTAGTACTATTCATATTTTTTTTTACTCAGGCAGCAATGATACTGAAAATAAATATTTGTAATAATACCTCTAATTCTGGAAATGGGACACGACAGGGGACTGTGAATTCACTGTAAAAAGTGACTGTAAATTGAATATTACAATATTATATTACTAAATGGGTTATGGCGTGCCAAGAATAGCTAACATATTGTCGTTTTTAATACATACAACTCAACAATAATAAGATCTATTATATAAAATCTACCTGGGACAGCAGCGATTTTCCAACTAGTAGAGAAATAGCCATGTATGAATGTAAATAAATTTGCTTAAAATATTGGCATAGTTTTTTAAAAATTTATTGCGAAATTCATTTTGGAAATATTTACATTAAACTATGCGGATGATAATGAAACCGCAAAATTAAACACATTTGTGCGGTTTTTGTTTAATTTCTACCACACTTACTTTATGTCAGTTCGTCATTAATTATGGAACTGACCAGGGCCAGTATCAGATAAATTAGAACTGTTCGTCTATTTATATATAAAATACAGGATGGTTCAAAATGGTTCCGAATAATTTTAAATTTGTTTAAGTAATTTTGGCACTTCATATAAAGATGAAAAATTAACGTAAGAACAATCGATAGGATTTTAAACGCTAACCAACTGGTTAGCTAAAATAAATAACTGGTCAAGTCCACAGAATTTATTGGCTTAAACGATTTATTAACACTTCTAGCATGATATTCAAAAGGAATTGGGCGATTCACGAAGAAACATACAAAAGAAGCTGCAACAAATATCAAATCGATCAGATGATTTGTCTTCGAGTTATAACTGCAGCAGTTTTGAAAAATGTAATTTTTCTTGATTTTACCTTTTAGTTTTAATCACTGAGAATTTTTACTAAAATTATTTACGATGTACTCACTATAACGGTCATAGTAAAACTAGATGTGTCGTTTAAATGTGTTAGGGTCTAGCTTCTCCACAACATGTGACTGGCAGCCACGTCTAGAAACTCCCGAACTATCAACCTTTATACATTTCACAATACCTCAAAGTTAACAATGAAAATCAGAATCCGCTCTTCGGATTAGTGATTAGTAAAATTAGTCTTGGTCTTGGAGTCTTGTCTTGGTCTTGAATTTTTTGCAAGACCAAGACCAAGACCAAGACTATGTATACCAAGAGCAAGACCAAGACCAAGACTATAAGTATGGCTGCAAGACCAATACCAAGACTCAAGTGAGCAAGACCAAAACAATAGCAAGAAAAAAGCAAGACTCTTGCTAAATTATTTAAATAGTTTAAAAGTATAATTAATACCGTAAAGAGAGAAAATGCTGATTTTAGAAGGAAAAAATTCGCTAATAAAAAAATGCAAGAAAGTGCAAGATTCTTTAGCAATACCAAGACCAAGACCAATACCAAGACTGTATTTTGCAAGACCAAGACCAAGACCAAGGCTCAAACTGCTCTAGCAAGACCGAGACCAAGATTCTTAATGCAAGAACAAGACCAAGACTGCCAAGTCTTGGTCTTGGTCTTGCATTTGCTCATCACTACTTCGGATGGCTGTAACTCAAAAACGATTTGAGATATGCACTTGAAATTTTAGTATGTTATTTTTAATGGTATAGACTATCGAACCATGCAACAAAAATTTTTTCAAATTTTTTCAAAATGTCACACTAGTGGCCCCCCTTATTGTTTAATTGCTTCTCAACGATCAGAATTAATTCCTGGCGAATTATAATTATTTTTAAACCCTCAGTTCCGGTTGTTTACAATTTTAAATATTAAATAATTATATTGAATCGTTTCTAACTGCACACATTTGAATGTAGCTTTATCTAAAATATGTACATGCATAACAATTATTTTATTACATGCTCATATTTTGACTTTTGCTATATATACACGTTCGCAATTTTACGTTAAATTAATATGTGAAATAATGTATATTTATAAATAATCTAAACAAATCAAAATTTATTACTTCATATGGAATCGAAATACATATATTCATACGTCCCGATACACCGTACAAGATGGAGAGAGAACACAGGTGAGTAAGAGAGATGAGTAATGAGTAATGAGTAATGATTTAATTAGATTGCTATTTATAGCGTTTAATGAAATAGAACAGGTATAAAGGATATTAATTCCGGTATAAATATTTTTATTTATCAAATATACCTGCATACATACATGCAGATTTTAATATGTATATGTGAATACAGTGTGTTCCAGACATTTCAGACATGTTTAAACTTGTTAAACAAATAATTCATGATGTTTTTCACAACCCACGTGAATATGATGACGTCATTTCGTCAATACTACAATTTCTGTTGTGGCGAACGCCCTGAAAATCATTATTTACAACAAAATTTATGTGGAATTTTCATTTTTTTTAAATTTGAAGATTGTTATCGAGTTGAGGATTTTATTTTTTAAGTGAAATTTAACCCTAGAAATAGAAAAGACCGTTTAAAATATGATAGGCCTATATATTTTTGACACAGAATAATCAGATACCAAGTTACTATCTCTGCACTAGTGATACCAATGTAGACAAAAAACCCCCTCTACTTCCCACCACTATGTTGTGTAGGTACACACTGTTTGTAGTGGTGTGGGTTTGATGTTTGCTTCTGTGTGAGTATGCACACACACAACTACACAACACGTATTATCGGACAGAGCAACGTGCAGTTCAAGCAACAATGGTCTAACAATACATTACAATGCATTGTGGATTCGGTGACCAACACCGACCAACTAAATGCCTTAAACGGTATCTGATACACTCAGACACACTGCTATCCGCAGTTTTTTTACACATACGCTTAGGATTGATTCTTGAGGATTTTTTAGGTAGCAAGCTAATTGACATTTAAACTGTCTAAAGTATGCAATGGGGTCTTTAGGCCCAAGGTGTCCTTTTATGTGATATTTTCTAGAGTTAATTTCTGGTTACAAGTTTCAATTTCAAAATAACGATCAAGAACATATTTTGTGATACAATCTGTGTTTTCCAAAGAGAAATTTCTATTGTTTTGAAAGAATAATTCCAATTTTCTAGTAGAACAATTAATCAACCCTTATTATGGAAAATATAGTTTTTTATCTTATTTTTTGTAATATAACAAAGCGTATATAAATCTACACTTAACAGAAAAATCATAAGTAGTTCCAGGAACGTCAGTTCTTTGATATGATAAACTAATTGCGTTTTTCACATTTTTCTGAAAATCACCTCAAAGACTGCATAGTTTATCGGAGATGAGATTAGCAATAGTATTTTTATAAGATCTACATTATTTCAAAGTATTCTACAAGTTAATAAGTTTTTCCATAGAAATAGTCAAAGAGTTGTTGACCGTTTTATTCATAGAGTTTTCTACTTGATCACGAGTCGACTTTCGGTTTTTAGACTATCATCAGGTGAATACAATTATTAAAGATTCTTTAATTTGGATAATTTACAGCATAAAGTAGTCTTTATGCTGCGTTTCCCGAACGGTGTCCCTGAGATTGTGAAATGATTTCACAATCTTCAATTTCCTCATAAGGACCTGTTATTTGTTAAAAATGGTTTTTTGTAAATAACTCGAAATATTGACTTTTTAATAAAAATGAAATTTATTGCTTGTAAATTTTACTATAAAAAAGATCCAGTTATCTTTTTACACGAAGAAAATGCAAAATGGTAACAACTCCAATGCAGTTGTCAATTTATTGAACAGATTTGTAAATTTTAAACACTTTAATATCTTAGAAACGTTTCGTTTCACGAGAAAACTGAATCTTGTTAGGGTACCGAAGAACAATCCCGCAATTTTTATTATTTCATTAAATTTGTCTGTCTATCCATCACATTCCCCGTAATCCCTAAATCTTTTGGCCAACAAATAAGAAATTTTCTATGTAGATCAAATTTTTCCTAACTACGTTGCGTAGGACTACGTTAGAAGGGGTTCTTGAAGTGAAGTTGAGATTCATTTTATTATTTTTCACTGAGGTTCAAAGTGAGGTTATTTCGTTTTGACCGTGGATCCAGAAAGTAATTTGAAGTAGAGAAAATGAAGCCCCCAGTGTGTTTCGCTATTGTCCCCCACAAAAATTCAAATCTAAATCATTAAGGCAGATGCTGAAAAATGGACGAAATTTTGGTTTTTCGTAAGCAGCTCCAGAAATCGTTAGAAGGATCCTTTAGAATGAAGTTTTTTCAACCAAGTTGATGTGTTTCTTTAAGAGATATAGGGAATCAAATTATCATGTAACTGAACCTCAAATAATCATATCTCATATTTGAATGCCCTATATTTTATCCCGAAAGTGGTGAAGAGCTTTAACCATTTAGGAACCCTGATTTAGAGCGTGTCCAACACGAACTTGATGAACATTTTAATCGTAATAGAGTTTTTATGTAGCTGAAATTTTGTCGTAAAGTTTCGTAATAAAGAAGTTTTTTGAAAAATTCTTATTAGAAAGAAAACTTATTGAAAAATATTCATCCAACCGTATCGGGTTACAATTTTTTTCCAGGATGAATATAATAAATCGGCAAAGGTAGAGAAACGTTTTTTCTTTTTTTTTTTGAATAGATTTTCTTTCTTCGACAACCTAAATAAATTTTCAATGCCGATTAGATAAAACTAATTGTTATAGTCAAAGCAAACCACTGAAAGGGCACCTGGAGAAAGAACGTTGAAGAATACGATAGGGTCGAAGGACCACCATCGATGGAACTGGTCGGCTACCATACAACCAACCAGGGATCCGCCGAAAATGGCGGGGCTAGGGGGGACGGGGACGGGGGGTACCACGGGCACGGAGGGAAAACACTATAGTGTTGGCTGTGTTTGTTCAATGGCAAAATAGAATCTAAAAATCACACAGGACCTCTCATCCTCCTCATATGTATGCCAACTGTTCAACGTCGCCTTTCTGCTATCATCATTGGTAATGTGGACGCAGGGCGCCGGCGTCATCGCTTCACAATCACCGAGTCGATGTTTGAACAACGGTGTGCTTGGTGTATGTACATATATTGTCGACGAACAGTGTTTCTGTAAGCGCCTCAGTTCATTCTCGTTCATGGTTGATAACGGTTCACCAGGATCACGTTTCCGTCTAAGTGGTGTGCAAGTGTTCGTGAGTCGCTCGCTGTCACCGAACTGCCGTGTTGTCGTTTCGCGCTCTTTTTCATTCGAGCAACTTCGAACGTGTCGAATTACTATCTTGTCGAATTCCACTTCAATATAGTAGTTGTTATATAAATTTTATTTTTTATTTTTAGGCAAAGGTAATTTCTTATCCTTGATATTCTTGGTGTGATTAACGCGGGAATCGTTGTGGTGTTTTTTTTTCCTCTTTGGTTTCGAAATTTTATTCGAATATTTTTTTTTTTTGTTTTATTTATTTACTTTTTATTTCCTTCCGCTTGACTGATTTTCTTATCAACATCAAAAGACTTTATCTTATTAAATAATTACCTATTTTATTCATATAATTGTTTTGATTTTGTTTTGTGGAGATTTTTTTTTTTTGCCTAGGCAATTATTGTTTCTGGGAAACGATTCCGTTGGGTAACTGTACATTCTATGATTAATGTTTACCTCTTCTCACCACTTATTATATCGTCTTCGATGCACGAAATTTTCTTTTTATGTGTATTGTTTTTCTGTGAACATCTGTGATCTCAACCAGTGTATGATTGTGTACTACTTAACCAAAAAAAAAAAAAAAAAAAAAATAGGTCGGTCAGTTAATAATTTTCACTTTAATTTCGAAAACCAAAATACCATGTTCATTCTTCTTATTCATTCTATTTAGTTGAATTAGCAATTTTAAATCGTAATGTGAACTGTTTATCGCATCACGAATAAAAGAAGTTTCAATATATATATTTTTTTTAAATTTTTTAATTATATTATTCATTAATCATGTTAAAAACAGTGTGCGTGTGTGATTGTGCGGTGTGCACGGATATGCGGGGAATGTGTGTTGAAAAAAATTAATTTGTTAATTTCATTAAAAAAATCAAATTTGACTTGATTGCGGTAATTGCGAGGTGTTTACAAGAACATTTTTAATTTAATATATATATTAAAGAGTCTGTATCAATGTTTGCAGTGACTGTTCGAACGTTTTATTAATCAAAATTAGGCATTAATCACGCTATGTTATTTTTCAATCAGAATGTAATTAAGAATTGTGTGGAAAATGGGAAATTCTTCGATTTTTCATTTAATGAGTGTTTGATGGCTTATTATTTTTTTTTTTTTTGGTAATTGTGACTTGTTTGGAAACGTTTCATGCGTAACGATTAAAATATCGAAAATTTGATTGGGACGTACAAAGTTTTTGAAATTTTCGCGAAAATTTCAACAATTTTTTAGTGGTGGTCACATGAAAATTGTTTTAGAAGCGACGGTGTAAGACCTAAGTCAGTGTTTTTAACCCTAGAAAGGACATCTTAAAAAAATCGTATAAGACTATCCGAGTCTATTCGGTCTTAGATGTCCTTCTAAGGGTTAAGGAGTTCCGGTACAGTGATGGATCGAAAAATGATAGTTCCGGTTTAAGAGATTTTCAAAGGAATATAATAATATATAAAGAAATACTAACAAAGGAATATTCATTTTGATGGTAGTTACATTACATTGTACACAATTTTGTTCTTTATATATTGGTGTACATCATTTAATACAATTAGCTTGAATAAACAAAAAAAAAATTATTTTGTCAAGATTTTTTGCAAATAATTGTGCATTATTATTATTGAAACTATTGTTTTTCTGAACATGTGTTTAAAATTTCAAATCAGTAATTTCCAAGTTACTTTTAGAGATATCATGTACATCGTTTTTAAAAGGGAGAGTTTGTCCTTTTTTAAATAAACGTATGAAATTTTTAGGCACAAATTTGAGAAATTTATTAAAATAAAACAAATGATTTTTGGAAACTTTCACTGTACCCTAATCTTTTAACATAACATCTGATTCTTGAGTCTCGAAAAATTAAGACATATAGCTGATATCTTCTAGAATTCACCTTTAGTTTGATATATTTGGTTTTGTCTGGACAAAAACAATCCTGACTATCATAAGAGATTTTTTTGAAATGTTTTTATGATAAAATATCATATTTTTCTATTTTTGGATATGATAAGTTTAAGGTGGTTGGCGCATTAAATAAAAATTGGTTAATTGTGGTTTTTTCGGAATTCTTTTCTTTTCCATTACTTTTTTCAATTTTTTTTTTTAAAAAATTAATTTGAAATTACTGTAGAAAGTTTATTTTATAATTAAAAAATAACTTCACAGTAAAAAATGGACGTTCAACTAATATTTACTATGGCTGACATGAATTTCAATACAAATTTTAGTTTTAAAAATTAAATTATCAAAATATTTTACGTTAGAATTTGTTAATTCTAATCTATAAATGTTCTTAAGAAGTTCAAGTTTTTTTGTGTCAAGATTAAGTGTCGATTTTCGGTATCTACGTTTTGGGGATTCCCCCGTTAACAGTGTGTTAAAAATATAATTTAAAAAATTGTTTATCTCACAAACTATATGTCAGAACTGGTTTAAATTTTGACATTTTGTGTAATAAATATTAAAAAATCACATACTCAAAAATTCTTCCTTAATATTTAAAATGCTCTAATGCGCTACCCACCTTAAGGAGGCTCACCAGTCCAGAGATCGAAAAAAACAAGTTTTTTCACGATTTTTTTTAGATAAATTGGACAATGAAAACAAATAACAAATGATATCAGTTCTTTTACTAACTATTCAAGATTACAAAAATATTTTTTTTCTTCTTTGACGTATATTGATCAGCATACATATAATTAAGTATCTAAAAAAAGGAGCTCCCACTTGTGACAAGATTTTGAAGCTCAGGAGCATCTGAAGAAAAAAAGTAAAAAAAATTCTTAATCTATATGAGTATGGTTATTGGCGGAACCAGAATTAGCAATTTTGCATGTATAGAAACAAAATGACGGCAATTTTGAAAAACAGTTCTGAAATTTTACCATTTTTTTGGGATTAAAATGGTTATAAAATGGCCATATGGAAAAATGGTCAATTTTCGCAATTTTTTTTCGGATGGATAGGATGGGAGAATGGGATTGAATTTTTTTTACGATTAATACCACTGAAAAAAGTGTTTTTTAAAAAGGGCGAAATCAGTGCCCACGATTGCGGCCGCAGTTTTCATCCGAAAAAAAAATCGAATAGATTATAAATCTGTAGGTAAGCCGCTATGTACCTATGAGAGCTTTTTGTTTTTCTTGAAATTTGAAAAAATGGCGGCGGTTTGAATAAAAAGTACAAAATTTTTTATAGTTTTTCGTGTGGAAAAATTGGAAGATTTCAAAAGAAAAAAAAAGCTCCCATAGGTACGTAACGGTTTACCTACAGATTTATAATCTATAATTAAATCCCATTCCCCCATCCTATCCATCCACAAAAAAAATCGCGAAAATTGGCTATTTTTCGGCTGATTAGTGATGAGCAAATGCAAGACCAAGACCAAGACTTGGCAGTCTTGGTCTTGGTCTTGTTGTTGCATTAAGAATCTTGGTTTTGGTCTTGCTAGAGCAGTTTGAGTCTTGGTCTTGGTATTGCTAAAAAATCTTGCACTTTCTTGCATTTTTTTATTACCGAATTTTTTCCTCCTAAAATTAGAATTTTTTCTCTTTACGGTATTAATTATACTTTCAAACTATTTAAATAGTTTAGCAAGAGTCTTGCTTTTTTCTTGCTTTTGTCTTGGTCTTGCTCACTTGAGTCTTTGTATTGGTCTTGCAGCCATACTTATAGTCTTGGTCTTGGTCTTACTCTTGGTATACATAGTCTTCGTCTTGGTCTTGGTCTTGGTACTGCTAAAAAATCTTGTACTTTCTTACATTTTTTTATTATCGAACTTTTTCCTTCTAAAATCAGAATTTTCTCTCTTTACGGTATTAATTATACATTCAAACTATTTAAATAGTTTAGCAAGAGTCTTGCTTTTTTCTTGCTTTTGTCTTGGTCTTGCTCACTTGAGTCTTGATATTGGTCTTGCAGTCATACTTATAGTCTTGATCTTGGTCTTACTCTTGGTATACATAGTCTTGATCTTGGTCTTGGTCTTGCATTTTTTGCAAGACCAAGACAAGACTGCAAGACCAAGACTAATTTTGCTCATCACCGCGGCTAATCACACTGTGATGGTACCTTAAGTATAAAGGATGTAAAAAAGTAAACGTTTATTTTAATATTAAAAATGAATATTTACGAAAATAATGTGTTAAATTCACATTGGACAGTTTTCGTAAATATTTTCGATTAAATATTCAGAATGCGTTCGCAACTTCTGCACTGGACGGACGGTGTATGGTAAAAACGATGATGGGGCCGATATAAACTATCAGCTTTAAATAAATTACAAATCGAAACGGGGAAAATGGGTGACCTATGCCCGGCCGCGTTTTCATACTCATATGATACGCGTCCGTGTTTCGTCAATTATCGATAAAATCGACCCCCAACAAAATAATTATATTACTTATGTTAATTTCGACGTAATGAAATTTTCTCAACGGATCAGAGCATACATGCAAAGTGTATGCGTTCGTACAACACAAATGTCATTTAAAAATGTTGCTACAAAAATTGCCTTCAGGCAGTTGTATCGCCATTTTTCATAAAATTTTAAATAAAATCATTTTTAGTTTATCGACATATTTCGACTAATATGATTACACGTCGGCTTCACAACAAGGTTACTTCACAAACTGAATACAGAGAAAGAGATGAAACGTTATTTGTTTACCTTATCACAAGTTTTTTTTTGGTAAAATGTAGTGTATACAGTATGTTCCTTTAGCTATTTTAATTCAAAATTTTTACTTACAAAGATGATATCATTATAATCCAACTTTTTAAATAAAAGAAATAAGTACATAATTTATGTATTCTCAGGTAAGATATGTCATATGTACATTCTGATTTATTTAAACATTAATTGATAGGCTTTTAGTCACATATGTACATATTATTTTCAAATCTTCAAATTGTCATATGTTTATGTATTTTTTATACAAAATAATAAATTAATATATTAGATAATTAAACACATACTTAGTTTTGAACAGAATATGTGCACACTTCACGATGTTTTTTCTCAGAAACGATATTATAACATGAATATTTAAAAATATTTTTAACTTTAAAAATGTGATATTATTATATGTGTATTTATTATTACGGATTTGGTATGTCCAAAACTTCTTTATTTTATTTTTTAATTTTATCACACTTACGTTACCTTTATTGCCTTTATATGTATACCTATATATATATATGTACATTTTGAACATCCTATATACGCTTCACTTGTAGTAACATAGAAAGAGACAAACCTTTCTTGGTGTTCCGTTTTGTGAAGCATTCGTGTATTATCCAGACCATTTTTGTAAAATAAGCACAAAAATTAACAAAAATATGCAATAAAATAATCAAAATTGTCTTCCAAAAACAAAAAAAACATTAAATTTGTCACTTAAGAACAACCGACGCCACTATAAAATCAAAGCACAGTAGTTGTCAGTTAAGGTACCAAAACCATTTAATACGACCTTAAGTATTAATAAAAACAATTAAATTAACAAAAATGTGTCACAGAATCATAGAATTACAACCGAAATTTTGTTTCTTAAATAAAAAATGTCAAAAAAACTTTCCTGTGAAATTTACATAGAAAAATACATTTGTCTTTCAGTACACTTAATCAAATAATCAAAGCACTGTACCTTTTTAGACAATACAATTTTTTTTAATCGAATTAATTTGTATAAAAATTAACGTAAAATTAAAAAAAAACATAATTAAAAGATGACTCAAGTATTTATTTGTAACTTTCAGTAAAAAATTACATTTATTAAATATTTTTACTTACATTTTTCTTGAAAAATACACAGCATTTTGACATGTCATTACACTCATTAAAGACGCCATCACATATGCATATACATATATTCTGCAGGTGGCAGCTGTGTCTTAAGTTCAAATTTTAAATAGATTTAATAATAATTTTAATTTAGCAATTAAAAAATGGAATAGATATTTTTGTCTTAATTTTTTAATTTAAAAATAAAGAAAATAATTTTCTTCAAAATTTTGGTGCTACTTTTGTAAGATGTTTAAGAACGTATCCCAAAAAATTGAAAAAAAATGCCTTAATCTTAAGCTTATGTAGTTTAAAAGTCGCCAAAGCTCTCAAAAATTATTATTTTTTATTTTTTATGAGTATTTTTTTAATGAAAACTTTATCAGGACGTTTTTTTGAATGTTTTTTGTTTTTAGGACAAGGTTTTGATTGTAAGTATTTCGATAACGCTAATTTTCAAAATCTGTACGCAGGGCCGTAACTAGGCTGAGGCAGCCGGGGCATTGCCCCGGGGCCCCCAAGAGAATACAAGAAATTCCAAATTTATAAATATCTTGGCAAATTTTAAGGGCGGTATTTCTGTAAAATTCGAGCAAGCGAGTGACAAGCAAAAATAAAAAGGTCGCCGCTTTTTATTTTTGCCGGGGGACGAAATTTTAAGGGCGGTATTTCTGTAAAATGAGAGCGGCAAGGGACTGACGAGCAAAAGCAAAAAAAAAGGTCGCCGGTTTTTGTTTTGGCAGAGTTTTTTTTTAATTTTTGCCCGAGGCGGCGTAGGGGCCCCGAATGCACTTTCAAGGGGTCAAACTAGGATGTCTACCAAACTGTGCCCACTGTAATCAATTGGTGACGTAACACAGCACACATGCAATCACAACACACGATGTATGGACACGAATATACCAATGTGTTAGTAATATATTTTGATGATGATATATGCAGTTCGCATACATACACTATATACTATGATGGCCGACATATTTGACAACTAATCAACAATTAAAAATAAATTTATTTATTTTAAGGAAGATATCCCTTTATTTTGAGAAATGTTTTATTCAATAGCATTTTTACACTTAAATACGACACACTTCATATTTTTTTCTGTTCAAATTTCACGAGTTGATTAAAAAAAACATGATTTTTATTTTGACGTGAACACCACGGCAGTCAGTAACAGACTAAATCAGTAATGGTGTAAATTGCTACTTACTGCAACTTTAAGATTTCACTTTTTTCTACGTAGGCTTGATCTGTCTCATCTGTGACGGTAATTGACAAAAAACCCAAAAAGTACGTCATAAAAATGCGTTTTCCCTTTCGATGATCACCATTTCGGTTAATTTTTCGCAAAATTTTTCCTTTACGGTCATGTATTTTGTTTTTCAAAGGTATATTCAGATTACCTACAATACGATAACTACTATCGTTAAAGCCCGAGTTTGGCGTGTTGGCCCAATATAAATCATTTCTCTATCTCGGTCGGTTATCAGATCGCCCAAACTTCGAAAAATCTCAATACGAACAAAAAAATATTATTATTACTCAAATCTATTCAACAAAACCTCACACACACACACAGACACACATAGTCGTACAATAGATAAAGATATCGGTGAAAATAACGAAGAAAAAGTTACAAAAAAATAAACTTTTCCTTCGCGTCGCTCGCCCCTCACATTTAAATATCTATTTTTATTACGTAAGTATATAAAAAACAACAATGGCATAGAATCCGACTGACCGATATTCATTTGATGGGTGTTCTGAAGTGGAACTAGTTACAATAAAATTGTATTTGTGTCTCTGACTTGAGCAGGACAACGTCAAAAGGAAAATGGAACTGAGTTTATTTTAAATATAAATAATACCAAAAACAATTACTACTTGTTGACAATTGATGTTGAAAAATATTGTCAAAGGAATTACATCATACATCTCAACGAGGTGGTTTGAGAAGCCATTGTAGGTACATTCACGAGCATATATTTGATGGACTCCCCATAAATAAGTTAATTTCTGGGGCCACACGCCAATGTATGTTAAGTTTAAAATTTTTATTTTTCAAAAGCCGAGTTTTGACGTTTGATAGGGCCTATAAAAATTAACTTAAACTCAGTGGCGTAACATGCCTTGGAGGGGCCCTGTATCAAAATTAGTTGGGGGCGCAAATGAAGGGTAAAGATTTCTCACAAAAGAAACAAAAATGCTTGCATCAAATTAAAGTAAATATTTATTGATTATAAGTTATCGCTTCCATCTAGAAATTGAGCTAGCCGAACAATTCAAATTAAATATACACTTTTCTTGCCTGTTTTTCGGCAAATTGATTTATTAAATCATCTATAGCTGAAGACGGTTTCAGTTTTTCTAAAATTTCTGCCTCTATAGACAATAGTGACAAGTCTGATAGCCGTTCCTGCCCCATCGAAGTCTCATTTTTTAAGTTACCGATGCTGCTAACTTTTGGGCACACGCTTAACCCGGGAAAAATAGAGATTGCTTTTTCGACTCTTGTCATTTCTGAAGTGACAACTCTATTATAGGCACGTATGACAGTTTTTTTATGTTTTTTTCCCGGGAAGCACGAGATTAAGTGACATTGTGGATAACATTTTACTAATTTTTGCTTACACACGTTAGGAGCCTCTGTAACCCGGGGGCCCCGTATCATTGATACGGCTGATACGGCGCTAGGTACGCCCTTGCTTAAACTACTGTTTTTCTGCTGTAAATTTTTTCCTATTCAAGTTGAATAAAACGTAAGTCAACTTGACATTATTACGTAATGTTCTAATGTAATAATCAATAGGCTGCCTGTACACGATCAGTAATACGGTCAGTATTTACTGATAAATGAATCATTATTTTTATTACTTCAGTATTTTTATGATACCGTACACTATCGTTATTTTCTTCAGTATTTTAAAACAAACTGTCAAGTTTAATTTTTCGGAATTTTTAAACTAATAAAATTTTGGAATTGTTATTATTATGGAAGAAGCGTGTTTAGAAACAAAATAAGAAAACAAAAAAGAAAAAACGTTATGTTCGTTATGTTTTTTCTAGCTTTGCCATACATATCGTACATATCGTACATATTGTACATATTGCCGTACATACTAATCAATAATATAATTATGTGATATATGTACAAGCCTACTTTTCCATGATGTACATATTATACGATCTACAATCAATCTGTATTTACCTCTGCTGGTACCGCTGGTACATAATATACGAGAAAAATATTTTAACGGTTTTAACTGTCATTAATGTCACTGTCCCCTCCACGTCTTAGTACTGAAGTGAATACTGATCGAATTATAAGCCATTCTTCAATACTTTCATCATTATTTCAGTGTCGTCAATACACGATCAATAAAAGTGTCAGTATTTTGAAATACTGACAGTATTACTGATCGTGTACAGGCAGCCATAGACATCTATTTTTTTACTTATTGTAAATTGACTTAAGATACTTTGGCTTGTGGCCATAGATTTTTCAAGAATGTGACGTTTCAGTTGCCATATTATATTATTATATATGTAATTCTTAAAAGATGCAGCATAAACTCTTTTTGTGCGGTGGATCGGGACCATATAAAAGGATTATAAAAATTAAATTAAATTTTTTAAAGTGTCCCTATGTATAAATGAAAAAATTTTAGGCGAATCGTGAGGTTTTGAATTATATATATTCTATGAAACTCTTTTAATGTGGTTCCGATCCACCGCATAAAAAACCGTCCAAAAAAAACACAAAAAGAAATCGCACAAAAAAACGTGGCACAAAAAGAGGTTATGCTGTATATATTTAAGAATCAGTCGTTTTTATAAAAGGAATTCCGTCATTTTGATAGTAGACCACGCAGATTCACACCCAAATCACTCTAATATTAGTAAATAAAAACATTTTACTTTGTAAAAAATCACTTTTATAAATTTTTTTTTTCATTTTACCACTCTTTTAAATTTTTCAAGACCTTAAAAACAGCAAATTAAATGATAGAATGATGAAACTTGAAAAAAATTAGACTTTTTTAAAGTCTTTCGGTTCATTTCTACCAAAATTAGACACGTAGAACTAGACAATAGACTTTTCTTAAAGCAGACCATCAAAATTTATCCTAATTTTATCAATAATCCTAATTCAAATCACCCCTATAAAAACTGATTTTTGAGAAAAAAAATTTACTCATTAAATTTACTAAAAATTTTTATGCTTTTTGAAATCGTAAATAAAATTATAGAATGAAACATTAGACAGTAAATACTTCTTGATTTTCGAGCAAAACATCTCTAAACAATTTTGTTAATACTAATTTAGACACATTTTTAAAATTTCTAATGTCAAAAAAATATTATAAAGCCATTACAAACATATAATTCTCTCCCAATTTGCGAATAGGATACGCTCCTGTATACCTAACTTGTTTATCTACACTTAACTGCTGTGCCGGGATACAAGTATATTCTTGTTTCATTTAAATTAATTGCTGAATAAGGATATTGAATTTTCAATTAGATTAAAATATCAACTCGTAATAATTACAGTGGATTATATTTTTTTCCGCACTTTTTCTGGTTCTCAACATTGAATTGTTTAGAATAACTAGTAGCAACATTGTAAATTGCAAATGAATGTGCTTGTACATAGGATCTTCACTACAATATACTGATACATATTTGTACACTGACAAAATATTTAAAATTTAAATTTTATTGATCAGGCAAAAATTTAAATATTTATACATAAAATGTGTTGTCCTATTTTGAGATTTGTATAGAATATATACTATAATATTCCAAAATGAAATTTTGTACACAAATTGACTACAAAAAAATATTTTTATTTACACCGCCACTGTTAAACCGACGGCAGATGGGGTAACTGGGTAGACGAGAATAAAATAACTCCCATTAAGCATTAAAAAACCGTTCAATCATAAAAGTTTCGCAAAAATTTTTACACATAATACCGAAATAACATTGTAATTCATCTTTTTAAAATGGTCGAAGCAAATATTTTGCCTTAAAATAATATTAATCATCGTTTAAAACAAATCAAGACATTGTTAAGTTATTTTAGCGAATTTTCAAATGGAAATTGAACTATTACAGCAAGTATCATGATGCGACTTGAGTTTGCGACTGTGATACAAATTTATTTTGAGGTCTTTAGAATGTGAAGTCCTAAACTCTCGGATCAGTTTTACAGCCAAACATATCCGATGCGCGGAACTGAGGGTATTTTGGGTATTTTTCATTTGGTAAAAATTAGTTTTTTGCCAAAATTTGTCACTTTTTTACAACATGGTAAAGGGTAGGAAAAAGTACATAGGATCGGATTTTGAGCCATTATTCTATGCGAACCAGTTTTCGAAAATAATTAAAAACAAATATTTTTCCTGAAAAAAATTAGTTTTTTGCTAAAATTTATAAAAATTTAAAACTTTTTGTTTCTTTATTTACACAGTGAATCACATAACATAGGTTTTTAAATTATTACCCTACTAGTTTTTGAGAAAAATTAAAACAAAAATGTACATAATAGTCAGCTGTGTTGTCTATATTAGGCCGGGCGCACATTGAGACGCAGTTATCGCACGCAAGGCAGCGCAGTTTCTGTGACTCGTGTTGTAGAACGGGACAGCGCGAATTGAAACGCAGAGCAGAACAGAGCAGTACTGCGTTGCACGAGACCGATGTGGCACTCATGAATGTGACACAGAAACTGCGCGATGCTGTGCGACATTATAACATGTTTTCCAGTTTTAGTTGGTTTTATTTCGTCGAAATGAAAACAATTGAAGAAATTGAAGAAAAATAGTGCTTCTCTGCTCTGCTCTGCTTTTAACTTCGTGCTATCTCGTTCTACAACAAGAGTCATAGAAACTGCGTTGCCCTGTCTGCGTTAATTGCGTCTCAATGTGCGCCCGATCACACGTGCTTTCCTGCTCTGCCCTGCTCTGCCCTGCGTTTATTGCGTGACGCAGCTCAATGTGCACCTGGCCTTAGGGTTCCGATGAAAAATCTGGAAATTGCCATAGTTTTATGAAATTTTGCAAGTACATGCAAATGAAAAAATTGAGATTCTTTTTACCATGTTCCATTTTTAAACTCCGTATACGAAATATTGAGCTTCAAAATGAAATAATTTTTTAATTCGAAATTCCCTATATTATGTAGGGTACTGCAATAGGGGTTTTTCACATTAGACCATATCGTCAGGGAGGGAAATTTTTTTGCTAAAAACTTTTTAAATATTTAATAACAAGTTTATTTTATCTGCTTATCATTAAAAGCTACGAAATAAACATTTTTAAATACGAAAGTTTATTGCATTAGTAACTTATTTTATGTTATAAAAACCACAAATTAAAAAGAAATTAACAGCTAAATATTCAAACAAACAGAATTTATTATTAAAATTAAATTGAATTTTCAACTCAACTTGACCATTATTAAGTTATTTTGGATACTTTTAGAAAGCTACCTAAAGTCCATACTGATTTTAAAGTTTTTTAACTCTAGAATCATACGTTGGTCTACGAGAAACGTTAATCATACATCGACGTTGTTTTGACGGATGGACTTTTTACGGAGAGTTTTAGAGTTTATTTGCAAAAAACATTTTTTTTTACATAACAATACTACAAAAGCGAACAAAATATTTAAAAAAATTGGATTTGGAAAAATTTCTTAATGTAAATATTTATTAATTTTTTTTAACCTTTTTATTAACGCAATTATTGTATCGTAAAACATGTTTCAAATAATTAATTTATGAACTATTGTGAGTCAGTGGACATGTGTGACTTTACAGAATGTGAAATTTCTCAGTTATAAATATTCCTATAGATATGTAGTTATTTCCCCATTAGGCACATTTGTAAATTTTCTAAAATTTGTTAGTAATTTTTCGAATAAGATCTCAAAAAATAATAAAAGTTAAAATATTTTCCACAAAATAAATTGTTAATCTTTTATTAAGTCACTTGAAACGCATTCTTTAGTTTTCGATTCAATATATTAAAACTTCAGTATTATGTTGTCTCTATAAGTCAAACAGCTGTAATCATCTTTCACATTATGATAATCATTGAATAAATTAATTATAACATGCATATCTTTAACAAAATTGGACGTAGTTAAGCAGAAAGGTCTCAACCCACATAGTTTATCTGAAACGATTCCATCAGGTTGGGTTATTATAGCTAATAAAAAAAAGACTCGCCTAACATGTGGTTTGGTTCCATGTCACAAAAAAATGTGTTTCCTTTGTTTGTTCATAGATCCGTTTTGCTGACTGAAAGGCCCTACCTTATTAGACCATTTTGGTACCACTAACTCATTTTGGAAAATTTTGTGGATTGAGTCCTTTCTGCTAAACTATGTCCAATTTTAGAAAAATTAGGAATACTTTTATATGTGAAGTATAAAATCTTTAAAAAAAAAACATCGCGTAATCATACATCGACGTCCTTTTGACGGACACTATTTCAATACAAACAAAACGACAATGGCTATAAACAAAATAAATACGTCTTATGTGTTATAACAACAAATAAATTAGATAACAGAAATCTCACAGCAAGCAGGTACCGACAAGTTGTAGTATTGGAGCAGGTAGAGAAGTTCGTTCGTCGTTTTGACGTGTACGTATGATTCTAGGATTAAAATCAGTACACAATTTACGTGTTGTGTGATATTCTACAGTGAGTTTACGTTGATTAGATTTGCATTTAAACTTTTTCTAGAAAGTAAACCACGGAACTTGACGCCTCAGCACAATCTTAACACGGTACTGTCGAACTGGTCAAAAAATTGCCGTATTCACAAGATTAAAATGATGATGTTTAATGTTGACTTTACTTTTTGATAAATTACTTTCAATGATGCTTTCATTTTGAGACAAACGGTACGCACAAACAGTATTGGCTTTCTTTAAAAATCACTTTAAACTCTACATTGATGACAGATGATGAAGCAAGTTTTTTGTTTTCAAAATGTTTTTGTGTCTAAAACGCGCTTATAAAATAAAATTTTAATAAAATTTAAAATAGATGTCACATGATAATCTATGGTGTAAATTAAGAAAAAATTTTGTATAGAAATATAACTTGATAATGGAAATTTACTCAGTCAATGATGATAAGGAAATAAAAATTTTCATGATATTTTCACAACGCTCTTCAAAAGTAAAAAAAAAAAAATATGTAAAAATCGATAAATAAAAACAACTGTTAAGCGGCCCCTACACGCTCAATAATATTGCACAAAATCTAAGATTGTACAATATTATTGATCGTCTGTAGGTTATATTGAAGGGTTGTACAATATATTGTGCTGATCAAAAATAGTTTGAAATATATTGTGCAATGAATGAATATTGTAACGACTGTAGGCTGTGTAGATATTATTGCGCAATACTACTTTATTTGTTTGTTATTCTGTAGTCATATTTGATGGCTATTATTTGAACCAGTATGAATTATTAATTTGCAAGAATAATTATTTATTACTTTGCAACATCTTTGTGACTTAATATTTAAAATTAAACAACAGTTTAATTAAGTACAATTCCTGCATTCAGTTTATTGCACAAACTTCTTTAACAAAATTATTGAACTGTCTGGAGAAGCGTTCAATAAATTGCGCAAGTTGATTGCACAATATTATTGAGCGTGTAGGGGCCGCTTTAACGCTTACACGCACTTGTATATTGAACAATCGCCTGATGCAAAATTTTACAAGCGCAGGTATTGTGACATAGCCTCAAAGTTTCTTATGTTTTGGCTAATAAGTTTTTTTTTATGTAGCGCCGAAAACTTAGGTCTATAGTTGCGAATGATTCGGCATTAAAGGACGATCAGTTTTTTGTACTACTAGCTGTACCCGTGACGTCGTTCGCGCGACGCATTGCTATAAACTCAATAAGAATTATATAAGTGTAATAATTATACAGAACTTGCATAGAACAATAATTTTCGTGTAATTCATGCGCATGCTCAAAATGGTTTTCCTATTTTCCCATGGGAATGAGATATTTTCCCGGAGTAAAAAGTATTTTAAATGTTGACCCAAGTAATAAGTTATCACCACACCAAATTTTGTGAAAATCCGTTCAAGAGTTTTTCCGTAATAGAGTAAAAGAGTATCTTGGATCTTGACCCAGGCAATAACTTATCACCATACCAAATTTTATCAAAATCGGTTCAATAGTTTTGGCGTAATGTGTACACATGCTCACAATGGTTTTTCTATTTTCCCGTGGGACTGAGACATTTTCTCGGAATAAAAAGTATCCTAGATGTTGACCCAGGTAATAAGTTGTCATCACACCAAATTTCATTAAAATTCTTCCTATAGTTTTTGCGTGATGCGTGAACAGACAGACAAAAATTTTAAAAATCGCTGTTTTGATATCTAAATCTATACAATATAATAAATTTGTAACGAGACCATTTCTGTACATGGAATATTTTTGGAAAATTGTACTGGTACTGTAAATAGTTATCGATGTAGATATCAAAACAGCGATTTTTAGAAGTTTTGTCTGCCTGTCTGTTCACACATCACGCAAAAACTATTGGACGGATTTTAATGAAATTTAGTGTGGTGATAACTTATTACTTGGGTCAACATTTAAGATACCTTTTGCTCCGGGAAAATGCTCCATTTCCAGGGGAAAAGTGAAAAACCATTATGAGCATGTGCAAACATTACAGAAAAATTATTACTCTTTGCAAGTTCTGTATAATTATTACACTTACATATATACTTCTTATTGCGCGAACGACGTCGCGGGTACGGCTAGTCGATAACTATTTACAGTACTTAACGAAAAAAATATTCCATGTACAGAAATGGTCTCGTTACAGTTTTATTATATGTATAGACTACGATTGCATAACCAGCAAATTCAAACGAAACAATAACAGTGTACAAACGTGTGCACACGCTAGCAATTGTCCTATATAACCACAACCTTAGCTTTTTCTTTACACACCCTGTATATAACACTTTAATTATTTTTATATAGGTAAATTATATATTTATACATTATGTGAAAATTTAAGTTCAATTAAAAAACATTAATTAGTGAGATTTTCCTTGAGTTGCGTTTGTGAATTTGTTTATGAAAATATTAAAAGTAAGGAAAAAAGTGATAATTTAATTAAATATATAATTACTTTAATTTCTTTTAGTTATTTGCCACGCAGCTGTTACGTATCTTTTCAACGGTCATAAATTTTACAGTTATAACACTGTATGACATTTATTTTTCTACTTTTTCTACAACAGGCGTTCCATTACAACGCAACTATTTTATATTGTATATGGTACAGTAAAACGTGTTAAAAATTATTCTAAATATTTAATATCACTTACGTTAAGGCCCTGTTTACATCGGCTCAGTACTAATCATTATTAATCGCTATAAACACAACGAAAATTATGTTTTAAACATATTGAAATAGTATTTTAACGTATTTTTCTACTTGCTTATAGCGATTGTTAGTAGTATTAAGTCTGCGTAAACAAGACTTAATCACTGCTGTTCAATTAGAAATTTTTTAAACTTGTGAAATCAAAACATTAACTCCGAAATACTCTTTCGACTCTGAAATTTTCACTCTGCATTTAAAGCAGGGTTGGCAGAACATTTCTTTTAAAGAGAACATGTTCTCTTTTTTGATTCCGGTCTTTCTTTTTCTTTTTTATATAAAATTGTTCACTTTTGTTCTCTTAAAGCTGTAACTTCTCTTATTATAAAGCTATTAATAGTAACTTTACAGTTGGAGCCCTTGCTCCAGATAATCTTCTTCTGCAGCTTTTATTTAGATACCATTGCCGATGTTAGGTAACAGGAGGTTAAATTGTGTTATTTTTTTTCTTAAAAATTTTTTATATTTTTTACATTTTTCTTTTTTTTTTATCAGGTTTGTTTTGAAGTTGGTTTTATTTTTCTTAACATTTCTTTTTTTATTTTTTCCTTTTGAGTAGTCTTGGTTTTATTATAGAGTTTTCGTGATATATTTTTAAAGTCCTTGGTTAGATCCTTTACTATTTCGTAAGAGTACGCTTTTAAAATTATCCAAATCAGTGCACTTTTGTCGGAGTTATGCCAAAAAAAATATAACGTAAAAATCTCTATACTCGAACGCGTTCAATATTTATTGGTTACTCGAATAGTTTTAATATTTATCGGTTTTTTTCAGAAACAACTTCATTAATATATACCGTGTGAGTTTTTTGAGAGTTGCCATTTTTATTACAGTCAAACCGTTAATTTAATCGAAAAACTGTTCAAATAAAAGTTGTAAATATCGATGGCGGCAACCGATTGCTATAGTCAGTTTTATAGCTCTTATGGTTTTCGAGCTATGATACAAACTCATAAATTTTTAAATGAGACTGTATATTAATTTTTCGATAAAACTGATCTAATGCATTAATTAACAATATAAATAAGGAAAAAAAATTTTTACCCAAGTTTAATTTTTGAATTTTTTTTTGAATTTATCAATTAGGCGGGTAAAAATATGCATATGTACTTGAGGCTACTTCAACCGACAGTGTTTTTTTTTTTGGTTACATTTCTATTACATCCAAGAAAAGAACCTTTTCCAGTATCATTTCTATCATACAAATTTAACTGTAATATAAATGGCAACTCTCAAAAAACTCACATGGTATAATATCAAAACTGTTCGAGTATTGAACGCGTTTGGATATAGGGGCTTTTACCCTATATCAAAATTAAGAACCTCCTCCTTCTGTGAATACATTATTTTTTAAAAAAAGTCTTGTTCGAAAAGCGACAACCAATATTCGAAATAACTATTACAAATTCTTTTATAACCATATAGTGGTATTTTGCAAAAGTGAAGTTCTCTTTTTGTTCTTTTTTTTTATTTGCATTGTTCTTTTTATACGTTCAGGATTTCTGGCAACCCTAATTTAAAGTTCAGAATTGTATAATACAGAATTGTGGTGGAGTATTTTGTTATTCATCCAGATAATGCATCACATTTTATGAGTTCCCATTTACACGTGATAACTCTGTATCATTGCTATGGAATTTACAAAAAATAAATTATACTAAACTATGTTGATAAAATTGAACATTATTTAGAAATATACCGTATTGTCACAGATGGCGGCATCTGTACCAGTGAATATATACATATGACAGCATGTTGAGCCGCCATATTGCAGGACGAGTTAATTCGTCTTAATCATGTAAAGAGTTAAGTAAAGTTAGATTCATTTTTAGTGGTAATCGTATCTATCCGCACTACTGTACAATGAAGTTTTCAGACAAGAAGCAGTGGAATATCGTTCTATTCCCAAAAGAATATTTTTGTTGAGCAACGGAAAAAAAAATTTATTTAAACCGACAGCAAAATGTCAGAATCTAAACGACGTTATAAGTGAAAAGCATTTTCATGGGAGACGAGAGGAACATTTATATTTCAAAAATACATTTTCAATGTAATAAATCAGTTAATTACGTTCTATCTGTACTTTGAATTTTATATAAAAATATTTTTATAGTATGTTAAAAATCATTTCTCAAACACCGGTTTCCATTTTCGATTTTTCTTTTATTACTACGAAAAAAGAAAATGACTTAAAAATTATTATTATTTAACGAAAGCGCAATTTCGGCGAAAAACAGATACAAAACAAACATAAAGTAAGAAATAAAAATTATTTTGTTTTTTCGAAATATTTTCAATAAATTTTCTTTTATTATTCCATGAAATATTTATTTGTATATACAAAGTTGGATTACACTGAACCAGAAAACAAGAGGGAGTTCCATTTTTAATGGCTTTATATTGCTTGTTTTACATTGAAAATTTGAAAAAAAAATTTGCCTAAATTAACATTAAAACGCAACTTCGAAAACTTACTATTTGTCAACTTTATTTCATTTCTATCATTTCATTTACAATTTTTAATAAACCAGCTGATGACGTCACCAAATTAAAATTTTTTTTCTCAAATCAAATTTTACTGAAGTGATTTGAATTAGGTTAGTTTGGATATGAACTTTTCATTTTTACTGTCAAAATAACGAAATTCTTTTTAAAAATACGATCAGTTCGATAAGAACCTATTTTTTAGTGGCTTTACATGCTAAATTTTAGTAAAACTAAAAAGAACGACTTCAAAAATCTAAAATTCTTTGTAAAATTTCTTGCAAGAAGTCGTTATGGAAAATTTAAAATCATAAAAATTTTTCTAATGGACCCAGAGTTATTCGGTAAAGTTATCCACATATTTCAGATACATCCTTATTAACACTATGAGGCCCGAGCACTTTCACAGTAAACTTCTACGGAAGCCGACAATATTTTTAAAGAAACTTTATATAAACAAATACATAAAATGATTCAACATGTACATATATGTGATACGAACATACATATATTTGACATTCAAACACCTTCAAACAATTTAGATAACAAACTGGTAAAAATAAATAAAACAAACAAATACAAACAAATACGTTTTTATATTGTTTATTTTGAATTTTTTTTATAGAAACCAAGAGAGTAGTGTGTGTTGGTGTTTGTGTGAGTTGAGTATATATACATCGGTGTGGTAACATCGCACACATACATAATGCGTTATCAATTAATCATTGATCGCGATCGGCCTCTGCGGTTGTTTTGATTATTTTCGGATGCCGAAGCCGTGGGACTGAACGTGTTAATATTATAAATGTGAAAGTGGGTTTGTTTATTTGCATGTTTGTTTGTCTTACTTTCACGCTTCAACAGCTTAATCGGTTGACTTAAAACTGCACCAGAGATACCTTGCGAAACAAAAATGGTTATAGGCTACTTTTCGCGTAGAAAAATCTTTCCCCCGTCAATATTAGCCCTTTGCACTCGATGGGCGCCGCAACGGCGCCACAATAAATATTAATTCCACTCGTTAGGCGCCGCAGTATTCACATCATCGCTGTGATATCGGTCCAATATCAGTCATGGTTCCGCTCTCGCTTCAATACCGCTCCAATACCAATACCACAGAGATAATATTTTATCGGAGCGATATCAGACCCTATATCGATGATAGTGAACACGTTTTTGATTCCACTTCGCTTCGTTTCTCAGCCTTCTTCATTTATTTCAAAATTATTATATTAGGAAAACATGATACAACACAACGACGCGACGTCTTGCTACAATACATTGTGATACATACTACTAAAATTAACTAATAGATATATTGTATTATGGATATTATGTTCTCCTAATACAACAGTGTTTGCAGCGTTTTAAAACTACTGTCGAGTAGCTGAGTACCCATACTAAAAAATGGTTCGAGTGCAAAGGGTTAATTTTCAGTATTGAGTATTGACATAATGTAGACATGCGCTATATATTTCGTATATTTCAATCGCCACGCGTGCGCAACGGTTTAAAAAAAATTTAAAGAAATTCTCTCCATCGAACGCACCTATTCAGCAACTGTTGGACTATATCAGTTAATTATGAACGAATAGAATTTTCTAGAGTATGAAAATATAATACTGAAACATGCATTTGATAGTGAACTAAAATGAAAAACAGAAAAGTTTACAAAGCTGTCATTTTCTTTCAAGACAGAATGGAAACAAGCAGTATCACAATAAATCACATACTTTTTTATGATGGTACAGGCAACGAGAGCTTTACCATTATTGTAACACCTATTTATATTTTATATCTTATACCAAGATATGTTACAAACCTACATCTTTTATAGAAAATTGTAAAATATATTAGATTTCTACGTTCAATATTATTAGCCACCCACTGAAGAACAGCCACCTTTTCATTTTTTTTTTACCACGAAGTAAATTTATTTTTACATTTTTAGGGAAAAATGTTTGCATGAAGTACTTTTTTAATGTTGACTGATATTTATATATATATATAAATGTACGCTACGCCACTGATATATATATATATATATATATATATATATATATATATATATATATATATATATATATCAGTGGCGTAGCGTACCTTGGAGGGGCCCTGTATCAAAATTAGTTGGGGGGCCTAAATGAAGGGTAAAGATTTCTCAGAAAAAAACAAAAAAGCTTGCATTAAATTAAAATAAATATTTACTGATTATAAGTTATCGCTTCCTCCTAGAACATTTTACAAATTTTTTCTTAATTTTTTCTTACACCCATTAGGGGCCTCTGTAGCCCGGGAGCCCCGTATCATTGATACAGCTGATACGGCGGGAGCTACGCCCCTGACAACTATATATATATATATATATATATATATATATATATATATATATATATATATATATATATATATATCCGCGCGATAACTCTCGAACGAAATGTCCCACTTTTACGAAATTTGGTGAAAATTGGAAGTCCCAAACCGTTGGACGAGTTTGTTAATCAAACACGTCCGATGCCCGGAACATGATTTCTTTGGGAATTTTCGTGAAAAAAATTTGTTTGTTGCCAAAATTTCCCCTTATTCAAAAATTTTTGCGACATTTTTTTTTTTACGCCATTGAAACGGCGAGAAAAAATCACACAAAAAAGGTCTTTAAACTATTATTCTATGTCAGTTAGTTTTCAAGGAAAACTAATTTTTGTAAATGGAAATTCGCTTTATTATGTAGGATGCTGCGACAGGGGTATTTGTTTATTAGTTGACTTAGCTTGTATTGTACGGATATTTAAGCGGGGGTTCCCAGTGTGCGGCCCACCGGCTAAACGTGGCTCACGATGTCTACTATCTTAGATTCCTAAAGATTTTTTACCTACATTCCTTTTATTTATAAATAACTTATTTCGTCTATATTGTAGTTAAACATTTTTCCGTTGAAAAATGTAAAATTTTATATGGAACATATCTTGTTACTAGATAGATTTTACATATTAGTGGTGTTCAGCCTTTGTTTCCATGCGAGTTGCTTTTCTAGTATAATTTATCCAGTGATCTACTTTTACGTAAATCAGGTTCTTTGGTAAAAATAACCAAATTTGTTTAGAAAATGTGATTTAATTTCTGTTTGTGATTTTTTTGTTACTTTTACAATTCAGATTTTGTCGAAAGTGAAAAAAGTAGTATTAAAAATCTATAAAAACCTTCAAATTTCATGTTTTAGCATTAAAAAATTGCAGTTTTGGGAATTTTGGGGTCCACAGAACCAGGGGACGTTTCCAGCTCTCAAAACAGGAAGGCGCACCTTCTTTAAAATGGCTTTGTAATGCTCTTTTCACATTGCTAATTTGAAAAAAAATTACTTTTATATAGTATATGTATATGTGTATTTTCAGAAAATTTTTGATGTTTTGATTTTGGTTCACTGGGGATTTCAGAACGCGAAGAACCATCAAGGTGGAAAAATCTCGCAATGTCGACTTCAAAGCCATTTATACTCATTGTCAGCTCATTTTTAAATTTATTTAAAAAAATTTTTTTTTTTGTAATCTCAAGACATGTAGAAACAATGTTGTATATTTAGTTTTTTTAAAAAAAAATATTTAGGTATTTAAAAAAAAAAATAATAAAAAAAGGTCGATTTTTGATGTTTCTTTTGGCGAATCTCCCCTTAAGGGGAGGTTTACTTGAGAGTCGTTAAAAAAAATCGATTTTTTTTTTTTTTTTGCAGAAATTGGTAGCTAATTATGTGTAGAATATGTTCCCAAAGTGATTTTGTTGAAAGTAATTTAAGGGAAGGTCTACTTGAGATTTAATAAAAAAAATCGATTTTTTTTTGCCGAAATTGATAGCAAATTATGTGTAGAATATGTTCCCAAAGTGAGTTTACTGAAAATAATTTAACATTAACCGAATCCAGCTTTCTATAAAAAAAAATTCAAAAAACGTAGTTCACGCAATAATGAGTATTAAATATAAAATTTTGAAAATACGTTTCTTTATATATATTTTATAATATCTCGGTACTACATTTTTGGAACTGGCGGACACGATAACTCAAAAACTATTCGATGGATCCTTTTTTTAATTTTTTTTTAAAGATAATTCAATTGTTTGGCACCTCTACCTAAGTTCGATACACTTTCAATATTTTTTTTATTTTTAAGTTTACATTAAAGAGCGAAAAATAAGATAAAAATCGTAATCAAAAGTTCAAACATCCGCCATTTTTTTTTCTTTCAACAATTTATTGATATTATAGGTAGAGGTGCCGGTACTCTTCATATATTTTATAAATCTTTTTTTTTTGGATTCCGGTGGTTTATTACCGGCGCTAGGATGTCCGCCAACAAGGCATTGGATTTTCGGATCGTCACACTGCAGTATCTATAAAATGGACAATTTTTTATATTTTTCCTTGAAAAATTTTTTTTGTATAGTTCAATACTTAATAAATATGTGTACAAAATTTGAAATCGATATTTACTTCCGTTCTTGAGAAAAAAATTCTAGAAAAATACATAATTTTTAAGGACTCTCGAGTAAACCTCCCCTTAAGTAAACAAATTAATTTTCCTTTTGTGTCCTTCCTTATATTAAAATTTTTTCTTGGCTCGTCAAATATTTTAGTACCTATTTACAATTTGGCACATTGGCGCAAAACTCTGGAAGCCGCTGTATTGTGGTGACCCTTAAAAGAACATAATTAGGTGTAAATTATACAAAGAATATATACCTATATTTTTTTTGAATAAAAAAAGAATAATTGTGTGAATTCGGAAACAGTTATCGGAAGAAAGATAAATCTTTTCAGAACACTTTTAATTATGCCCTCCACCAGAAAGTTACTTCACGGAGTTTTATACCGTCTTACCACCATTCAGTGGCGTTTTTGGAACAAATTTTTTCATAAATTTCCGTTGGCATTCATAGAAATAATTAAATCTGTATCATGTGTACATGAAATGATAAATTTCACTTTGCGTTTTCAGTTAAATATTTTAATAATGTAAGCCGCCATTTTGTATACTGGTATATAATAATAAAAACTAGTCATAGAAGACGACTGCATAGGACAATAAAAGAAAAACAATAAATTTTCCTATGATATATATGTATGTGTTTGTTATGATTATTGCTAGTTTGTTCTTTTTCAGTTGAAATTTTGCTAAATATTGTACAGTTGAACTTTTTGTATATAGCGAGTGATCAGAAATAATTATACTTTCCATTTCTAAAACGGTTGATTGGATAGTCCTCTTTCAGAGCTCTGTGTTCTTTAAATTTATTTTTTCTTCAAAAAATTATAAATGTTCCTCATTTCCGTTTTTATCCTCTACCTATTTGTCCTTTTTTTATTAACAAAATTTCTCTGTTATTGATTTTCACATATCGATGGGTTTCTGACAAAACCTCGTATCTTAAAAATGGCAAATTGTCAGGAAATAATTTTTTTTCGTTAGACACTTAATATTTTATTTAATTTTATTGAAATACTACATTTTATTTTATAATTAAAGCCAGGGCCGGATCTGGGGGGCAGCGGGGCACGTGCTCCCCCCGGAAGCTTTTAGGGGCGCCAAAACGGTGAAAATGCCAAATAAAAAATTTTGGCGCATCGATATTTTCTAAATTTTTGCCTGAAAAAAGCAAGTGTAAGCAAAAAAAAATAAGTCAACACTTTGCAAAACCCAACTTTTTTTTTGCTCATCGCTTGCTTCTTGCAGGGAAAAATTTAAAAAATATCCGATGCGTCAACATTTTTGATTTGGCATTTTTGCCGCGGAGGGCACCAACAGCAAAGTTGCTCCCCCTCGTAATAAATTAGCATAAATTAATATTAGCAATGGTTTTGATTGTAAATTTTTAGTTTTTTCTATAAAACATGAGGTTACAGACTGATTTTATTAAGGGGGACCACTAGTGTGACCGTCTGAAAAAAAGGTGATTTTTGGGAATTTTTTAAAGAAAACTAACTACTGTATGGAATGTTTTAATATTTTAAGGATATATTCGTTGATATATAATAAATTCATGATAAAATTTTTGGACCAAAAAATTGAAAATTCAGTGAGTTATTCGCGATCTCCCAAGGCTCTAAAAAAAAAGTTCTGCTGCAGTGATAGCGACCTTCACAGTGCCTGAAATCAAAAAAACCAAAAAGCCTATTAAACTAGAAGGTATTGCCCATGCCATGAACCTCAATCAAAAAAAGTTGAAATTTAACAAAATGGCGGAATTTTTTAAAAACAAGTTTCAAAATTTGCGCGAAATTTTGATGATTACATTTTTTATTCGATCGGAAAACTTGAGGTTCATGGCACGAAGAAACATATGTAAATGAAGTTGCAATAAGAATCAAATCGATCGAATGATTTGTCTTCGAGTTATAACTGCAGCAAATTTGAAAAATGTAGTTTTTCTTTACTTTACCTTTTAGTTTTAATCACTGAGAAATTTTTCTAAAATTATTTACGATGTACTCATTATAACGGTCATAGTAAAACTAGATGAGTCGTTTAAATGTGCCAGGGTCTAGTTTCTCCACAATATGTGACTGATAGCCACGTCCAGAACTCCCGAACTATCAATCTTCATACATTTCACAATACCTCAAAGTTAACAATGAAAATCAGAATCCGCTCTTCGAATGACTGTAACTCAAAAACTAGTTGAGATATCCACTTGAAATTTTAGTACGTTATTTTTAAAGGTATAGACTATCGAAACATACAAAAAAAATTTTCCATTTTTTTCAAATTGTCACACTAGTGATCCACCTTAATGAAAGTTGCTCGGTTTGAATTTCGGTTTTGTTTGTGTCTTAGTTTTGTTTTTAGGTTGTTTTAAACTATTTGGCAACCTAGGCGAGCTTTTACGACTGTGTTTACTGAAATTACATTTTTAACACTGAAAATGGATAAAAAGTAGTTACGAGGTTGCGTCGAAATGCCATCGACTAAACAAAAAATTGACAAACGACTAATTAAAGAAAATATTATTTTAGATTTTTTTTTAAACTCGTGAACTTACGTGCTTTTTTGTGAAAATTATTTATTTATTTTTATTTTAAGCAAACGTCAAACGTATTCTTTAAATTATAATTTTACTTTACAATTATCATTACAAATATTTAAACCCGACCTAGTGGAGAATCAAACTGACAACCCCCTCGACAGAACCTTCACCCATCCGACCGGGCTGAGTAAAAATTTTTCTACTTAGACAATATGTCGTATTGTATGTACAGTAGACTTTCGTTATGAGCCCGCCGATTTATATTTCTATTGTAAACATTCTCCCTCCATGACCGACAGAAATTCATTCAAGTCTCACGTTATAAGACCGGTGCTCTGTGGATCGGAACATTGCTATTGATGTAATGATAATGACCTAGGGTAAAGCGTACGATTAGTGCAACTCATAAATCATCCTGTCAGAATCTTTTTATTTACTAAAATAATTTTTTGTATAGGTCCGTGTTTACTTAATACATGTGTAGTTGACCAAAACAAGTTTTGTTCGTTCATTGCGCGGATTATATTACAAACTTTGTTTGACTAACAATATTATTTACAATTTCTACAAAAGATTTTAAAAAAATTTTTAAAGAAAATATGTGTTGACAGTTTCGTTTAAACTCCTGTCACACAAACTAGAAAACGCATTTAGAAAATATTAGTAAATGTATTTGTTAAGAATAGGTAGATTTGGGGCCACTTCTAACGAATGGTAATACTATACTATACATTCGGGCTATTTGATTAAAAATAAGTACACACTCATACGCTTGAAAATTAGGGGAAGTGTGAGTTACGGTGGTCGACTACTACGCACAAGTGGGGGTACAGGAATTCTTAGAATTATATTCTCCTACAAGCCCGTAAGCGGACTTATAAAGAAATTGGAATGTATATGTATTCGATGCGAACAAATGTCATGGTAATTATTTGAATTTGCATAAAATCTGATCGCCGTAAATAGACGGTATAATAGGAACCGATTTTCTTTTTTATCACATAGAGTACGATATAAAGCGTCATGTTCTTTCCACCCTGTATATAAATATGTTGTATGTATGGAAGTTGTATACAATGATAATAAATAATAAGCCAATGGTAATACCATTTATTTTGTTAAGATAATTATCAAGTAAGTAAGCAACCAGTTTATATAGAATGGTAACGCTTCGCTAGTACAAATGTTGGACTTTATTTGAACATTTTCTGTCTAATCTTATTAGCTTTTGTGTTTGAGAATAACTAGTGAGTGAGTTGTATATGTACATTGTATAAATATAAATGTATACCGGGTGATGCGGTTAACGGGGGTGATGTCGGTTTTTCACCGATTTATTTTTGTTGAACGCCAAGAAAACTGAGGCTTTAACTTTACCAGTTATTTTATTTATTTAATTTTATTGCAACTTTGACTTGTTCTGTAGCATTTATACATTACAGGGTTGTAAATTTTCTTAAGGGGGTTGAATTGTTACGAAAAATATCATACAATTTATGGAAAATCTGAAATTTTTGTTATATTTCAATGAAAAATGATGCTTGGTAAATTGGTAAATCTGTTTGAATACATGTACAGTATCAGAATTTAGCACCGAAAAATTTTCAATGTTTTAATGAATTTTTTCAGACTGTACAAACCTAACTACGTTAATATTGAATAGATGTCGCCTTTTCAAGGTAATAATTATGTTAATTAAAATTCACAAAGTGTTCGAAAAATTATCAAACTGAATCGGCTGGGACTCGACCGCGAATCTCTTGATTGCTAGACACTTTGCGAATTTTAATTATCATAATGATTTGGTCATACATGCCAAAGTAAATCGAGTGTTCAAGTATCAGCTGAAGCTGGACATTAAGTGAACATATGAATACTGGTGTATGTATAAATACGGACAAAAGTCCACCATACATTAATAATGTTTCACAGGCACTCGATAACATTTGAAATTAAAAGAAAAAAAAGTAATAATTATTTAATTTTCTTGAATATGATGCTTTGAAAGTGGATTAATTTTAATTGGAGTGGAAACATTTTATTTTTGGTGTTAGAATCATATTTCTGTATTGGACAGTAAAATTTTCAAAAATTATCAAGTTTTAATATTTTTGATGATGTCATCAAGTCTCAAAATTTGATTATTCTACTAAAGATAAAAAAAAATTTTCGGTTAGACTAATTTGTGTGGAAAATTTTGATACAGCAAAGATTCTTTTTATAATACACCCAGATCAGAAAGAAATGCAATTATATTGCTATCTCTTTTTAAATACAAATTCAGAATATACAGGTTGATAACTATGACTTACGATTTCGATGTGTATAGAATACAAATGTATATGATAATTGTTTGCAACATATTTTAGTGCAAAATATTTAATAATCAGTTAAAATTTATACTTTGATAAAAATAAATGTATTTCGTATTAAAAATGCATTTCATATTTAATACATAAAACATCCTGTATACAAATTATGTATTTGTAGTACATGTTTAAATGAATAAAAAATATATTTCTTTCTTTCTTAAAAAGATCACAAAATATGTTTCTTTCTTTCTTTCTCGCACGTGTATTATAAAAAGAATCATTGCTGTAATTTAGGTGACAACTTTTCATTTTTTCGTTAAAACCATGAGATTTTCGAGTAGTTTTTAAACTCGGTTTTAATTCCACCATAAATGAAAAGAATTTTTTTATTCTTGCAATTAATTTTAGGTCACATTTCCTATACCACATATAATATTACTTGGTATTAGAAAGACATTTTGATATAAAGCAAATGTTAAACAATCATTCTGAATGATTCTGTATTTATATATCCCCAGTTCCGATACTCTGGCGGTAACGTTTCCTTCAAAACACAGTTATTGATTTATTATTTTTCACAATAATCTCTAATGAATGTCATTTCTAAGCGAAATAAAATCGAAAAGCGAAAGTGGTAACATTACCTAATTAGTGTTTCTTATCAATTATGAATTGTTAAGAAAATGAAATGTCGGGTTTGATAGTTGAGGTTGATAATGCGAAGGTTTAGAACCACACGACTCGTGTATTGGTGTTGTTGTTATCACCAGCGGGCAGGGGGGATTTGATTGATTTCTCTTAGTTAATTAATAGTTATTGGTAGATGGGAAAGATAACAGCAATACAAAGTCGTCTTTAGGAGTCTGTTGGGGTGGGAAGGAGTCCAAACTTGAAATGAAATAGGAGGAGATTGTCTATTATATGAGTTTCCATTACCGGTACCAAATCTAGTATTTATGCATATTAAGGCAGTATTTTATGGTTTATAGATGTGTAACTTCGCCGTTTTAGCGAATTTCCAGAATGGAATTCAGCTATTGCAGCCACTGTCATGACGCGACTTCAGTCCGGGACTATGGCAGAAATTTGTTTTGAAGTCCCTAGAAACCGAAAATGATATTCACTAAGAGTTTTATATATATATATATATATATATATATATATATATATATATATATATATATATATATATATATATATATATATATGTATATATACTGTGTGAGTTTTTTGAAAGTGCCATTTTTATTACTTTTAAATTTATTTACTTAAAATTACTTTTAAATAACACTTGCAGATATCGACGGGGACAACCGATTGCTATAGTCGGGAGCTTTATAGCTCTGATGGTTTTCAAGCTATGGTACAAACTTGTAGATTTTTAAATGAGACTATATATTAATTTTTCGATAAACCAGATCTAGTGCATTAATTAACAACATAAATGAGCAAAAAAAAATTTTTTACCCAAGTTTAATTTTTTAATTTTTCTTTAACTTATCAGATAGGCGGTAAAAATATGCATATGTACTTGAGGCTACTTCAACCGAGAATGTTCTGGTTGGTAACATTTCCATTACATCCAAGAAAAGAACGTTTTCCAGTACCATTTCTATGATACAAATTTGGTTGTAATAAAAATGGCAACTCTCAAAAAACTCACATGGTATATGTGTCCGCACGATAACTCTCGAACGAAATGTCTTACTTTTACGAAATTGGGTGAAAATACTGTAAGTTCCAAATCGTTGGACGTGTTCGTTAACCAAACACGTCCGATGTCCGAAACATGGTTTTTTGGCAAAACTTCCCCTTATTCAAAAATTTTTGCGACTTTTTTATTGAAACAGGAAGAAAAATCACACAAAAAAGGTCTTTAAACTATTATTCTATGTCAACCGAGAAAAACTAATTTTTGTAAACGGAAATTTGCAGGATGCAGGATGCTGCGACAGGGGTATTTTCAGGTTAAATAAAAAAATTACTATCCACTTTTTTTTCACAGTTTGTTCATTGAGGTTTTCCCGAATATGAAAAAAGTTTTTGAAAAAAAAGAATGCTGTTATAGTTTGTAAAAAAGGGAGCGAGTTGGTCAATGTGATTTAGAGATGCAACCAATTTAAAAAACACACCATAAAAGTGTATTATCTTCGAAAATAATCCACCCTGTATATAAATTTTGCATATGTATACATATATTACAACCTTTAATTTACCACGGTAACTGATATTTTCATTTTGCAGCGTTAGAGTTTTTCTGTAATTTTTCCTTTAAAATATTTAATGACAAAACAATAATATTAGAATATAATACCGTAACACACAAAACGAAAATAAATGTGGGAAATATGGGATGAGGGTAAAACGGGGAGTTGTGTAATTTGAGCTTTTATTTATCTAATTTTCATATTTCCCTTTGTGTTTTACGTGTACACGTATCATTTATATGTATAATTTTTATTGTATATTATTCATAAAATTCTCGTTACCGTACGGATCATAAAATCTTCGTCTATTTATTAAAACATTATCAAATTCCCCTTCCACGGCCCCCTCTTCAGTATTTATATAGTATGTATCAATTAGAGGAATGCCTCAAGGCTCAAATTGGTTTTAGATTAAAATTTCGTTTTTCCTAAAAACCTGTTTCATTTTGTTAATTTTTGTTTAGTACTTTTGAAAAATAAATTTATTGGCTTCATGTTATTTTTTTCCAGAAAGTTATTAGTGGTATCAGATTGAATTGGAAGAACCGAAAATGTTTAGCATGATGTGATTTTAGGTTAATAATTCATCAGTGGCGTTTCGTGACATCAAATTTGACCGACATAACATATTTCGTTATAAAAAGTAGCTGGTGAGGTTAGTTAAGGTTGGGTTAGTTAAGTTAGTTTTGACAATATACTTCGATTTTGACATAAAAACTAGGTGGTGAGGTTACTTAAGGTTAGGTTAGTTTAGTTAGTTTTGACAATATACTTCGCCTTTGGTATAAAAAGTAGGTGGTGCGGTTAGAAAAGGTTAGGTTAGGTTAGTTTAGTTAGTTTTGACAATATACTTCGACTTTGATACAAAAACTAGGTGGTGAGGTTAGTTAATGTTAGGTTAGTTTAGTTAGTTTTGACAATATACTTCGACTTTGGTATAAAAAATAAGTGGTAAGGTTAGGTTAGGTTAGCTTAGTTAGTTTTGACAATATAAAAGATTTTTGTCAGTTTACATAACATATATGTTTTCATAACATATTTTGGATTATAAAAGATTTTTGTCAGAAAAAATTAATTAAGAAATAAAAACTGCATAGTTAGTCTACTTTTAAGTTTACAAAACTGCATAACATTTAAAATACCCCTATTGCAACATCTGCATAACATAGCGCATTTCCAAATATTGGGCACTGACGGATCTCATCTAAGACCTGTATCCATTTAAAATAGTTTAGCTTTTTAATAGTGAAACAATTTTCAAAATCAGTTCAGTAATTAAATTTGGGGCTTTTGGGTCCTCAGGGCCCTAACGGATCTCATATAGTGTAGCATATATCCATTTAACAATATAATATTATATTACATAACTATAATTTTCGATTTTTTTTCTAGGTATGCAAATATATATAAATTATATTTTCTCTCTAAAGGAGGACATCATACAAAAATTTCCTTTCCATAACGTACTTTTAAAAAATCTGGCTAACTTTAATTTAAAAAGATGAGACAGAGCTATTATTATTATAACACATACATACATGTTGAATAACTAACTAGCACTTGTTTTATCTAGAAAAGAATTGCTAAAACGATGAAGCATTTATTGTAAAAAATTCAACAAATTTCTTAATTTTTCCTAAAAGCTATTTCACTTAGAACAATGCTTTAAAAGTTTATCTTATGTAATTATTTACGCTCTTTTCGATGGTGTAAAAAAAATTAAGAATATTTTTGATTTCTGGCCAAATTTTGCAAAAAACCACAAAAAATGGCGAAAAATGGCCAAAAAAGCTACTTCTGGGCATCCGACGTGTTGGGCCCGCTCTAGCGTTTACGCCGCCCCGGACAAAAGGGAATAATCCCGCCCCGGTGCAAAACATTTCTTTTTGCTCGCTGTGTATCAAAATTCCGCCCTTTTTTTTTACACTGGCGACCTTTTTTTTCTTTCGCTTGTCAGCTGTAAAAATGACGCCCCTTTTTTATCAAATTCCCACCCTTACAATTTACCGCCTCGGGCAAACCTTGTTATTTTTTGGTTTCTCACTTGCAAAATACCACCAAAATTTACAAAAATCCCGCCCTGAGAATTTGCCGCCCCGGGCAAATGCCCGGGTTGCCCCCCCTGGAGCGGGCCCTGCGACGTGTCTGGCTGACGACCTTATCCGAGCGAATCCGGATTCCAGCTCGCATACCAAATTTCATAAGCATTAAACCTTTCGTTCGAGAGTTATCGCGTACACACATAAATACATACATACATACATATATATATATATATATATATATATATATATATATATATATATATATATATATATATATGTATATATATAATCCTTAGTGTAGTATATTTTCGGGTTCTAGAGGTCTTACCATAAGAGCTGTTGTAATAGCTGAATTTCCAGAATGGAGATTCCCTAAAATTGAAAACGAAACAAATTCTCGAATAATAACACCAACTTGAAACGAACGCGACTTGTCGAACATATAGGTTTCTACAAGGATCTTAAAATAATCATAGTTAAATAAAATTAATGTATCTACCTATCTTTTAAATTATTACGATTTTTACTAGAAAAATGTGTCTGATTGTTTTTGCAATTTCAATTAAAACAAGTTCCCAGATGTCGCTACCTGCAGAAAGACAGGCCACGCTATTGATGTAAGCTACTACGCTACTAACAAGGCAACCAGCCCCAGCAAGAGATTTGAATTGTTTGTTATAATACTTCCTAGAAAAAATAACAATAATTGCACAATACCTTACTACATTATACGCTTTAAGATTATGATATTTAATACTGTTGAAGCCAGTACATTTTTGTCTTGGGGCTAGCCTCAGAAGCTTCAAAGAACGAGACGTCACTGTAATTCATTTATTCCAAACATATTTAAACAGATTTACCTGTTTATTGTGCAAAATTTAGATTTTTAGCATCATTTTTCATTGTAAAATTAAAAATGCTCCATTTTTTTTCGACTACGTTCCAACACAAAATTTTTTCAGGATTTTCCCTTTCAATTTTTTTTTCAAACTTTTTAGTTTTATCTGATTTTCATCATTATTTCCGTAATAACCCAATCTCCTTAAATTTATCGAAAATTGAAGTAATAAAATTGATGATATAAACGTTCAATAAAATCGGTTTTTATAAAAATTTATTATCTTTAAAATAATAATTCAAGTAGGTTTATGTGTGAGTAATTACACTTAATAATTATTCGATTACGGATTTAGTAATCAGACTCAATCCTCAATCAGTTAAGATTTTAATAGTCCGACTTAATCTTCAATCCATTACGATTTTCCTAGAATATATAATATATATATCAAGAAACCACAATTTACTATTTGATTTTATACACATAAGAAATACGTCATATGTTCAATTTTACGACTTTTATACAAAATATTAACTACTGACAAACAATGAACTTAATTACTTAAAAAAACAATGTCTTAAACAATTTGCAACATGGTTTTAGATCTAAACGATCTACTTCAACTGCTCTGTTTGAATTTTACGAATATTTATCAAAAGCGTTAGATGACGGACTAACTGTGTTTGGATTGTCCTTTGACCTGAGTGGTCAATCACGGTTATCTTCTGAAGAAACTGGAAGCCATGGGAATCCGAGGCAATGTTAATGATTTGGTAAAATTATGCTTAAGTAATCGAAAATAGGTAGTCGAAATTCAAGGACAACAGTCAGTAGAAAATAGCTCAATATTGGTGTACCACAAGGTAGTAATCTTGGGCCTCTGCTTTTTATTTGTTTTATTAACGACCTACTAGAACTTGTAGTCGATGCAAAATTAATAATTTATGTTGATGATGTTACTGCACTTATAAAGATGCCGACTCTACTTATAAAGATGCAAAAAAATCGGTAACAAAGGTGCTAAAAATGTTTCAAGAATGGTGTTATAGGAATCAGTTAATTGTAAATTTGCAAAAATCGGCACTGGTGAATTTTAAATTAAGACAATCATATAACGAAAATGTGAAATTTCCAATTTGTCAGAGCCGAAATCGAAGGTCTGTTACAACTCCACCATAAACTAAGTTTTAAAAAGGCAAAATCATTGAAAATGTATTATTTATAGACGAATTCTTCATTTTTTGTACCAGAAAAATTTATTTGTAATTATATACAGCAAGGATTCTTTTTATAACACACTCTGATCAGATAGAAATGCAATTATATTTCTATCTCTTTTTAAATACAAATTTAGAATATACAGGCCGATAACTATGACTTGCGATTTCGATGTGTATAGAATACAAATGTATATGATAATTGTTTGCAATACATTTTAGTGCAAATTATGCTTTTATAAAAAATAAATGTATTTTGTATTAAAAATGCATTTCATGTTTAATATATGAAACATTCTGTATACAAATTATATATTCGTAGTATATGCTTAAAAGAAACAAAAATATATTCCTTTCTTTTTTAAAAAGATTACTAAACATGTTTTTTTCTTTCTCGCACGTGTATTATAAAAAGAATCCTTTCTGTAATTATATATTTAACAGTTTAATATTTAACAACTATATATTTAACTGTTGTTCTGGGACGATATAGTAACAAACAATTCATTTAGTTATTTTCTAGAACTCTCTTATAAAATGATTCTGACACCGTTTTTGCGTAGACCAAAATTCTGTTTGGTCTAGACTGAGCCCATTTTTGAAGCATTACATAGAAAAAGACAAAAAAACTTACAATATTATAATAATAAAAAAAAAATTATTTACCCCAAGGGTGAATTGAACCCGTAACTTTTATATTATAAGACACGAACCACGCCACCAAGCTATACGCTTGTATTTGCTGCATTTCAAACAGTTCAGTGTATTCTTAATGACGTCATTAAACACAATCTTACCGGCATGGCATGATGTATTTTCACAATGTGTGATTCGCATAGTCATCAGTGTCGCCGTCTATACATATAATGGTCGTGTGCTCTGTTTTCAATATACCTACACTATCTGACTGTGAACGGCTGTAGTTACATTTCTAATAAAATAATAATTCATTTAAATAATGTTTTCACAAATAATACGGTTTTGTACGACTTGGCATAATGTATTTCGATTGTTCGAGATCTGTTCCCGTTCGTCTTAAATTATTATTTGAATTAGAATCCGTTGAATGTGTCAGTGCGTAGAACATTTTGCAGATGTTCACGAAACTTTCAACACAAATTAATTTTCATTGTTTCAAGATAATAAGTTTTTGAAATACAGTGTACACCAGAAATTCAATGGTACGTAGTGGTCGGTGCAAATTTAGGGGGAAGTACGTAATATCGGAAGATCAGGGGCGTCGGCTAACTTTTATGTGAGGGGTTGGTAAATATTATTCATCTGAATTTATTTAAAACAAAACTATTCTAAGAAACAACTTACACGTAAAATTCAATTCTATAGATAAAGAAGATAGATTCATCAGCGTATAAGACGCCAAATAGCCGAAGCTGACAAAAATTCTAGAATGTTCTATTCGTCAACTAACAAATATATCGAAAAACCGGTTATACCATTTAATTGATCATCAAAAAAAAGACGAAATATCACATTATGATAAATGTTCTAGAATATTCTATTCTGGCTGGCGAACAGATCATTCTAGAATGTTGGCCAAAATGGAACATTTAGTTTAAATTAGTTTAATTTTGGTTGTCAAATGGTACAATCAATTTTTCAATATCTTTGCTAATTGACAATTAGAATATTCTAGAACATTTACCAAAATGTGCTATTTGGTCTCTTTTTAGGTAACCAATTCAATGGCGACGTCTGTGTTTGGATATCTTTGCTAGTTTACGAATAGAATATTCCAGAACATTTGTGAGGATATGCTATTTGGCCTCTTTTTCGATGACCAATTAAATGCTGTAATTGATGTGCTGCTTAATCTCATTTTTAGTGACTAATTCAATAGTGTAGTCTGTTTTTTGATACCTCTTCTAGTTGACGATTAGAATATTCTAGAATTTTACGTTATTCAGTTTGCATTTGCATTTTGCATATTACGTATGCAGAATATGTGCATATATGTATGCAATAAAATTTAAAAATTTTTAGTCTACGAGACCCTCATACAATATTACTCACGGTCCTGACTGTGGCTTGGTACATACATAAATTTTCACCAACACAGATAAACGATAACATATCTGTGAGAGGAGAACCCCACTAAGTCGTTGACGTCACTATGTAAAATCGGAGTATGTACCATTGGATGTCCACTGTAGTTTGAATAAAAAATTCCTAACCTAATTCCTGTCGATATACCGTTTATCGAAATGAAATATAAACAAACATTTGCCGTGCACGGGAGCGTTTAAGAATTTTTTCTATCGGAAATAAGTAGATGAAAATCTATTTGGACGTTGAAACATGTAAATATTTATTTTCTTATTTCGTCAAACGTAAATAAACACACGGCCATTTTGTTGTTGTTTGTGAGGTTAGGATTTCAATTATCGTATTTGACAGTTCATTGACGTAATATAAATAATTTTGATTCGGTAATTAAATTCGGGCAACATAATATTGCAATTACTTAATTGTTTGAAAATTATTCTTGGAAACTTTATAATTATTGAAAATGTAATTTTCAATAGATATTCAATTGAAAATTTTCGTGGTACATAACATTATGTAAATTACTTATTCCATTATATCCATATTAATAATTAATATTGTCTGACAGTAATAGGCAGTAATAATAATATTAGTATATTTAATGAAAGTACAATTAAATGTCCTGTAGAACAAGGAAAGTATTGTGTTCTACATACGACATAACATCAACACATGTGTGTTTCCCCATATACCGTGCGTACACTGAAAAATTCGTTAAATGCGTGTAAGATACGCGCTAGAAAGTTTCCCGCCGTTTGGAGATCGTTTATGAGGGTCAGTTACGTCATTATATGGTAATTTGGTTCCGTATATCCTCGGAAGTTATCGATATAACCTAATCGAAATGATTTTAAATGAGTCTTCTATTTTTCGAAATTTTTTGTATTTACGGTTAACACCTTCTTAATACTTTCGGACTAAGATTGGCACCTCATTCATTATTGTGAGTAACTATGTATAGTAGGTATGTATTTTAGTGGCAAAAGATGTTTTGTGCCTTCAAAACAAGCCCTAAGCGTGTTTGTAGAAAACTGTGGATAGCAGTGTGCCAACGAGTGGTTGATACCGCTTAAGGCATTTAGTTAGTCGCTGTCGGTCACTCAATGCACAACGCATTATGTTGTATTGTTGGACCATTGTTAGCTTGGACCCCACCATGCTCCGTCCGACAATACGTGTTTTGTAATTGTGTCTGTGACAACTAACACAGTTGCAAAGATCAAACCAACACCACTACACACAGTGTGTACCTACACAACATAGTGGTGGGAAATAGAGGGGATTTATTGTCTACATTGGTATCACTAGTGCAGAGATAGTAACTTGGCTTCTGATTATTCTGTGCTTCAAAACAATTCTTTTTTTTACTTCAAATTAATGATGTCGGGGCGAGAAGCAGTTAATCGATTAATCGACTAAAATTGTTTTTCAAATAAAATTAGTCATTAGTCGGAAATATCGAGCACAGAGTAGTCGACTAATCGACTAAATTTTTAGTCAAATTCATAGTAAGGTAACCTATGTAACTCTTTCAAAAATCAGGTTTCTTTTCGAATTTAATTATGGACTTTTAAGATTTTTCTTTAAAAAAAAAGACAGATATGAAATATCCCAATATATTAATCATATAAAAGTGAAAAATCATATAGATAAATAATTTTTAAGTTCCCATTTTTTGAAGTCCAACAAATAATACAGAAAAATTGTTAAATTAGTCGTTTTTAGTCATTTGAAAAAAAATTAATCATTTTAATCATTTAATCGAAGGTAAAATAGTCGACTAAAATATGATTAAATGTAAACAAAATTAGTCGACTAAACCGAGTAATCGATTAATCATCCGACATCACTACTTCAAATAATTAAGTAGATTTATATATAGACTACACACGTTTGATTTAAGTTGTTAAAATGAAAATAATCTTATTCCATATAATGTTAAAGAAATTATAATTTTCCAAACAAGTCACCCATTATTCTAATGCAGCAATCAAACACTAATTTCAAACTGGCAATTTACTTTTTTTTCAAATCGTTAAATCAGTTACCGGTAAAATTTCATTCAAATTGTCCGGAATTGTTCATTCAGACATCCGGTATTCCCCGTTTACACGTATGTGTCTATATTTGTACGATACATCAATTATTCAAAGCGAAATATCACTATAACAATTATGAATTGTTTACGGAGACTAAAACTTTGTTACTTACATATATATACCGGCTGTTTCAAATTGACGCAACATACAAAATACACATGATAATAAGAGAAATACAATAAATATCGTAAATCGGTGTGAATAGGCCTCACATCGAATTTTTTCTTTACGAGTACCAATAATCAAAAATTGTTGGAAATATCTCTAGTTTTTAAAAAAAATCACAAAAATCATGTATTTTCTACTCTATGGTAAATTGGGGGTCAAAAGAAACGATAAAAGTGTGAATGGAAATGATCAGTAGGCTCGACCAAACTAGAAATTTAAATATAACATAATTTCGAATTTTCTAAAAGGAATAATACTTCATGATTTTATGTAGAAATAAACATAAAATCTAGAATGAAGTTTATAAAGTATGGATGCGTTTATAAAAATCTCGAATGACTTTATCCGTTCCTAATCACCCCACATTCGTTCCTTTATACCTCATATAACATCCTTGTTATCCTATATGTCTTAGCTATTCACACCTCTTCCGTCCCTATGATCCTCCAACTTAACCCAAATGTCAAGTCCACGTGATTTTCTTTTAAAAACAACAAAATAAATAAAAGTTTTCCATAAGAACGTCAAATTAAATTGTTTTTAGATAGAGTTTTAAGAAACAAAAAATAACTGTTTGAGGACGTCAATCTAAATTGATTTTTTAATATTTTTGATCCAATTTCAAGCTTAATCACTATTGCTACTTGAACGAATAATTACTGTAATTTAAGAAAGATTCACCCATCTGTCTCGATTCACTCCGATTTGCAGGTAATTATTGCTGAATAAAAGTGTTATATTTCTCTCTTTCTAACACATTCATTTTGTATATTGCCCGAATTTCAAACAGTTGGTATAAAGTTACTGTATATATATATATATATATATATATATATATATATATATATATATATATATATATATATATATATTTATATATATATGTGTTGTGTATGTTGTATTGTGTCTGGTAAATTTTCTTTATATTGTTCGTAATTTTATCGAGATATATTCGAGTGAATGAATTTGTTTGAGAAATTCAATAGAGTTAAATTCTAGGTGAATAATTTGATGTAATAGAGTGAAATTGACTTTTTCGATGGGATTACATCGAAATTGTCTAGCATCAACTTTTCAAGTGGATCCTAGACCGTTTCTTTAGAACAGTGTTTTTCAACCTTTTTCATGGCGCGACCCCCCTGGTATAGAAAAATATTTCGCGACCCCTACCCTCTGCTATTTCTAACCTTTATTTTATTTTATGTTATAAATATCGGATCCGTTCATCGTTACTGATTATTTTCAGTTAGGTGTCAATTAAATACGTAACAAAGGACTATATCAACATCGAAGTTGACGACTTATAGTAGCTACTGAACGCGCGCGTGACTTGCGTGAGCGAGACATAGCGCGACATGATGAGTGCTGTGTGGAGCATCAGGCGAGCAAAGGATGACATTTTGGAATTATTTAAATTGTGAATTCGCTTTGAATTGTGTTTAATTTTATTGAATTGACTTTTTGTTTGTTTAGTAGTTGCTCACTGTCTTTTATTGTCTAACATCCAAAATTCTGTGCTCATTGTAATTATTGAAAATGGATGAGTTTCTGGAAAGACATGCACAACCGTCAACTTCAAGTTCCATTGAGAGTAGTCAAGCGAAAGTATGAAGCCATCACATTAATGTAACCTTTAATTAACCTTTTTTTTTTATTAAATATTATATATTGAACTAGAGTGGTTTTATTGTTAAAGTAACTGCGACCCCAGGGGGTCGCGACCTTCAGGTTGAAAAACACTGCTTTAGAACATTTTGATTGAAAAGAATAAATGTTTGAGTGTTTAGGCGCCATCTTATATTTTCTTTTATTCATTTCATTTCGCTTCAACTGAATACAGTGCGACGAAAAATTTAACTGGGCCGAAACTGTATTCAGACGATCATTGTTTTTTGTTACTGCTATTTTTTTTTATAGTGGTTTTGAGAAGAGGTTGAAATATTGAGCGGAATGGTCAAGCTGGTACACACATGTATTTATATTACCGCATGCTTTTATCACGTACTGTATCAATAAAACAAAAAGTAGGTATTGACAATCTGATTTCGTATTATTATGCGGCCCATACACGGTTCAACTTGTTGTACAACATGTTGAATCGTGTGTGGGGCAGTTGGTCAACTATTTTGATGGTTGCATAAACGGTTGAAGTAAAATCAAAATATTTTGATTTTACGTGAGCGGAGCAAATGGTCTATGAACATATTGTACTGTGTGTGGGGTAGTTGAACAACAAAACCAGTACATATATGGTGTAAAGGGTGTAAATCAACAAAATAATTACAGCGGTAACAATTGGAAAGTTTAAATATTTGATTTTGTTTGTTATTTTCAATAGCTTGCGGTGATACCGCACTTGAAAATTTTAAATTTTCAAAAGAATTTTCCGTTGCAAGAAACCTTAATGTAATTTCCAAGCGTGTTTTTACAGAAATTGCATCACGCATAAACGTATCTTCTTTGCTTATTAAAGGTGTTATTTTTACTAAAATATCATTAAAAATTTCTTCGTTCATTCGCATATAATTTTTATAATCGTCTGGTTCAGATTCACTAATTTTTTTAAATAGTTTTTCATTAGAAAACTTTTTTCCAACCACTCTTTGCTCCATTTTCTTTTTTTTCGTTTACTCAAGCTTTCTTTACTAATTTCTTCAATTACTGCTAAGGCAAGAATTTTATCCATAATTTTAACAAATTTCTCTTTTTCAAGAATTGTGAATAACTGAAGTTGGACAACAAGTTGAATGAATAGTTTAATAGTGTATGACAAACAGTTCAACTTGTAGTACAACTAGGTTGTTTAACAAGTTGAACCGTGTATAGACCGCATTACAATCGGCGTAACAAAATAAACACTGAAGATATTATAATAAAAATTATATGTTATATTTTTTGTCTCGATTGGTAGCACATGTTCACGTATACGTGTGTCTCTATCTCAAAATCATTTTTCTTTGTTTTCCAACAATATATTGACGATTGTTCCAAACAATTTTCAAAAACAATAGACAATATAGGTTCGTTTAATCGTTTACAGGTTGATCCAATTTATGTGCCGAGGAATTAAGAGTGCACGATTGCGTAATAACAATTTATGTTATTTGATGGGAATGATGGCGATGCTGGGTAGTTGAATAATTGCCATTCTCAAAATGTTTTACATTGTCAAAAAAAAATTATTATATAATTGATGGGTGGTTCAGGCATTATAATCAAAATTTCAGTTAATTAGTAGTATTGTTAAGTGTTAATGTTAAGTGGAAACATATAAGGCAAGAGAGATTATCACGTTCCATTCAAATCTGAATATCTGTACGTACTAGTGATGTCCAACTGTCGAGCAGTTAGTCAATTAATTATTCGACTAAAGTTGTTTTTCAGACAAAATTAGTCATTAGTCGAAAATATCGAACGAACCGTAGTCGACTAATCGACTAAATTTTTAGTCGAATCTCGTAAATAGTCTAACCTATGCAACTCTTTCAAAAACAATGTTTTCTATTGAATTTAATTATTTAACTTTGACTTTTAATATATTTTTTAAGAAAAAAAAGATATGAATGACGTATTACAATATGTCAATCACATAAATGTGAAAAATTATACAAATAGGTAGATAAATTTTTAGTTTTTGTTTTTTGAAGCTTAATAAATAATATACAAAAATTAATAAATTAGTCACTTTTAGTTATTTAAAAAAAATTAATCATATTAGTCATTTAGTCGAAGTTAAAATAGTCGACTAAAAATGACTACATGTAAACAAAATTAGTCGACTAAATCGACTAATCGATTAATTATCCGACATCACTAATCTGTACATGTAGCGGTTTCATTTATTGCATAAAAGTTCTAAAATTCTATAAATTTCGCGTGGTACAAATTGTAAGAAATATATTTTTTGAACTGTCAACAGCCTAATATTACCCATGACTTAAGTTATTAGTAAATTATTTTCTGACATTCTTAACACCTTGACGGTCATTGACGTCCTAAGACGTCACGTGAAACATTACTAACTCATACGCCATGTTGTATGAAGTCAATAATTCCATATAAAGTGTATTTTAGTGTTTTGTCATTATAGGTTATGACCGCCATGGTGTTAAATTTTATTTTTCATAACAAGTTAATAGAAGAAGTAGAAGCCACTTAATACAAGAATCAATTCAATTGTAAGAGAAAATACCTTCCATTAATGATATCATCAAAGTGAATATTTTAATTTTTTCAAATTGAACGTTATGGTATTGGGCTACTTTTGGGATGCAAATTTGAAAATTTTGAGACGTAAGGATTTAAACAGGCTTGTGTATATAACAACGCCACCAAATTCGATTGATTTATTATTATTTCAATAATTTCATTTTTACGATCAAAATTCATTGATTCCGTTTTTTTAAAAATGAGACTTTAAGTAACACTGATTGATTCAAAAGAATAATAATTTATTCGATTGATTTTATCAAAACGAAAATTCAAATTAATTCTGTCGAGAAAAAACCCGTGGGAACCGAAACGATTAGATTGCATTACACATTTAAAACTCAAAGTTTCGAGTAAGTCCCTAAACGTTTTAGTAACCGGCTAATGATATTATTGAAAAACTTTGCCAGAAAAAAAAAATTTCAAAGCTAAACCCCACAACTGAGATAAATAACAACATTTAAAATAGTTTTTATAGTCCAACGAAATCCCAAAATGTAAATTTTAAATGTTTTTACAAAAGAAACAAAAAATGAGCAAAAATTCTTTATTACTTGTAATACGACAGCATGCAAGTAAGTTTTCGCCGCTAATAACACATATATATGTCGGTAGAAACAGTTTTACAATTCCCAAGCGCTATTGCCATTACATCATAAAGTTTTTAACAGTTTACAAGTTTGCCGGAATGTTACGCTGTTAACTTTTCAGTGTACACATTCAGACATACATTTAATGTCCTTGAAATAATATTTGCAGATGTTTTTTGAAAATCATTTCCATCTTTTTACGAAAATCGTACAATTAATTGTGTAGTGTATACAATAAAATAAAAATGATACATTGCGCAATGCTTTTTAAACGCATGCATATTTATCTAACTATCTACAGAATATCTGTTGTGAACGTATTTATAAATCCATCGTAATATTTTGTCGTGGTGGGGATGAGAGTGGGGATATATGAATGGGAATATATCTATGTATAATATTTACAGTTAACTAGACGCAATCGGCTAAATAACGAATAAAATTTCAAACGGTTTTTTTTTTGTTTTTGCATCGTTGTTTTCGAGTTTTTTTTTTGGCTATTTTTATTTTGCAAGCTACTATTATAAAACGTGTTAAAATAATGCGCAAACTGATTTGAAATTAAAAAAAACAAGATTTTTTTTTTTTTTAAATATGAGATGGAAAATATAATCGTATTTTATATACTTGTGAAGTAAGCCTTGTGACTTATGTTTTGTCAAACTATTTTTCAATGAATACATTAATGGAAAACATTTGTTAATAATTATATGTTTTGTTTACTTGGTACAGTGCCCCTTGCGGCGCTTTCTGTTAAAACTGGTGGAATAATTTTGTAAATTATTTTCATATAGATGAGGCAGTTGTTCAATTAAAATCATTTAATTTTGTTATTTTAGAACCTTTTGTGTAATTAATTCATAATACTATCACAGATGGTGTTAGTGTTTTCCGAATATATTTAAGTAAAAATACGATTTATTTAAAAGACGGCCCTGTATGTTTACATAAAGGGTGAAAGAAAGAAATATGAACGTATAAAAGAATTCCCCGAAGCGTTTTGTACACGTTAATATTTTATAAATGTTTTCTAATATTTTAAATTTATTTCCATATTTTAAAGAAAGATAAACATAAGTCAATTTCTTTTAGAATTTATTTTATCATTTGCTATTTATTTTCGTTGTTTACAGAGAGCGAATCAGAAAAATATGTAACCAAGAAAAGTTGCGCATTACTAAGTCATGAATTAATTTTTATATTCTTAACAAGTTTAATCACTACGGATCAGTAGGTATATTTAGTTTATTACTAATCATTAGTACTTGCTACTTGCGCATAGAAAATTACGTTTAACCACATTAAAACATTACTAGTCAGTCAGTGGTAAAATTGCGAGTGCAATACTCTATTAGTCATTAAAACCCTCCAAATCTTCAATCATTATTAAGTATCGAAAATTTTTCAAATCAAACAGCATTCGTGTTTTATGTATGCAGGTATATCGTACATGATGTGATTAATGTGAATAAAAATGATAATATATTTTCATAAAACATACATATACTGTGTGAGTTTTTCGAGAGTTGCCATTTTTATCACAGCCAAACCGTTGATTTAATCGAAAAATTGTTCAAATAAGAGTTGGAGATATCGACGGGGGCAACCTATTGGTATAGTCAGGAGCTTTATAGCCCTTATGGTTTTCCAGCTATGCTACAAACTTATAGATTTTTAAATGGGACTATATATTAATTTTTCGATAAAACTGATCTAATGTATTAATTAATAACATAAATGAGTAAAAAATTTTTTTTTACTCAAGTTTAATTTTCTAATTTTTCTTTAATTTATCAGTTAGGCGGTAAAAATATGCATATGTACTTGAGGCTACTTCAACCAATAGTGTTTTTCTTGGTTACATTTCCATTACATCCAAGAAAAAAACCTTTTCCAGTACCATTTCTATCATAAAAATTTGGTTGTAATAGAAATGGCAACTCTCAAAAAACTCACATGGTATATACAACTCACACCTATTATCTGTCTATCTGCCTGCATATACAAAACACGATGTTGTTTGATCCGAAAAATTTCCGATATGTAATCATTATATAAACGGACCTTTTGATTTAGTTTTTGATTCGAATAAAATTTAGTTTTTATAACATGTGCTAATTTAGAGATAAGAAAGACGTCTCCAGTACCATATCTAGTTATTATTCTCACCAAGTGAAAAAATAATTTTTCAAATAATGCCGTTTCAAAAATGAAATACAACACGTCGCCACTGTCGACAATAAACTCAAATTGTCTTTCTGTCTAATATGTAAAAGACTCTCAACGGATTTAAAAAGAAAAACACATAAACTTGAAGATACTTATCAGGACAGAAAAGGCAATTCCCGACAGAATAACATAATATTTGTATCGTATTAATAAAAAAAAAAATGTCTAAGTAATTTTTATTGTAATTTTTCCGAAAGTGGTATGAAAATTTTATTTAAATTTCAAATAATTCCCTACAATAAAAGACATTCACGAGATAAATTCAATTTAATTCCTTGTACTGTATTGCCGAGTAATTTCTGAATACATTTAAATATTGTTTTTATACTCTTATTGCTGTCATACACGGATCCGTATACACAGATGTAGAAGCATGGATACACACTGCCTATGTTACTGCCTACGTCAGTATATAAACACTGCACAGGGCAACGCTTCGGGCATCTATAAATGAACGTCACTATTCTCTAATATTTGCGGTGACACTTAAGGTGTGGATTGATATCTCAATTTTCATTTAGCCGTTGGCAGTGGATATGTTAATGACCGAAATGGGTATTGTAGGGTTCGCCATTGGTCGTCATTTTTCATTTATTTATTTATAGAAAATTTAAATTGATATTTAAATTTCAAGTTTTCGCAGGATGCGAACTTCACAAAATTAAAAGTATCGAATTAGCGAAGTACTGGTTCCGGAATCATCCCAAATATCACAAAATAGACGAAAAAAGGTCTAATAAAATATTTTTAACCCTAGAATGGACACTAGGATCTTAGACTTAATATACCCGATGTACATTTTAAGTAATTTAACATGGAAATGTTTTTGCGCTGGGGTACAGATGGAAATATCGGTGACGCCAAAAATGTAACGCTACGCATAGTGCGTACATTAAGAGCGTCTGAGATCACGCACAAATAAATTTTGAGTAATATACCAGGTGTCCCATTTGGATGTATACATACGATTTGCATGTTAATTTTTAATATTGGATTCCCATAAGGAAAAAGTTATGTCACGAGAGTGCTTTGAACAAACTAATAATACTAATTTAATATTATAACTACTGTTACTATAGCTTTAACAATAATAATACAGTAAAATAAAGAAATGAATGTCGCAATTTTCAAGCAATTCACATTTTTATATAATAAATACTTGTGTCATCTGCTGTAAATTCAAAAAGACATTTTTTTATTTTCTTGAAAGTAAATATTAAAATAATAAAAATACCAAAAAAATATTCTGTTGAAGGAGTAGTGCAGGTAATTTGGTGAAAGAAAATTACCAAAAATAGGAATATGTTTATCCAAAGCATTCTTGTGACATAACTTTTTCCTTATGGGAATCCAATGTTAAAAATTAACATGTAAATCGTATGTATACATCCGGCCAGGACACCCAGTATATATAGACTTGTCAGGCCTCAAGTATCCTCTCTAAGGTTAAACTGAAAAAAGAAATATACATTAGTACAATTTCAAATAATTTTTCAAATTTGCACTCATGCAAAAGTTTTACACACAAAATATATCCGACATAAAAACCCGTTATACTAAATATTATAAATTTGATTGCCTTTTAGCGAATTTACAGAATGGAATTCAGCTATTACAGCCACTGCCATGACGCGACTTGAACCCGGGGCCATGGCAGAAATTTGTTTTGAGGTTTCTAGAAACCGAAAATAATATTCACTAAAATTTATATATATATATATATATATATATATATATATATATATATATATATATATATATATATATATATATATATATATATATATATATATATATATATATATATATATATATATATATATGTATACGTCGGATGCCAGGAACATGGTTTTTGTTCTTGCAAAAAATTAATTTTTTGCCAAAATTTCCACTTATTCAAAAATTTTTGGGAAATTTTTTTACACCATTTAAAAGACGAGAAAAAATTACATAAAAAAGGTCTTTAAACTATTCTTCTATATCAACTAGTTTCCGAGAAAAACTAATTTTTATAAACGGAAATTCGCTATGTTATGCAGGATGCTGCGACAGGAGTATTTTAGATAATTAGTAGAATTGTGACGGGGAAGAGAGGCGCAGGTACAGTGGGTATTTGTGAAAATGTGAAAAGGGGCACTTTCATGCTCTATTATCGTATAGTGGAATTTATAATACTTATATTAGCATAATTATTGCTGAAACGGGACAATTTTATTAATATATACGGTCAAATTAATTTTGTGACTATATCGGTCAATTGAGGTACAGTACGTTGAAAAATATACGTACCAATATAGTGGTGGTATTAACAATAATTTTTACAGTACGTGTAAAAAATACTAATAATCGGATTGAATAATCCTCATTTCATGAAGATCAATCAGTTGTTTTAAATTACTAAAAAAGGTTTTTTTTTTGGAAACATTTCGCAAAGTATTGACTTTTTCCAAACAATTTTATTGTTTGTGAAATATTTAACAAAATGATTTCTTTCAGTAGTGTCAACAAAAATATTTCTTTACTCTAAAGAATATTTTGATATAAAAAAATATTTTCTTGAGACTATTGAAAGAAATAATTTCTTTGATTCAAAAAACTTAACAAAAAAAAAGATATTTATACATCTATATCAAAAAAAAAAAAATATTGAAGGAAAGAAATATTTTGTTAACACTATTGAAAGAAATAATTTCTTTGAGTTAAAAAAATTTGTTTTATTTTTGAAAATTTAAAGAAAACTATTTCTTTACATTTAAAAGATTTTTTTGTTTAAATAAATCTTCTTTGAAGTAAAAAAATATTTTGTGACTACTGAAAAAATCATTTCTTTGAATCAAAAAAAAACTTTCATGATGCAAATATTTTCAAAACCCTTGATTTAAAATCTTCGATGTTGTTGTGAGAGCGTTGTGACGAGAAGTTTATTTTATTCCACAAGAAAAAAGTTAAATAATTACAAGAAGCTTCACCAACTAAAGTTTTTGTTGAGCTGTAAACTGTTTCAGTTAGAATTTATGATGCAGTTTTCTTAGAAATTCACATATTAATTTATTTGTTCAAACTACCTGTACGTATCAAAAGTTACACAAAAGTTGAGTTTTATCATTTTTGTACTGTGTCGTTCAAAAATTTCGGATTGTAACATTTTTATACTATTTCGCCGGGTGTGTAGTGACAATTTTTGAATGACACAGTATATAAACATTTTATATGAATAGTTTATTGTAAACAAAATTGAAAGGTATTTATTATTACAACTAAAACTTTTTCATTTCAAAATTTACAAACATAATTTACATTTGTGAAATAAAATTCTGTTCTATCGTATGCCGTGCGCTCTTGCCTTGTATCCCGTTTTTTCACCTCGTTCCATTATGGCGTATCATTAAATGGTTAAACTGGTATGTTTATTTTACTAGTGTTAGCTTTTTGCACACGTTTGGGTGGTACATGATCATTTACATATGTAAAATACATGTAAAATTAATAAAGAGCCAATTTTGAAAATGTTTCGGTAATTTAGAGTGACCGGCGATTCTGTAGGTGGGGGTAAAGAATGGGAAAATCACAAAAAAATGTTGTTATTTAACTATTAGACGCTAGGGATTTATTTTAAAATATTGAAAGAAGACTAAACACAAAGAGTCTTTGCGAACTCAAAGAATAATATAGAGATTTGTATTAATTTTTGCTTCCGAGACTACTAAAGTAGCGGAAGCACTTTGAAAAATAAAAAATTTTTCATTCCAAAACAAAATTTTTTACGCCCATTTTACGTTTTTGAACTTCCTGAGCAATTCTGGTTTGGTGTCTGACCGTCTGTCTGTGTGTCCCCAGTTTGCACCAAGTGGCATAACTTCTGAACTATTCGATTGTTTTTCGACAGTTTGGTTCCTAAATGATCCCCTATGAATTTAATAGCAATCGGAGTAACGGTAGCTACGCCGCTACCATGTCATTCCATTAATATACTAAATTGCACCAAGTGGCATAACTTCTGAACTATCCGATTGTTTTTAATGAAATTTTTAGAAATTATGCGATATGATTCCTAGATGATCCCCTACAAATTTCATTGCATTCGGAGTAATAGTATCTACGGCGCTACCATGAAATCCCATTGAATGTCAATACATATCTTATTTACTGCTAGTCCCACTTTGTTCAAATTTTTAAAGTATTTTGGGGGTTATTTTCTAAAACATTTTTGTTATAATTTCATAAATATTTTGAGTTACAACAATTTTTTATGAACTTTAAGGCGAAAATATAATTTTACGGTATATATATTTGGTAGAATACTGTTTTAAAGTCTCTTACGAGTACGAGGAAGTTGTGTGTCACACCTCATTGGCAGCGTATTGTAATATCTTCCTCTTAGGGAACTACTTTTGAATACGTTATTTTTTTAGTATTTAATAAACAAAATGTCAACAGTTGAACTAATTCTGTCGTATCGTTTGCGGTAAAAATTTTAAAAATTATTTTTTTAACATACACCTAGTGGGGGAATCCCTAGAGAATCACATAATAAAGACCTATTTAAAAAATACTCTTTAGAAACATTTAACGAATAAATCAACTGACACAGTAATTAATTCTGATATAGGTACAACATTTTACTAATTTGATAAAACGCCCAACTGGTACACTATTTTGACAGCTAATACAGTTTATATGGAAATGTTGACGTCGTACGACGTGGTTTGTGAATTAGAAGGCTTTCATTTGACATCTTATGACGTTAATGTAGGCATTTCTGGATGATTACCCAAAAAGTTTTAGTTATGAAAGTACTTAAATTTCTGGCGTATCTATGATTAACAAGTTTACGACTGGTGAGATCTATCATTACTATAGAAATCAATTATTCTAATCTGTGATTTTATCGAAAATCGATTTTTGGAGAGCCGATCTTCGATTTTTCGAATCGATTCTTTGGAGAGTAAATCGATACAGAGATCGTGAAAAATTTACGGGATCGGAGATCGATCTTTTCGAATTTAAATTAGGATATTTTTAGTAAAAATATGATATTTTTTCAAAATTATTGTAAAATATATTTTAACTATTTTTGTTGTCAAATAATTTTACCACTTTTATGATTCATTTATAAAAAATTGAGTCAAATTTTGGAATTATGTGACACTTTTAGCGCAAACTGGAAACCATTTTATTCATATTAAATTCAGCAGTTCATCTTCAAAGAAAATTTAAAAAAAATTTTGAAACTGATTTGTGATGACCCAATAAGAAACTTCATTAAAACTTTTATATATCTTTTATTTTTTGCAAGTATAAAAATTGAATCGATTTTCTCCTGCATCGATTTTTGGTTTGACGATTCGAATCGATCCACAAGATCGATTTTTTCGGCCAGAGATTGGAAATCCTAGTTGAAAATGAAAAAATATTTATTAGTGCAATCGAAAATTTTCAAACCGATCCGTATTTTATACTTTCTTGACCGTTTGAATAATAAATTAATATGTAGGTATAAATTAATCCCCACTTCAGTACTTCCCCCGCCATTTTGTTTGAATATATCAAACATACATATCATAAATAGATTGTTAGCCCCACAGCTGTTCTTGTGTATGCCCTAAAAATTGTTATAGTTTCATAATTTTCTTATCGTAACACACAATATTATGTACATATATTTAAATTTTAGTTTTAGTGTACATTTGAGAAATAACATTTGCTTTTATGGCCGTCTTTATGATATGGATGAGTGGTAATGTGCCCGTAAATCTATTGGGGAACAAAATAAATAAAATTTTTAATTTTTTTTCTTTTTTTTTTTTTTGTTAAATAAAAACGCTATTGTACATAAGTGGTTCGAGCTTTTTTAATGCCATCAGTGAAAAAAAGGATTATGTCGGGAAATGTTGAAAACGGTTATTCACGAATGTACATATTTTGAAAGCATTTTTTTGTTTGTGATTGTCAGTGACTTCGTTTGTTGACTTAAACTTTTTCCGGAAAAGTTGAAAAATTGTTTTTTAATCCACGGTCGCGTTTTGTTACAAGCAAAATTTTGATATACAACGCAAAAAAAAAATTGAATAAATTTTATCAAATATTAATTGTTATATTTTTGATAAAAAACACCCATTTTGTTCTGACGGGTGAATCGTTTAATTGCACGAGGGAAAGGGTGTGATAGTGTGATAAAACACTTTTGAAAAAAAAGGAAAAAAGCTCGTGTTACATACACGTCCCCTGTAGCTATGTAATTGGATGTAGAAAAACACAATTTTCGGTGTTTTTAGTTTTATATTTTCCAAATGAGCGAGTTTGTTATAACAATGAATTGCAAACTATTTATTTTGATACGGTAAAATATTGACCAGTCTTCAAAACGGAGCGTAAAACTGGTTTAACGTGTGATATATAGTTCAGTTATATGGCGAATTTAAAGTTTTCAACAAAAAATTGTGTTTAGAACACACAAAATATATTCTTACTCTTAACTAACAATAGTTGTGTTTCAGCATCGCATGTTTAACAGTACGTAAACTGTTTGCACATGCGTAACCGTTCCAGCAAAACAAAATCAAACGTTTTGTACATTTTGTACAAACTGTACAACGTTCCAGCATCATTTTTGACATGTTTTTAACTTGTTCCTAACTGTCAGAATTGTTAGGAGACTTTTGAATGGACAAATTGTCCAACGTGCTATCTATCTCTATCTATCTCAATATATTTCTATGGTTGTTATGGTTGTTATGCGTTGTTATGTATTTCTTCATAAAACTATGTCTACCTTCCATTTTATTATCTGATTTATGTATTTGTAACTGATTTGTATGTATTAGTGTTACCAAAGCACTGAAGTGAAAATCACTAGAATGTCAGAAACGAATTAAAACCGTTCCAGCACACTGTACATTACAAACAAGTTCGTTACTTATTTGTATTTGAGCTTGCGTACAAACAAATGCGTAACTTGTTTTGTACTTGTCCAAAAATAGATGCTACAACACAACTAATATAAATGCGAAAATTATTTGGTAACTTAACTAGTCGTCTTTAAACTTTGTACAGTGACAGCCGCGGTGTTAAAGAAGGATATTTGCTACTTTTTATTCCTGTAGGAAAATATATTTAAATTTTTATTACCTGGTAATATCCACAGTGAGACCATGATTTAAGAGCTTACCGAGAGAGTAACTGCGTTTTAACTCTAGAATCATACGTTGGTCTACGAGTCAAATTAATCATACATCGGCGTCGTTTCGACGAATGGACTTTTTACGGGGAGTTTTAGAGTTTATTTGCAAAAAACATTTTTTTTAAGTAACAATACTACAAAAGCGAACAAAATATTTAAAAAAATTGGATTTGGAAAAATTTCTTAATATAAATATTTATTAATTTTTTTAATCTTTTTATCAAAGCATATTTTCACTATAAAAATTAAAAAATAGATAAATACATCCATTGTATCATAAAACATGTCTTTCAAATAATTAATTTATGAACTATTATGAGTCAGTGGACATGTGTGACTTTACAGAATGTGAAATTTCTCAGTCATAAATAATCCTATAGATATGTAGTTATTTCCCCATTAGGCACATTTGTAAATTTTCTAAAATTTGTTAGTAATTTTTAGAATAAGATCTCAAAAAATAATAAAAATTAAAATATTTTCCATAAAATAAATTGTTAACCTTTTATTAAGTCACTTGAAACGCATTCTTTAGTTTTCGATTCAATATATTAAAACTTCAGTATTATGTCGTCTCTATAAGTCAAACACTTGTAATCATCTTTCACATTATCATAATCATTGAATAAATTAATTATAACATCCATATCTTTAATAAATTTTAGTGGAGTACAAATTCTAAAAAAAAACATTGGTTAATCATACATCGTCGTCCTTTTGACGCACACTATTTCAGTATAAAAAAAACGACAATAGCTATAAACAAAATTTGTACGTCTTATGTGTTATAATAACAAGTAAATTCGATAACAGAAGTTTCACAGCAAGCAGGCACTGACAAGTTGTAGTATTGGAGCCGGTAGAGAAGTTCGTTCATCGTTTTGACGAGTACATATGATTCTAGGGTTAAAATAGTTTAGATATTAAGTAATATTCTGTGTTGTAAGTGGTAAATGAAAATTGAAAATTTCCCTAAGTGCAAGTGTGGTACGCTTCACAGTTACTGACATAAGACGATCCACGCCCGTCATAAATGCTAAAGGCGTTAAAAATGTTGATACGCTCAAAAAAAGCAAAAAGTTCATGGGCTTGTTTTCGAATTACTAACGGAAAGTTGGAGCAAAGAATGTTCCCAAACTGAGATGAGAACTTATTAGAAACTTCTACAATACTGAGGCAATAGGGGAGAGCGGGGCTATACCGTACACTTAAGGGAGAGCTGTTATTGCTCAGCTAATATCGAGTATAATATTATAAGAAAATAAGCAATATATAATTTTGACCATTGGCTATTGATTTCACACAAAGAAATTTGAATTATTGCACCGTTTACATATTTAAATTAAATTACAAAAAAGTGTCTCTGTACGAAATAGCCTCGGGGGTCGGGGCTATTCCGTACGGTAAGAGGGGCTATACCGTACAGTAAAAAAATCATCTTATTAAGAGAGTAAATAGCAGTAATGCAATAAATTATTGTACAAAACACATTTTATTACTTATTGTCGACTCAAATAAGAAATATCATAACGTAACTTGTATTATCGGTATATTTACTTAGTTCAACTTCCAAAAGTATAAAAAGTGTTAGGTTAACTTTTATCAAAAAAAATGATAAATTTTATAGAACGAAAGTATTTTATTTAAAGTTTATACATTTAAACATAAATCACAAATAAAGTTATCTGCAGACTCGACAGCCCTAAAACTATAATGTTTATGATATTTCTTGCATCAACTACAATCAACTAATGTTGCTATATTAAAACATTTGGGGCTAAGTCGTACACTTCTGTACGGTTTAGCCCCATCCTGTACCTCGTGGGAGTTTCATAACCTAACCTCAAATTCCGTCGCCTAACTAGTCATCACTAGTGATCAAGAGAGAGCTTAAGAAAAGTAGTTTCTTATGATCTTATAGCTACTAGCTTATAAGTAAAGGTTCTCCACCCAACTCTTATTTGGCAGTGCCCCAAAATTATAAGAGAAATAATAAATACAAACAGCGGAATGAACTCAATCCTGTGATTTTCCGCGGTCAGGCGCTTACACCGATTGGACTCGTCTAGCTTGAAATCTAGACACGAAAAATGGGTGTACGGTTTAGCCTCGGTGTACGGTATAGCCCCGCTCTTCCCTACTTGAAGAATCAAGGACAAAATTTCATTGTTTTTTGCGCCTGAGGATAGTTCTATTTCAAGAATTAAGAAAAACTTCAAACTGTTTTCATACGTTAGTTTCCTTTGCGAAAAAAAAACAAGTTTCCATATATAATAAATAATTTTACTGTATCCGCTTGAAGAAGTAAATTATCCTGTTCACACAGTCACAATTTTTGAATGTAACTGTACCACAGTCTAACCTCAATTCACCGCGTAATACATTTGAAATATTAATAAAATTACAGATAAATACATTATATATACTGCATGTATACAATTTTTTAAACAAATTGCCCCTAATATATTTTCAGTGAGGGAAATTCTTGAATCATTTTTCTTTCTTTTTTTGTATGCCGGAATATTTTGCCGGTGTTACACCGAAAAAAATATTATAAATAGATTTTATTTATTTAGTATTTCTTTTTTGTGAATTTTAATAATACATATTCGCCTTCCTCTCGATATTTTGCACATACGCGACATATTAAATGTAACGTGAGGATGAGTGTTCTGGGTGAGGTTAAGTAGGTACATTTAAATTTAGTGGGTAAACACCGCCTACCTTCCACCCCCTGCCCCCGTGCCACGTTGCCGAAATCCATTCGAAAATGAAAAATCGTCGCAGTCAATAAGAGTGTCATTGTGTTATTTGACTCGTTGGCTTTTGTGGAAATAAATGAAAAATTTAACTTTTCTGAAAATTGATTTGTATTCTTTATGTATTGTATTTAAATTTTCCTTTTTTTCTGAAGTAGGCATTCATTTTCAATTGAGATTCGGTAAATATAATTTAGTCAGAAGCGGCTACACTTCTGAAAAAAAATATAAATAGTATTTTTTGGAATGATTATAATACCCTGTTACGATTAGCCAACACCAAATTCAAAAAGTTGAAATTTTAACTTTTCCTCTATGCCAATCGTTTGTGAATCATTTGTGAATGTTTGTGACACTTTTTAATTTGTTTTAGTTAATAATTTGTTAATTATAAGTTTACGATTAGCCAACACTTTTTTAAAATTGATTGTAATGTAGTCTGCCAGATACTCAATTGATCGGAAATTGTTTGTGAATTCTAAATATGTTAATAAAAACGTTTGTGACCGCTTCTTTTTCAAAAGAAAATGAAAAATAAATATAACTTTTCCTACACATCAATGATAGTGTAACCATAAGTAATCTCGTAGTGAAAATGCAAGACGTAGACGTTTATTCTTCATTATGTTGGAAATATACTAGTCAGTGCCTAAGGATGGGAAATGTCGGTAAAAACATCGACATCGGACTATCGATTTTTTTAATTTTTCGCCATCGAACCATCGATGTTATTATAAATATATCGAAACATCGATTTTTGACATCGAGCGCGAAAACTTGAAAAAGTTATATTTAACTTCTTGGCTACTGATTTTTTAAAATTTTTTTCGTGAATGAGTATACTTTTGTCCAGCATATTGGACAAAGATTTAGACAAGCGTTTATTTTAATTAAAATTTTTAATCTTACGTCTTTAAATAAGCCTAATTTAGTAATTTTAAATGATATTAAGTTTTTAATTATTTTTCAACTAAAAAATAATGTTAACATAACCTAAATTTAATGTACAATATATTGTACATCGGTAGTGACGAGGTTAAAATAGACAAACAATAGAAATAATTCAAAATTTTCAATTTATTCTTTACTTAAATAATTAAAATAATTAATTCTAATAATGAAATTTACTGAAACAAAATGAAATTAAACAAAAATTTAATTTACTTCCGACTCGACAATGTCGATGGGTCAGTAAATTCCATCGACCATCGATGTTTCGACTTTAAAAAAAAAATCGAACAAAAACATCGATCTTTCTTCAAAAAAACATCGATAGTCGAAATATCGATTACTATCGCTCATACCTATGTAAGATTTAAGCCGAATATTTTAAGTTTTTAAAAAAACTACGCTGTCACAAACGTTTTTGTGAACATATTTAACATTCACAAACAATTTCCGATCGATTGAGTACCTGGAAGCCTATATTACAGTAAATTTTTAAAAAGTGTTGGCTAATCGTAAGCTCATAATTAACAAATTAATAACTACTAAACTAATTAGTCACAAACAAATTTAAAAGTGTCACAAACATTCACAAACAATTCACAAACGATTAGCATAGAAGAAAAGTTAAAATTTTAACATTTTGAATTTTGTGTTGGCTAGTCGTAAGAGGGTGATTATAATACTGCGTTACAGGTATGATATGTGATGGCATGTAAGATAGATAGCGCTGTGGTGTTGATTGGTGATGACACCTATACGATCGCTGCTGTACTTGATCAGACTATATAAGGGGATGATGCGAGTGAATCGGATCAGTATGCGCCATGGCATTCTAGATTATGTTCGGTTAGCTAAGAGCTAGGTTATTTGTCCACAAAGAAGTATTAATTACTGGTTGACTCAAATTTTAAAAGCATATTCATCAGTTGATATTCATAAAAAACGAATTGGTAAAGCCGTAAATGAGTCTTGTAGATATTTCAGCAAGTTGCAAAAATGCCAACACAATCTGAATGCGCAGGTGGATGAAAGTGTCCGAAAATTTGACAACTGAAGTGAAAGAAAATTGTTCAAAACTGAAGCAAATTGCAGGAATAGGATTGCCTGAGAAATTAATACCTTGAGTAGATTATAAACGAATTTGTAAGTAAAATTAAAAATTCAGTTATTGCCTCTGTCAAAAACCTCACTAACAAAATTACGTAGGTTAACAAAATTTGGTGCACAATGTATATTTATACGGTAAAATAGAATAATATACCTTGAAATAGGTATTATATAAAATTTTAATATTATTTGAAACTACTTAATAACAATTAAATCAAACAAAACCAAATTTCATGTCCGATTTAGAAAATCGGTTTTCCGAAAAACCGCATAACGAAAGGACACAAATGCACGGGTATATACAAAATAGATATTCCTTTTTCACAACAGATATAATATTTTAGTAAAGGATAAAATTAGAATGCCACCAATGTCAAAAACAAAGATGCATTTATCATTTTAAATTATATTCTCTCTTTTTATTAATAAACAATCCTGTATTGTTGCTAATCCGTTAGAAAATATTCAGTATCTTTGTTTTGTATATAGATATATTTTGTATTTATTGTTTTCTATCTTCCTTTTTTCTTAGCTAAGATGAAAAAGGATACATCTATGTGTATGAATAGATACGTTTATCTTTGTTTTACAAAAAAGGAATACAATAGTTTAAATAGATACGTAAACACGTTATAGAAAACGTTTCTAAGACAGTAAAAGTGCAAAGTTTCTTTTGGAGATTAGACATAAAGAAGAAGATTCCAACAATATTTTTTACGGCAATCAATTGAAATTATTCTAGAATGTATGGAGACCGAAAATTACAACTGTTCAGTTTCTTTTGTACGCAATTGTTGATAAAGGCTAACAAAGTCAGAGTTGTAAGCAGATATATGTGATTTATACTGACATAGAATGTTCAGGCTAAAATTAATAAAGATAATAGATTTAGTTTAGTAGATATTTCTATTCTTGTCTAATATATACAGTTCATATCATTAAATTTGGACTTCATTAAACGAAAAGTGAATGCAGAAGTGGAGGTCAAGCTCTTCAACCCGTGCCAATTTTTCAAGACTTTCAAAACTGGAAGTAAAATGATGCACCTAGAAGCTCTAATTCGCTGTTAGGTTATTACTAGAAGCTTTAGTTTGCTTCTTCGAAATCGTTCTTTTCATTTTGGTAATCACGAAAGACCGACAGAAAAAATTTTTGCCGGATTTCTAGCAAGAATTCTGTCATTTTGATTGAAAAAAATAAAAAGACCACGCCCAAATTACTCTAATTCAGCAAATATTGCGTCAAAAGTTTACTTCATTTTTTCAGTGCCTTAAAAACCGTAAATAAAATAATAATAGAATGATGAAATTGGGAGCTAATTTTAAGTTTTTGAGGTGAATCTTTTAATTTTCTCTCAAAGTATGCTTGTAGGGTCACTAGAAAACAACTTTTGTCCAATCGATCCCATTTCTAAAAAAAAATTTCGTCATTTTGATGGCAAAAATTGAAAATTCACATTCAAGTTATCCTAATTCAATTAATCACACTAATTTAAATCATTTCTGTAGAGCCGAACTTGAGAAAAAGAAATTTCTTAATCTGATCCAAGTTTCCAAAATTTTTTCAGTGCCTTAAGAACCGTAATCCAAAAAAATAGAATGATGAAAACTGGGAGCGAATTTAGGTTTTCGGGGCCATTCTTCGCATTTTTACTAAAATTTAACATTTAGCACCTTCAGAAGAATAATTCTTAATTCAACCAATTGCATCAACGATTAGAAGTCGAGACTTTCTCACGTTGACTAGAATCATACGTACTCGTCAAAACGACGAACGAACTTCTCTACCTGCTCCAATACTACAACTTGTCGTTGCCTGCTTGCTGTAAAACTTTTCTCATCTAATTTATTTGTTATTATAACACAGCAAATGTATAAATTTTGTTTAGGGTTGCTGTCGTTTTGTTTGTATTGAAATAGTGTGCGTCAATTTGATGACAATGTATCATTAAAGTATGTTTTTTTTTTAAGATTTTGTACTTTACATATAAAAGTTTTCCAAATTTTTCTAAAATTTGTTAAAGTTATAGATGTTATAATTAATTTGTTCAATGATAATGATCATGTGAAAGATGATTACAACTGTTTGACTTATAGAGACGACATAATACTGAAGTTTTAATATACTGAATCGAAAACCAAAGAATGCGTTTCAAGTGATTTAATAAAAGATTAACAATTTATTTTGTGGAAAATATTTTAATTTTTATTATTTTTTGAGATCTTATTCGAAAAATTACTAACAAATTTTAGAAAATTTACAAATGTGCCTAATCAGAAAATAACTACATATCTACGGGAATATTTGTGACCGAGAAATTTCACATTCTGTAAAGTCACACATGTCCACCGAACACCAATAGTTCATAAATTAATTATTTGAAAGACATGCATTATGATACAATTGATGTATTTATCTATTTTTTAATTTTTATAATGAAAATATGCTTTGATAAAAAAAAATTAATAAATATTTACATTAAAAAATTTTTCCAAATCCACTTTTTGTAAATATTTGTTATGTAAAAAAAATGTTTTTTGCAAATAAACTCTAAAACTCTTCATAAAATATCCATTCGTCAAAATGACGCCGATGTATGATTAACGTTTCTCGTAGATCAACGTATGATTCTAGCGTTAATTTTTATTGGTCAAATAAAACCATCTATCAAATATCAACATTTTTATCACATACCAAACAGTGGGTTCTTAAATTTTTGAATTTGTACGGTATCAGTACATTCATTAAAAACGATTATATTTATAGTTAGTTTTGTAGCGTTGCCTGCGCATTCCACATGTCCAATTGGTGTGGCTCAATGTTTGTTTGCTATTTACGCTAAATTAACATTTCAGATTTGCCAAAGCATATTACATACAAGCCATACACATAAATGTAACGTTAGTAGTGTTTACTTCGTTGTACGCCTTTACCATCCCCCCTCCCCCCACCACCAGCACCACCACCACCGTACCGTCGCACCCCTTTTTTCATTCTTATTTCAACTTCAGTCGCTTTTCGTACGTTTCCGGTGATACATAATAATGTAATGAATATAAATGCAATGGCACACGTTATAAGATGGATATATTTCAACCAGTCAGTAAAAATTTTAATTATGAACGCGGATTACAGGATAAATGTTAGTGAAAATAATAAATTTAACACTACACACATACGTTTCGATCTGTTTGTTTATTATCAAAACAGTACAGACAAAACCGACTTGAATGCAACTCTTTCCGCTTCTGGTTGAATGAATATAAATTTAAATTTCATTATGATTTTTCAATTATTACGTTAGTTCTACAGCAATTATACGGGCTGTTAATGGATTTTCGAAATATTAGACAAAATTAAACATGTAAGATTATTAGAAAACCAGCGTCGGTCGAATTTTGTCATTTTTACACTTAAATTATCCAAATACAAGCAATCGTGCTAACTCGAATTACATCTATAAAGGTTAGTCTGGGGGGAATTTTTTTAACTTGAAACTTTTACTGTATTATTCCGTTAACCGTACATTCATTAAGGGGGGAGGGTCCTCCAGAACTTTCAAATTTTTCATTTTTTGTTTTGCTTTAAAAGTTCATTTGAACCTTAAGGAATATATTTCTAATGTTTTAATCCCAACAGAAAGATTATGTTAGATAACGATAAACTGTAACTCTACTTTTCAAGAACGAAAACTTTTTAATAGCGTTTTTCTCAAAACAGGTTTTTTTTCCGTGCCGTGGAACGTAATCATATTTTTAAAAGGGGTTCACAGCCAAATTATTTTAATTCAATCAATCACCCTTATTTAAATTCTTATCCATAAATGAATTATAGGTTTTCAAAGTCGTTTGCTTCATTTTTACCACAATTAGGCATGTAGGATTAAACACGGATAGAGGCAATGACTATAAGCATCAAAAACTCTCTTGAACGGAAGTAAACTTATTGTAAAATTCCTATCAAAAAATTTCAGTACATTTTTTGTTTAAATTTAAAGCAATTACTTGCAAAGATCCGGTCCCAGTTAGGCAGTCTATCCATATCAATTCATATCCATAGAAAAAAAATAAATTTACCGTAAAACCGTCTAGACCCGGACGGGGGCTCTAGACCTGGGCACTTTGCACCAATCTTCAAAGTAAGTAGTTTCTACATTAACCTGCTACAATAAACATTTGTTCTTGACGTCATTAGAGACAGAAAAACATCCTCTAAACAGCTGTACCAATAAAAACTACGGATTTCAACTTTTACTACCTCATTTTACAGGATTACTATTTTCCAGTTTTTCAAAGAAATAAAATGTGTGTCTAACTTAGACATGTAATTTTCGTCATAATTGTCATATTGTTTTAATTTTGATATGTATGTGTTCAGAATTTTATCGCGCATCATTTAATGATGTTTGAAGTTATATTCGATGTATATATAAAAAAATACATGCTATATACATATATCCGTTTAGACCCGGACACATCAGTTTATTACACTATGGCCGCGATTCGCACTGGCTGTAACTTCCACTATCCATACGTTATATTCCCGCCAGAATTACGCGGTTTATGCCTCCTTCTGGTGTCATATCGCATGTTTACTTCATAGAGAGGCATACTATGTATTGACCCCTCTCCCTTCCCACAAAATGTTTTGAAGCCTTTGACAGGTTCAAAGACATCAGACGATATAAAACACTGTCCTAACCGCGACGGGAGAGGTTAGTTTGCATGTTCTTACATTATTTAAGTAAGTGTCCGGGTCAAGACGGATTTGGGGTGTAGACCCGGACACTTACTAATTATTTTTTTTTTATTTTTACTTTTAATGAAAAAATGGGTCAGGGATATAACAAATAATATACGCTCTTTCTAATGGTAATACTTTTATTGGTGATACCTATGAAGGAAACATGTATAAACATAAAATTATACCAAAAAATGTAAAAAAGTGTCCGAGTCTAGACGATTTTACGGTATAACTTTTATTGAAGCATTCGATTAAAATAAGCTCAAATTTCACTACACAGCGCTCCAATTACTACTTTTGATAAGACAAGCATAAGATTGAATCGTAAACTCATAGCAAAACGTATTGTAACCTCGAGGTTATTTCTACTATGTTAAAAAATAAAAATAAAAAAAAATATTTTCCAATAATTACATTCTAATAGTTTATTCACTCGATCTAGAATTCAATTGTTAACAAAACAAACACCAATACCAATACAATGATAATAAAAATTGAAAAAATATGAACAAAAAATTCTTTACTACTGATAATTTTCCAGCGAATAAAAATTATTTATTTAAAAGCTAATAATTTATTTATTCGTTTAGTTAATGGTATTTTCCGTTCCGTTTGCAACTTTACCGATTGTTCATTTTGCTTCATTCAACCGAATTATTTGTCAAATATTCGTATTCAAGCAACAAACATTTAAGTCCTTGCAGTGTTTCCGAGTCAATTTACAAGTGTTTATAGGTATTTTTTCTAGTCTTAACAAAAATTGTTAATCCGTCAGCACTTTGAAGTTTTGTGGACTTTAAGAGTAAGTGCTGAAGTATTCGAACGCCATCTATTTGTTACGAAATCAGATGACATCAATACCTAAATGAGTCTGATATGACTTTTTAGATTTTTATCGTGCCAAATCGTTAGTCTGTTTTTAAATTTATTTATTTACTTTTTTTTTTGGTAAAAAATTCAACGTTTTTTCTCTAATTCCAGAAAAACTTCAACCAGAAATTTTAACAACGTAAAAATGTAACCTTTTAAGTGTGTGTTTATACATTTATCAAAATCTAGTTGTTTTTTTCTGACAAGTTCGTACAAGTGTTTCCACGTTAAACTGTAAACAACAAAAAAAAATTCGAAGTGTTTGATTAAGAAAAACAATATTTCTAAGTGTTCACTCGTTTCAGTGTGTTGAAGTAAATCCAAGTACACAAATTTTGTTCAGTGTTTGTGTTACTGATTTTATTTTTTCGTGTATGTGAATATTAGGCGGAAGAAATAATCACACTGGGAGGGTTTTAAATCCTCAAAATGATACCCCGCGGAGACTATCGTCTGGGGATAAACCCTGGACGACGTCGCAGGATATTCTTTTGTGCGCTCATACTAACATGGTTCGCATATACACTGGAGGAGAGAAATGGTAAGTCATTGTTTTATACGTTTATTGTTTTTATTTTAATTAGATTTTTTCGGTTAAAAAATTCGAAATTCGTATGACAGCGACTTAATTTTTAATATTATTTACAGATATTTTATATTCATTCTTTCATTAAAGTTGAAGGAGTGACCGAAAATTGAATTTCAGCTTGGAGAGTATATGGACAATTTACAGTCACTATGATCTTACTACGCAGTGGTCCATAATCACTATGACCTTACTGCCGAGTGGTCCATAATCACTGTTACCTTGCTACTCAGTGGTCTATAATCACTGTGACCTTACTACCCAATGGTACATAATCACTGTGACCTTACTACCCAGTGGTACATAATCACTGTGACCTTACTACCCAGTGGTACATAATCACTGTGCCTTTACTACCCAGTGGTTTATAATCACTGTGACTTTACTACCCAGCGATTCAAGTACTATGAGCTTACTACCTAGCTTTATTTATTAAGAAATTTAAACACGTGATAATACTAGCTGATATTGTGAGATTTGTAACTTAGTTGAAGTGGTAGAGTTGTTGAGTTAGTACAAAAAATATTCATTATTGTCAATATTATTCCAAGATTAGGGCTTGCAGAGCAAAGAAAATTTGGACTAAAGAGCTAAAATTACGCTAGTAGATTTGTAAGAAAATTAATTTATAAAAAGTAAAACTGTAAATTTCGTCTTTAAACGTCATTAATATTGAAAAAAAATATTCTTTCACCCAAAAAATGATTTCTTTCAATAATATCAAAAGAAGCTTTTTGATACTTATATCCCAGTGTAAGCTTTTAAATCACTTTTTGATCTTTTTCGTATAATAAACCCGTATTAGTGAATTTCCAAACGAAAATTGAGCTTCTACAGCGGGTATCTTGGTGTCATTGCTAAAATTTGCAAAGATTCAAAACTTTTTCAAAATTTGTTTTTTACGTTATTAAGCGTTTTAAAAATTTATAAAAATGTTAATAATTGTATATCAAAGTAGTCAGCTATGTAACTTAGTTTAGGGTTCCGAAGAAAAATTTGGAAACCTTCCTTCAATTAACACTATGAGACCCGAGCATTTTCATAGTAAACTTCCCCGGAAGCCGGCAATATTTAAAAAAAAACTTTATATAAACAAATACATAAAATAAAATGATTCAAACACTGAATAGATTCAACACAGTTCAACATGTATGTGTAAAACTGTAAACCCTGTAAATATACGTACGTGATACGTACATACTACATATACAGTGACATTCAAATCAATTTTACTTTAAAAATATAAATTATATTTTTTATGTATTTTTTGTTTATCTTAAAAATTTTTATAGATAGGAACCAAAAGAGTAGTGTGTGTTCGTATGTATTTGTGTGAGCAGGAACACATCCGTGTGATGAATGATAATAAACATTGCACATATAATGCGTAATCAACTAATCAATTAATCATTGAATGCGGTCGGCCTCTGGGGATGTTTTGTTTGGTTTCAGATGCCGAAGCCATGGGACTGAAAGTGTTAATAACTAGCAAAAAAAAAATTTTTTTAGTTAATTTTTTTATTGGAAGATGGGGATGAAAATTGCATTCTTAGGCCCTGTTTGCGAAGTATTAAGCTTCGAAATAGTATTTAATCTGCCACCCACTAACTTTTCAACCGAAATTTTTTGAAACCATTATCAAACGTAAACTCATTTTATTACTGACTGATTCAATTTTATTTTTTCAATTGAAAAGATATATTTATTCTACGTGACAGAAGATTATTCTAGCAAATCTTGGGAAATTTGCAATGCCATGCAGGATGCTGCGACAGGGATATTTTTTTTAATAAACTAGTGTTAGTACGCTTATGAAAATAGCATCGAAAATTAAATAATAGCTATTAATGTTTTTACGATACTAAAGCGAGGCTTTTGTTTTTCAAAAAAATTTTATATTTTATTAAACTAAACGTCATAAAAGTTATTTATTTAGTTTAGTTTATATTGATGAAGTAAATGTGCTTTTCAAATCCATTGAAAACTATATTTTGGTTTCACGAACATTATTCAGTTAAATTAATATTGAAAACAATAAAAGTTTAGTGGCGTATTTGAGTAGTTTATGGAATTATTAAAAACTAGCTAACTTTTATATACAGGTTGAATTAGATATTGTTTTCCAAATCAGTAACAAAGACGTATTCAATTCTTTAAGTGGATCTGCATCCTCTACTGATTACCAAAATACCATTATTTCCGTGTTAATTTCCACCATTTTATATTTGTTTGTTCACAATGGTAAACAAATTCTTTTATCTTTGTAATGACCAATAATTACTTTGATCTGAATTGATCAGCGAGTATTTACCATGCATTTTGTATTTTTCGAATGCGGGCAATCGTATATACTATGCTAATGTTCGTCCGGTAAATATTTTCCCACATTTGAGGTTATCCAAACTGAAAAACAATTTTCGATAATGGTACAATTGAATTTGATCGACCAGATAAAAATTTTTTGAGTTTCACTTTTCAGTTTTTGTGCTTTATATATAATACATTACATTGAACTCTTCGATAACACGGCGTTTGGTTTCTGATTTTAATAAAATGTTTTTGTGGAGCTTTTTTCCAAAACGCTGTATATGCAAAAAAATTTTTTCTCAGTAAAAAAGGTCTTCACATACTTGAATTAAATTTCTATAGTTTGGTAAAGTAATATTAAGCGAAACGTTGTATTTCACATTTATTTTCTTTAAAAATATTTGATGTTTTTTTCCAAAATGCTGTATGTTAATGTTAATGTATACGCTCCCCCCTATCTTCTGATCTAATATTAACTTGTATCCATTAGTTTTCAGAACGCTGTAAAGATTATTATTTAACCATATATTTATTTAGTCTTATTTTTTTCAAAATGCTGTAAATTCAGTTTTTTTTTTCAAAATGTCTTTTTTTAATATAAAATATTGAAATGAAAAATAATTTTTAATTTTGGAAAATAATTTTATATGGTTTCAACCGTCTACAGAACCATCTAAGATAATAAAACTTTCTAAAAGTTTTATAGTTTTCTAGAAATTTGTTTTTTCGATTTTATGAAATTTTTGTCTTAATGTAGATACAGCCTTTTGAAAAAAAGCTCCACATTTAAACGTTGTTAAGGCGAACTGAAATTTTTAGAATAGCTTCTTTAGCTAATCGTTCGATTTAAGGTGAACTATCTGAATGTGAGTTAGGTTGTATACACAATCAATGAAATAAGCAATAAGAAATAAGAAATAAGGAATAAGAAATAAGGAATAAGGAATAAGGAATAAGGAATAAGGAATAAGGAATAAGGAATAAGGAATAAGGAATAAGGAATAAGGAATAAGGAATAAGGAATAAGGAATAAGGAATAAGGAATAAAGAATAAGGAGTAAGAAATAAGGAGTATGCCATCTAGTGACGTTGAATGAAACTTTAAAACTTAACTGCTCATAGGTAAATGTATTTAGGTATTTTTGTACATCAAAATTCACGAAAAAGTAACGTTCGTGGTGACTTTTTTGTCACTAAGTGAAAAAAATCACGAATTTTGACGTGAAAAATTACCTACATATTTATATCTATGACCAGTTACGTTAAAGTTCCATTCAACACCACTAGATGGCATTCTCCTTATTCCTTATTCCTTATTCCTTATTCCTTATTCCTTATTCCTTACTCCTTATTCCCTATTCCTTATTCCTTATTCCTTATTCCTTATTCCTTATCCCTTATTCCTTATTCCTTATTCCTTATTCCTTATTCCTTATTCCTTATTCCTTATTCCTTATTCCTTATCCTTATTTCTTATTTCTTATTTCTTATTCCTTATTTCATTGATTGTGTATACAGCCTTACAAAAATAAAAAATGTACCGGTTGTGCGTTTAGTGGAGCACGCTGAGAAAGTGTTAAATAAGTGGTCTGGTTTCTCAACTAAACATAACTCTTGGATTCACGAAATTGATAATTATATTTTTTTTTAACAAAATCGAAATTTTTTAACCATCCTATATTCAAACAGTTTAACAATAGCCATAATAATGAATGAGTTTTTACTGAAGCGTTTGAAGCTAACATTAAAGCGGGCGACTCTTGGAGCTGAATGTTTTTAAATGTTTAATAGCACGGAACACCGTATATGAATTTCGAATTTAGAATAACCGTGGATTTGAAGGGTTTAGTGTATCCAGCGCCAACGACTGAATCAATATACGATAAATTTTTTGATTAAATGTATAATTGGATATAGAAACGATTGAGAAATGGAAAGATGAAAATTTAATGTGATTTTTTTTTATTATTGAACGTAGTAGCATAGTGTAGTGTAAGCATAGCGATGGAAGATGTAGCGGCAAACGGTGAGGATAGAGGGCATTCGCATCGAACACGAAAGAAAATCGATAAAACAATAAAATTGAATTAATAAAAAAAATTGTATATAGTGAAAATTATACTTATTTTTTATCTTTCTCCAATAATTTCATGATAGTTCATATGTAATTTAAGTTTTCCGGTTTATGTGTGTCAGTGATTTTAAAACTTTTTCACTTTCCATTACCAGTGGGTAAGGACCAATACCACTGTGTACATTTCAAAATAACTTCAAGTGGCTTTTCTTTTTTAACCCTTTGCGCTTATAAGACATGTACAGGATGACAAGGTGGTTTGTCCATTAACTCTACCATATTTAAAGATGTTTTGTCTGTTGGATCATAAGACATGTACCACATGACACACTGAATGTTGAACTGTAATGACTGCTCATACTTCACATTACATGAATATTTTATTTAATAACTGCAAACACATTCTTTTGTTAGAAAAATTGTAAATAAAATAATACAAAATCACGTTGAATTATCGTTTTAAAATTAAAAACTAATAAAAACAGCATTGAGGACGTATTTAGCGCATTTAGTATTCAATTTTGGGGAAACAAGGTTAGAACGTCAAAAGAATCAGTCAAAAAAAGAACGTCGGTCGTTGTCATGTGCTACATGTCTTACCAGCCTAGTTACAACTCACTTTTTTTTTTGCTTGAGTGCAAAGAGTTAAAATATTGGCAATTTAATTATTGCTGATGGTGGTCATCAACGGTATTTCTGCGAATCAAAATCAGTCGAAATGTGACTAGAATGTGTTTAAAATGGGACTAATGGTTACTTAACACTATGAGGTCCGAGCACTTTCACAGTAAACTTCCCCGGAAGCCGACAATACTTTTAAGCAAATTTTATGTAAACAAGTACATAAAATTATGATTCCACAAAACACTGAATGGTTCAACACGTGTGTGTTATGCAGGTTGCAGGTCAAAAGATGAGTAACACACATATACATACAAGCATACAACACACACATATATACATATGTGGATAAAAATATTATTGTAAATAAAAGATGAAGCCTAGATATTTTGATGATAAAACATATTATGTATATTTATATGTACGATATGTACAAAAAATGAAAAGTGTCCGGTACGTAGTACATAATAAATTATTTTTATTAGAATAATATAAAATCTTTTTTATAAATATTTTTAAGTGTTTTGTTTATTATTCTAAATATTGATCGCGGTCGGTCTCTGAGGATCTTTTGTCTGGTTTCGGATGCCGAAGCCATGGGACTGAAAGTGTTAATATAGGTCACTTGAAATTATAAAATGGCTTATTTTGGTGAGTCGTGCAAATTCTCTTTGTTCTACAAACTCTCATCTTGGAATAATATTGACAATGAATCTTTATTGCACTAACTCTAGCGTAGGCCAAATACGATAGCCATTGCATTGCATTACATCTTCTTTTTCAATTTTCTTCAAACAAATTTCTCAATAAAAAAAAGGTAGTAAGGTTACAATGATTATGAATCACTGGGTAGTAAGGTCACAGTGATTACAGACCACTGGGTAGTAAGGTCACAATGTTGTACCTGAGAAGCGTAACACTGTAACTCTACTTAAAAAGCATATAACTTATAGTTTTATACTTCTCAGGTACAGAATGATTATGGACCACTGGGTAGCAAGATCACAATGATTGTGGACCACTGGGTAGTAAGGTCACAGTGATTACAGATCACTGGGTAGTAAGGTTACAATGCTGTACCTGAGAAGCACAACACTGTAACTCTACCTGAAAAACATTTAACTTACAGTTTTATGCTTCTCATGTATAGAATGATTATGGACCACTGGGTAGCAAGGTCACAATGATTGTGGACCACTGGGTAGTAAGGTCACAGTGATTACAAACCACTGGATAGTAAGGTCACAATTCTGTACCTGAGAAGCATAACACTGTAACTCTACCTGAAAAACATATAACTTACAGTTTTATGCTTCTCAATTAGAGAATGATTATGCACCACTGGGTAGTAAGGTCACAGTGATTATAGACCACTGGGTAGTAAGGTCACAATGATAATGGACCACTGGGTAGGAAAGTCATAGTGATTATAGACCACTGTGTAGTAAGGTCACAGTGATTATGGACCAGTGGGTAGCAAGGTCATAGAAAACTGAAGTCTGTTCGAAACAGTCATTCTTGAAAAGTTTATTGTGAAAATCGATTTTTGTTGACCAGATTGCAAACGAGCAACTCATTGTGGTAGAAAAACTACATACATCAGTTGTGAGAAAAAGATTAAAGAAATGATTTCTTTCAATAGAATTAAAAAAATTTTTCCTTGATTCAAAAAAATAACTTTTTTGTTTTAAGAGAAATATTTTTTTGATACTATTCTAAGAAATGAATTCTTTCTGTAAAAATATTTTTTTTATTACTATATAATTTTGAGATTTTCACCTTTGATTCGATTCCAATTTTCCTTTTTTTAATGGCACAGCCTGTTTTTTACACCTACTTCTCGATTTTTCTTTGGAGGCCATCTTGTTGCGCAATCCCCTTCATTACGTATATTATATTCCTTGACAAAAATTTCTTTTGTTTTGTGATATTCGTTTTTCTATTATAACGACCGATCCATTTTATAAATATAACGTCTTTTGTTTTCTTATTTTATCAACCCTACTCCCGTTCTTTCTCATTTTTATTAATATTACGGAAATTGAGCCATAAAATATTAGAATATTTGCGTTAGATGAAAGTTAAATTTCCTGAATTTGAATATTAAAAATTAGTTTTACATTTACAAATAAAAATTTAATTTAATTTATAAGAAAAAAAAATTGAAAAATACAGCAGTGGCGATACTTCATATAATACAAATGCTACATTTAACAGCGGATTCGAAAAACAATGTATTTATGTGAATAAAATTTGAATCTATTTAATTTTATAATATGACGTTTTATTGTAAATATAGTTGAGTTTTAATAATATATCTTGACTTTGTAAAACATGTTATATTATACTCTGTGTACATTAAACAAGAAATTTTTTCAGTTAAAACTTTATGAATTGTTGTTTGTATGAGATTGCATATGCCGAATGTCGGAAACCGAAATGTGACCGTGTTCGAGTGTTCGAAATATACTACCATTTTCTCTACTGTTGTTAACAAAAGTGGGTAAATTTAATCTAAAATTCAGTCAGTTTGTTTAAGGTAGTTATATTGGGATATGTAAGTATATAATGTTCTCAATCAATATTACTAACATCACATTCGGGTGGTGTCCGATGTTGTCTGTCCTCTCGTACGATAACTCTCGAACGAAACAAACTATTTTTACAAACTCGGGTGAAAACGTCCCAAACTGTCGTATAATTTATTCAGTTAATGGGAGGTTTACTCGAGAGTCCTTAAAAATTATGTATTTTTCTAGAATTTTTTTCTCAAGAACGGAAGTAAATATCAATTTAAAATTTTGTGCACATATTTATTAAGTATTAAGCTACACAAAAAAAATTTTTCAAGGAAAAATATAAAAAAGTGTCCATTTTATAGATAGTGCAGTGTGACGATCCGAAAATCCAATGCCTTGTTGGTGGACATCCTAGCGGCGGTAATAAACCACCGAAATCCAAAAACAAAAAAGATTTATAAAATATATGAAGAGTACCGGCACCTCTACCTATAATATCAATAAATTGCTGAAAGAAAAAAAAATGGCGGATGTTTGAAGTTTTGATTACGATTTTTGTCTTATTTTTCGCCCTTTAAAGTAAATTTAAAAATTAAAAAAAAATATTGAAAGTGTATTGAACTTAAGTAGAGGTGCCGAAGAATTGAATTATCTTTAAAATAAAAATTAAAAAAAAGGATCCATCGAATAATTTTTAAGTTATCGTGCCCACCAGTTCCAAAAATGTAGTTCCGAGATATTATAAAATATATATAAAGAAACGTATTTTCAAAATTTTATATTTAATACTCATTATTGCGTGAACTACGTTTTTTGAATTTTTTTTATAGAAAGCTGGATTCGGTTAATATGCAAGAATCTTGTTTTTAAATTATTTTCAGTAAAATCACTTTGGGGACATATTCTACACATAATTTGCTATCAATTTCGGCAAAAAAATCAATTTTTTTTTTAATCAAATCTCAAGTAAACCTCCCCTTAAACACGTCAAATGCCTGGAAGTTCAAAAATATAAGCTTTTTGTTAGAATTTGCCAACAGATCGTGTCTGCAGAGCTACATTTCGGACTTTTTATGTGACGTAAATTTAATGTATATAGTGTGAGCCTATATAAAAATTGAGAATAACCTAAAAACTCATGTGCAACGTTCTAATTAATGGCTTTAGTGAAAACTTTTGTTTATTCTTTCCAGTTTTTTTTTTTGTTCTGTTCTGTAAAAAAAATACATCTTTGCCTACAAAATAGTTTTTTTTTGATAAATAATTATATTACATTTTGTTATTATGTTACATCGAAAGCTGTTTCAGAAGTCGGTTTACATCGAATTTATTAATTTTTATTATATTTTCTATTTGCAACGCATATATACTCTGTGATGATCCAGAATTTATCGTATTATATACATATATTTGGAGATATTTTGAGACATTTAATGACACTTCATATAGTATATATAGATATATGTTATATTTTTTTTTTATCCCTCCCCATATATAGATGGTTTTAGAATATTCCACCGTTTGCTCTCTTTGTCTAATGTAATGAAAATTCACGTAATATATCTTTTTTTATTTTTATTGTTATTTTTTCTGCGGTTTTTTATTATAGGTGATAAAACACATTACTTTTTATCTAACATAACCATTTTTATATAGGGTGAGTCATAAAAAGTTTATATATTACCATTTTATGTAGCAGGAATTAATTTTAAAACTTAATCGAATTTATGCCGGTGAAATATTTACGTCAGTTGTTATGACCAACGCTGTGGTCTGTGTGGGTGTGTTATCGATTGACGGGATGAGGCCAATCACCCGTTTTAGAGGTTAAGATAAATCGGTTATGTTGTTTTTAACCCTTTCCAGTCTAGGTGGGTTCTGTATGAAAGTTTCTTGTGAGGTGCGTTTTTGAAACATAAAACACTCGGATAAATAAATTATATACTTATAGTTTGTTTATTGTGTTTAGCATATGAATCTGTTCTGCAAAACAGAGAAGGAAATATAGTGTTCATTCCAGGTGTTCATATTCCAAACAAAATAAAAAGCTATATATAGGTATATATATATACCTATGAACACCATATTTCCTTCTTTGTTTTGCAGAACAGATTCATATGCTAAACACAATAAACAAAATATACTAAAAAAACTTTATAACTCAAAAACTCTAGTCTTTTTCGGCGAACGTATTTGCTGATAACCGTTCTTTTCACAGCCGGATTTACATAAAGGCACTTGAGGCACCTGCCCCGGGGCTATACAAAGGGGCCTATACAAAATCTCTCAAAAGAAAGAATGAGTGCTTTTTCGTGTTTTTCTTCTCGCCAGTCCTACTTTTCGGGAAAATTTCGGAAAGGGGCTTTCACAAAAGTACTGTAGGGCTTCCACATGTGAAGTACTCAGGGGGTTCCACAGGGATAAATCCGGTCCTAATTCTCGTCCCATAAAAGTTTCAAGATAATTTTTAATAAGTTTTAGTTTAGAAAAGCTTCTTTCTGTAAATTTATCCACAGGAAGCTTACGAGTTTCTTAATTGTATGAATTCTCATTGTAACACAACTGCTACAGTGGGAGGTACGTCCCTGTTAGGGTTGCCAACTCTACCAATGAATATTTCGGGATTTAATGGGAAAAAAATCGGGACTGTTAAAAAAAAAAACAAATGTTTTTTATCAGCCAATAGGAAAATTTTTTTTTATTTTTATTATTTGTTAATAACAGCTACATATTTAAACCACGATCTTACAACCCTTTAAATAAAACAATTTCTTGAAGATAATATTACAGTAATATTTCTTAATTTAATTTTATTAAATTAGAAATCAAGTGTTTTAATTTTTGGATTTTTAATTTTTTTTTTTGCTCATCAACTGTATTATTTTTGGAGTAAAACATTTTTTTTAAAGTTAACCGTCTTTGGCATTGACGTATTTCATGTACGTCAAATAATTTCTCCCATTTTTTGGAGGGAATTTAATGTTGGAAGGATTTTAATGGCTTAATCTGGCAACACTGTAAGCTGTATAAGTTATAAATCAGTAGACAGAGTACACTTTATCAGTGGATACAGCAAATATACTTACTTCCGTGGCCGTCATGACATGCAAACGCGATAATTTGGAAACAACAATAGCCGGACTGGCGAGACTAAAAATGTAAAAAAATTGTAGATGTTAAAAATCGGGACAATTAGCGTCCCGCCACTACTGTTGTCGGGACAGTTGGCAACCCTAGTCCCTGTGGTCCATATAGTGATCAACACTAGACATAAAACTTCCCAACCACCTGATAACTCTAGAAGAGTGTCTTGCAAACGTGGCGTTATTCTTATACGCTCTAGATAAGAAGTAATGACAGTGCATTATTTTTCAAAAAGAAACAACTTTAAATAAAACACATAAGAAAGATGAATACATATTTTTAAACAGAAGGGGAAACTTCAAAATTGCCTAGCAATGAAATTGAAACAGGGAAAGAAATTTTTGTAAAATAAAAATATAAAGAGTAATAAAATATGCAAAAATTAGAATTGTTACTGGCGTCGGTGTATAAGTAACACAATAGGACTTACAGGAGCAGGAGGGGGTGTCACGGAACAACCAAACATCCTTGTATGGCTACATATACAATCTGTAATATACTCTATGAGTATTTCTGTTGTAGTACGAGTTCGTTTGGATGTTGGAATCGGTTAAAGCTGCTAAAGTAACATTTTAACTGATGTATTACCTTTCGTACGTAACAGTCGTCTTGCCTCCGGACGCCTTGTACTCACATGTATGTACTATTTATACCATATTGATTTGTGGAAATTTAATTGCGTCACAATATGGTGTCGCAGAGATATGAAACTCGGGCACCGAAAATACTTGAGATTTTACGCTAAAATTTTCATATTCTTGAGATGTTTTCAAATGGAAATATGAAAAAATATGAGAATGTTTTTTAATTAAAACGTTCTAGTTTGTGTAACCACTACTTATAGCAGATATGTTCTAACAAACACTCGAATTAATTCTCGTTTTAATGAGCATGCGCCTAGGTGACTTTACTGTTCCAACTAGGCAGAATTGTAATTCCAGTTTACACATAAGTTGAAATTCTATGTTCCAACAAGTATTTAAATTCAATTCTGAACTCACCCGAATTGATTTTTAAAATTCTTGCTTCAGAGTAAGTATTTCAAATCCTAGACATGCGCATTAACGAAAATTTAATCTTTAACCTTATAAACAGACAAATTTTAAGTTTGAATTATTCTGTCAAAATATAAATTTCAAATTTTGGTATATATTTTGGTATATAATAGGTAGGTATATTTTTTTAAATTAGCAAACAGGTATATTTTAATTATTTATTTTATAAATATTTATATTATTTTAGTAAGTAATCAAGTAAAATACGGAGTAAAGTGAAAACAATAGTTCGTACTTTTTATTTAAAAATTAAATTAACGTATTTTAAAATACAAAATAATTTTTATTGGAGATATAATTATTATTATTTGTAAACATTCTTCATAGTATGGAAGGTATAGAATACATAACTCAAGTCTTTAGTAGAGACATCTTTTGAAATCCCTAAGAATTAATATAAACGTTCTTACATATTAAATACCGAACTGAAGTGCTGAATTGAATTTGATTTGACTTTCAAATGGCATTATCGAATTTAAAATACTGGATTCACTCGAATTGGAAATTCTAGTGTTTGTTGGAACATACCTAGCATAAATTGGAACAGGTTTACATGTAAAGTGGTTAGTATTTATTAATCATCTCTATTGAAACGAACTTACAACAGATCAGATGGAAAAGACTCGTGGTGAACACTCCCAGGAGCATGTTCAGTTATTGAAGTAAATATAGCGACCATTAAAATTGAAAGACTGAAACATTTACAACGTACATAATTGACAATGGATATCAACCATAAACTTAATAAGAGTAAACACTTGAACATTCAGAATGATATGGTTTAAATCCTTGTTCAACTTATTAATTTCCAGAGCTTCTACAAAGTTAAAATTACGACCTTTTGGAAAAATATCTATTTTGACGAATGATTATAATATTCTTCCAAAATATCCTTTTTCTTAATATTAAGAGCGAAATTGTGTTATTTTGTACAATAATAATATATTTGTACCCCTTTCCTACAAAAATTGTTTTTTCCTTTTTTCTTCTTTTTTCTTACGTGACCGGTTTTGATCAATTTTATGATCCTCTTCAGTCGTTTTTTCGCTGAAATAAAAAGGTTATTAGTTATGTACCTAAAATAGAAGATATATTAAGAGCCTAAAAGAGAAAGAAAATTATGTTCCTAAATAGAAAACAGAAAAATAGACTATGTACCTAAAAGAGAAGAGAGAACGAATTAAGTACCTAATAGAGACAAGAGAAATTAAGCGCCTAAAAAATAAGAGAAAATGAACTAAGTACCTAAAAGAAAAAACAAAATTTAGTACCTAAAAAAAAAAAAAAATAGATTATGTACCTAAAAAAGGAAAGAAAGTGAATTAAGTATGTAAATAGAAAAGAGAAAATTAAGTGCCTAAAAAAGAAAAGAGAAAATAGATTATGTACCTAAAAAAGAAGAGAAGATGAATTAAGTACCTAAAAAAGAAAAAAAAAATTAAGTGCCTAAAAAAGAAGAGAAAATGAATCAAGTACCTAAAAGAAAAAAGGACATTAAGTACCTAAAAAAGAAAAGAGAAAATTTAGTGCTTAAAAAGGAAAGAGAAAATAGATTATGTACCTAAAAAAGAAGAGAAAATGAATTAAGTACCTAAAAGAAAAAAGAAAATTAAGTATCGGAAAAAGAAAAGAGAATTATGTAAAATATCTGAAAGAAAAAGAAACGTTAAAAATTTAAATAATCTGATCGCAAATCGCAATAATAGATGGATCCTTGATGTTGAGAATTGTTAACAAAAATGTCATATGGCATACTTTTTCTCACACACGCACTCAAATATTTTAACGAATAACTTTAATATTGCGCAATCAGTGTTACCAATCGAATAAACGTTAAAAAAAATAAATGCTTGTTGTTAGCATAACCGAATCTGTATTATAAACTATACGTTTACATCAATGATTTTTTTCAATTCGGTTTAATACAATGACAAAAATTCCCTGATTTAAAAACATTATCTAGAGTAGATTTTATTTCATATAAATTTCGACGCTTAATCCTATTAAAGTGTTAAAGTGATTTCTGTTGTACAATATTGCTGCTAACAATGAAAAAAAAGAAATAAAAATATGAAAAATCATTTTCGGGGTAAAAAATACTCTTTTTTGTGACGCGAAAATTAAATAAAATATATTTGCCCAACAATTCATTCGAGTATCATTTTAAAATCTACTCGCACAATATTGAAATCAATAGAAGATCGTTTATGCTTCAATAGAGTGCTCTGTTATACGATGCTATCATTATAAGAAAAATATATGAAAGTTTAAGACTTTAAGCTTTGCATTCAGTAGCTTGAATTGTCTTTTTATATGCGCTCTGCTTTTTTATATTTAGCTGAACTGTGTACAAACATGATGTGGCTATTAAATTAATTACATTTATAAATATTATTATTATCTGAGACATAATATTGACAGTACCAGAGTTAACAAAATTTTAGATTTATGCTTTCATTTAAGGGGGGATTTGTCGAGATATTCTATATTTTAAGATACGCTTTATGTCAATTCAATAAACATTTCCACTATTTGGTAAAACTTATTAGAGAATATTTTACAGTCTGTCACACAAGAGCGTCGTCTCCATATTTAAAAGAAAAATTATTATTTCTCAGAAGTGAATAAATCGACTTAAAGTACACTAATAGCACAATTACGCATTTATTTAGTAAATTGTCCAGACTTCATTATTGTCTAGAATTTGTGGGCACCGTTTTGTAGTGATGAGCAAAATTAGTCTTGGTCTTGCAAAAAATGCAAGACCAAGACCAAGACCAAGACTATGTATACCAAGAGCAAGACCAAGACCAAGACTATAAGTATGGCTGCAAGACCAATACGAAGACAAAAGCAAGAAAAAAGCAAGACTCTTGCTAAACTATTTAAATAGTTTGAAAGTATAATTAATACCGAAAACAGAGAAAATTCTGATTTTAGAAGGGAAAAACTCGGTAATAAAAAAATGCAAGAAAGTGCGAGACGTTTTAGCAATACTGAGACAAAGATCAAGACCAAGACCAAGATTCAAACTGCCCTAGCAAGACCAAGACCAAGATTCTTAATGTAAGAACAAGACAGATGCAAGACCAAGAACAAGATTCTTAATCCAAGACCAGGACTTGGCAGTCTTGGTCTTGGTCTTGCATTTGCTCATCACTACCGTTTTGGCATACTTTTTATAATATTTTTCGCATTTGTTGCGTTAATGACCACCAGAAAGCTTGGATATGGCGGCACACCTGTTTTAATAAAAGACCAAGTATATTTGGCAGAAACCCATGTGTAAAAACACGCTTCGTCAGTAAAAATTACATTACTGCAATCACGATTTAAATTTTGCATAGCCCACAAGCGTCACTTTTTGATATGCTCAGATTTGAGGAAAGATTTCAGCTACGTACTACACCAAGAAATATTTGCTTCGTTTAGTCGCCTATTCAGAGTCATTATGCTAATATTAACTTCCTTTTTAGCCAATAACTTTCGTCCTTGTCGTAGTGTTAAAGAAGGTTTTCGTTGAAATAACTTGAAAATGGTTGTTTTCTTTTTCAGAAGACCCTCGCGTTTTTCTTTTTCGGAAAAATTATCTTCATATACAGTTTTTTAACGATCATATTACATTTACAATTATGTACTTCAATTTTATAATGTTTTATTTTACCTATTGTTCAAGTTACCACTCCATTGTTGTTACCAGTTTTTGTAATAATATGAATCCATTTTTTGTAATTTACCATATTACTTCCTGTACACCTTCGTTTTTGCTTATTTATTGCTCTGAGTTTTTCAATTTCTTAATTGATTTTCTATTTCTCAATTGTCTCCGATTTATATACATTCATGATGATAGTCTAATCAGTCGAAGGTGATCAATTGTAAATTTAACAAATTAAATATTTCACCATAATTATTATGCATTTTCACAAAGTTAAATTATTTTACAATCAATTATATCAGAGATTTACCCAGTAATTTCTTTATAAATTCGTTTTGATAGTTTTTTACGACACTGTATTTGAACTATTTACAAATAAAATATATACAATAAAATTATACACATCTGCATGGTTAATATTTCACAAAATTTATTTACGTGTATGGGATGTGGAAACGCGCGAACCATGTGAAGGCCGGGACGCAAGCGGGGCAATGAGTTAGTATGTTAGCATGGCAAACATGTTGGTAGATGGCATAACGAGAGACAAATAAAATGAGATAAAGTATTTATGGGACAACAGAATATTACCTGTATAACACGCTTCCACTTTTTTTTTGGGGGGGTAATTACATAATTTAAAAAGAACATGTGGAACAGTTTCTAAATTTACTAGTTTTTTTTTTTTTTTGTCTGATGATTGTTGGTATTCAAATAAGGTTAATAGGTGGAAAAATTCAAGTGCAGTGGTGGTTCTGGTAAAAAATGTGGAGAGTGTTGGAATTATTGGCAAATTTTTACAAGGAAAACCTTTCTATTGTTCTCCTCTGATTTTCTTCATTTTTCAGATACTTTTCTTTCATTTTTCATCTTTTTCTTCTGTGGACTTTTGGATTTACGGTATTCTTGCACCTCGAAGCCGTTCTAAGTTTCTGGACTGCAATCTGAACTAGAAATTTCAAAAAATGCTTCAGGGTTCCTTGGTAGCTAGAGTCCATTACATATTTCAGGATACAATTTTAGAAAAGATTTATCATAAAAACAGAATCATGAGGATCGATTTCGTAATAATTTTTCCTTAGAGTGGGAAATATAGGTCAGCGAATAAGTATTTATGTTAATGGCATCATTCACACAATAAAATGCAGTAAGATGTAAGACATAGGCCGTAAGAAGTGTCGCCATCTAGTGTTCCTGCATGAAACATTGTGTAATTTCCTAACTTAACGACACATAATAGTAATTTTTTCAATCAATTAATTAAAAAATTTGGGGGACAGGTCTACTCACACTGTCAACTTCTCATTGGGTGTCCTTAAAGACTAGAGACTACTGTGCATAAATAATACTTTTTTCATTTCAGGCGACTCCTCCCCTAGGCCCCCGATAGAGGCTTTGCCCCTTGCACCATACCGGGGGCTTCACCTTCTGTACCTAAGGGTGGGGGCTCCACCCTTATCAAACAAATGAAAACATCATTTGTTCTCAAGATATGCGAGGCAAAATATATTAGTGTCTTATTTCGTTTCTTTCTTTTTTTTTAATTTTGTAATAAAATACTGGCGTTTTTAACATCAAGGAAGGTTCTTAGGCCATTATATAATAATGTTATGGTAAAAAATCTATATAATCTATGTTATCTTAATAGAGTTAATTCCGCTTTTTTACCACATTAAACAAACCGCTAATCCGAATTTGCTGAAAACTTTATCCGGTCTTCATTTTTTGATTACGCATCTAATGAAATTAGTCCGGACTTGATATCATCATGTGTACTCGAGATATGCGAGACGAAAAAAAATTCACGAACTAACGAACACACTCACAGACATCACGCTAAAAACGATGGATTCGGATTCTAGTGACCTTGAAACGTGAAGATATGTCAAAATTAGCGATTCGTAAAATCGGACCCATTACAATAACTTCCTATGGGAAGTTAAAAATCATTGTAATGTTAATATATTATTATAGAAACATCAGTGATTTTTTAATTGGTAGATTGAAGAATCACTATTATGTATGGTTAAGTTAAGAAACTACACAAAGTTTCATGCAGGGTCACTAAATGGCGACACTATTTATGGTTTACGTCTTAGATTTAACGTTTTACAGTATTTTATTGTGTGAACGTCACAAGTGTATGGAATTAGAAAATGTCACAAAATACACATTTTGTTTTCTAGTAGCGAAATACACCTCCATGTAAAATTTCATCTAGCGAGGACCACATTTTCACTCCATTTCTCTTTATCAAATTGGTGAAAATTTTATTGGTTATGTTTTTGATTGAAATGTTATAAAACAGGGACAAAAAAATCTCATTTTGAAATTAAAAACTTCGCAAATGGAGTTTAAAAATGAAAAATAATGAAAGTAACATCTTTCAAACTAAAGGAGAATATTTTATCCTCACGTAATATTTAATGTTTATAGTTCCAAGATTTCGGAACCCAATAAAACATTTTAGCTAGTTTGTTTCAGAATTTTCAATGCCTGTCTGATATGGAAATTCGAAAACCCTCCATGACTGCTAATAAAATTAATTTAATCGTACGATACGAGGTAAAATCGAATTATTTTGAAACGGTTAATATAAATAAATTAATATAATTTATCGCACAGTTCACGTGGTATGTTGCCAAAATCACATAACTCATTTTTATGAACACTATACGCTCGTCGTTGGCATTATCTCCCACTACCAGACTACTCCCACTACCATATTACTCCCACTACCAGACTACATGACTGTATATATTGTGTGAGTAGATAGAACGCGGAGTAATTAATGATGGATCGTTAATGTAATTATTTTCATTACTGTACATAAAAATTAACATTATATGATAATGTAATATGAATATGTAAGACGGTAATATTTCATTTTAAATATGGCGGAATTTAATTTTAACTTTTGAGATTTAAAAATAATGCGTTTTTAATGCGGCCGTACCGATTTTTATGATCGCGTAGTAGCAAGATCGTTACGCTTAATTAAATCTATGTTTTTCGTCAGTATCATAAATAATTTGGCATCTAATAACATTATTTTATTTTGTTATGTATGGATAACAATTAAAATATTATTGATAATAGTCGCTATCTTAAGGTACCATCACAGTGTGATTCTGTCGAAAAGTAGTCAATTTTTACAATTTTTTTTTGGATGGATAGCATGAGGGAATGAGGATGAGAATGAATTCGAGACAAATGCGTTTAAATTTTTGAGTAAAATTGCTACCGTGCTTAAACGCCGGTTTATATCGACATGGCTGTAACTCAAAAGCCATATTCTCAAAGGCTTAAGGGAGGAGTTCACGCCAGAAACGGCTAATAAACTAATTTTTTTTGGAATCTCGTTTTTTGTTTTTATTTTGTTCTGTGGTTCTTTACAAACACGGTGATATATAAAACATGGCCAAAAAAATTTAAGTAGAAAAATATTTATTTGTAAGCCGCTGCACAGCCAAGTTGCTGCTCCTTTGCAGATAACGCTCGCCCCCCGTCGCGATTTGATCAGTAATATTTAGTTTTGGTGTGTACTTGAGTTATAGTATCCACTGAGATAATGTTCTTTTATTGGTATGCCTTTGACGTTTTAATAAAGAGTGAGTACCGCTTCTTTTGTTATTATTATTAAAATCATATCTCTAGTTCTAGAAAAGATAGAGACTTAATTTTTTTTTATTTTGTTCATAAACATATTGCGCATAAAGTGGAGTATGCTTTTTTCCATTTGAACAATTGTAACTATTTTTAAACATTTTTTTTTTAAATAAAAAATTGGGTCTAATAATTTTTAGAAGTTTGGGATTACAATTTTATAGTTAATTTTTAAAATTACCTGAAACCCATACTCGGCTTTATGGACAGGTCCTTTAGGAATAAAATAATGAAAAAATATTTAAAAAATATTCATTACTTTTTGAGATATGGCGTTCCTTGTAAACGCTTGAAAACTTATGAAAAAGGGCCCCCTCCCCCCACAGGGAAGAGTAATAAAGGTTTCAAAAACAAAATTTTCTATTTGAAACCCTCTTTAATTTGAAAAAAAAAATTCAACAAGCAAAATAATCATAAATAAAAAAGTTGCTTTTTTATTTGAACTCCCCGCTTAAACAATAACGTATAACGGTTTCTAAATATTGCAACTAAACTCACAATATTTTTTATTATCGTTATAATCGAAATCCACTGTAATATCGTAAATTGTCGTATCGAAAGAGTTACGACGGTCCATTGTTTTAGACTCAATTTTCATCATAAAGCCCCATTTAGACACCGATGATCGATTGCCATTAAAAAATCTCTATTTCTCCGTACTTCGTAAAAATGACATACGCTTTCAAAGAGTAATATATCACGGCAAAAAAATCCAATAGCATTTCCACTACCAGTTACGTTTCTGTGACTAGACCGTACCGTACGACCGTAGATGGACGCAATCATTACAATCGGCCAGTGGAAAAAGTAACTGGTGTGGAATGGAATGAGTTGGTGGAGGGGAAAGGAGGCAGGCTGGTTTTTTTTTTGGTTAGATGATAGAGAATAATGATTGTCGTACTACGGGCACAATATATAGTGTGGTCGTTGATGACTTGAAGACACATTGGCCAAACGTAATGATCATCTGCGTCTAGATTGTATAGCTAATACATAGAAAGGGATGCCACGGATGTATCTATCTCGCAAGAGTTCATCATATAAACTCACTAAATAGAACACGAAAGTTTTAATGTGACCGTAAATGACTATTTGAGTTTTTTTTTCGTCTTGTAGTCATTTACTAAGTTAGTCTATTATACGAAAAATAAAATTTCTTAAATATTTTTCTCTTTTTGATATTTTTCTGGTGTCATTTTCGTCGTGGTACCTTGTGTTAACGTGGACACTTGCGTACAGTGACCACTTTACAAATTGAAAATACGGACATAACTTACGGGGAGAAATATTTTTAGATTAGACATAAAATGAACACTGTTTCGGAAATTTTCTCTTTTTGACGTTTGGCATTTTATTTACTGTAACCTTAAAGTCTTACATTATATTTTCTTTTTGTTTCAATGTATATAAAAATGGCGGCTACAAAATCTTTTATTGGAACGTATTAATTCACAAGCTCCTGAATGGCGGGGACTCTAGGAGCTGCACACAGGCGGATTTTTCAGATTTCTTGGCCAAAACCTATTAATTGATTTTAAAAGTTTAAAAAGCTGAATAAATCGAATAAAAACTTCTTTAACTTACAAACAACTTCTTATATATCTAATAAATACTTCAATTCTTTTGGCTATTCATTCAATTTAGAATCATTTTTATAATATTTTCTTGAAATATCCGTTATAGAAGAACTTGGTGTTCTAAAAGGTTATTAATCACATCTTTGTGTCTTTTCAAATATAAATTCCGATAATAATTTTTTTGATCTGTCTGTTAAATCATCCTCAACAGCGAAAAAAGTTTGAATTACAGTCTCTGTAATATTCAACCAATTATCGACGACATCTAACGTGATTCTCAGAAGACCTCCGAAACCTAAGAATATAGAAAAAAATATTTAAAAAAAATTTTCGTGTTTTTTAATTATAATTGTTAAATATCTAATAAGAATCAGAGTAGCACATATTAGCAAGTACATTTATCATAGATGTTACCCTAAGATGTTGTACTTTATTAAAATCTTTACAAAGTCGTCCGATTCTAATGAATTTACAACTTTATAATTTAATAAAATCAATAATTACCTGAAATTTACGTTATAAATCAGTTTTGCTCTGTTTTTTTGCAAACAAATAAAAAACAAAATACAAATCCATTTTAAATACACAGATGCACACCCCTAGGCTCAAAATCCACGATGAAAGTTACACCAAAAACTTTTGAAACACGACACTTTTTTTTTTGATAAGTTCAGTTTTGTACCGTTTTCACTTGTTGTTTATGAGGCGATATTTTGTAATAGTAAATAACAGTTAAAACATTCGTTTAAAATTTTTAGGCAATTTTCGTCTATTTTTGCATTTAAGAAAAACCTTTTACATTCATAGAGAAGGTAATAATATAGACTATATTTGGTATAAATTTCAAAAAAATCGGTCGAGTAGTTTTTGGGTGAGAGTTCCCGTCAATTTTAAAAATGTTGCTTCGAGAAAAACGTGTTTCAAATTACGGTATGTTATAAAAAGGTTCGTGAAGTGCAAGTTGGCCACACGTTAGAACGTTTAAAATGCAAAGACATGAGACCTACTCAGAGGTTAATGACCTCTGAGTAGCCCTAATAAAAACGAAACTACTTCGACACACAATGGAAGATGTATTTATTTATTTATATATACATTGTTCTAATGTTCTTGCATATTGGTTTTGTGAGAAAATTCAAAACTAGTTGTGGAATGTTTCATTGTCTTTCAGTCCATAGCGCTAGTGTTGTGCTTCCTGTCAAAAAAATTAAATCTGAAAATTTCGTTTGCAACTCAGTTTTAACATTTTCAAAACTGAAGCACATGTTACATAAACGAAAATTAATTCTCATGTTAAGTCTATGTTCTGTTTTCATTTAATCGGCTGGTATCTCTGCTACAGTAACGGTTATTGCCCATTTTCTCTAAATATGCATTAAAAATTTATATTTAATAACATCTTAAAATATCCATATTAAAGTTAAAAAGATAAAACTTTACAAAAAAAAATTAAAGTTACTACACTGTTCGGGGCGGTTGAATATGATCAAGGTAGATTTAAAACAGTGTTTTTCAACCTTTTTGCAATCACGGTACAATCTTAGACCGGACCGGTGAAATATTTTCGTGACCTGTTAATGCTTCACGGACTGGCGGTTGAGAATGTAGGTTTAGAAGATGAATAAATTTGAATCTTTACCACCGGTAGTTAAAATGTATTTGATATAATTATTGTATTACATATGATATGGAAACATTTCCAAATTGTAATCATACACTCTCAAAACGATTTCTTTTTTCAAAGATTAAAACTTTTTTCTTTTCTTCTTTTGAATCAAAGAAAATATTTATTTGTTTAGTTACTTACAAAAATATTTTTTGCTAACTGAAAAAACGTCAAAATATACTTCTTTATTTCAAAAAAATATTATTTTTTGATTTAAAGAAATATTTGTTTGATACAGAGTAAGAGAATTTGTGTTCTGCGTGAAAAAACTAGTGGTTAAAATTTTTGTGTCAAATAAGTAACACAACCCTGCGTTAATGTAACATTTCGTGTTTGTGTTAAATGAAAATATTAATAAAAATTTCGATTTAACCGAATAAGAATATTAATTAACCTGTTTTGAACAACAGAGAAGTAACACAATCTTTGTGAAAAGCAAAAGTGTGTTATAAGTACGTAAGTTACATTAGAATATATATCTACCAAACTATATATAATAAAAAAGATGAGAATAGTTCTTATTATTACACAAAACCGAAAAATTATAAGTTTCTGCAGTTATTGACGAATATAGTTTTATTAAACGTTTAAAAATGAAACAATTTTCGTACATTTTAAGGTTATTTTGTTACAGATTTAGTTATATTAGTTATACAGTTATATAGTTCATAATATTATAATATACAATCTCAAGTAAGCTTACATGATTTTTTGTAACTGAATCTGTAAAAATGTAACCTTAAAATGTAAGAAAATTGTTTCATTTTTAAACGTTTAATAAAACTATATTCGTCAATAACTGAAAAAAAAACTTATAATTTTTCGGTTTTGTTTAATAATAAGAACTACTCTCATCTTTTTTATCACATATATTTTGGTAGATATATATTTTAATGTAACTTACGTGCTTATAATATTATTTTGCTTTACACAAAGATTGTGTTACTTCTTTGTTGTTCAAATGTTTACTTCTATGTTGCTGAAAAAAACTTATAATTTTTCGGTTTTGTTTAATAATAAGAACTACTCTCATCTTTTTTATTATATATATTTTGGTAGATAATATGGAAACAAGTAAGCATTTTTACAAAGGACTGACTTACTTTGCGTTCTTGGCGCAGTGGAAGTAAAATATTGAATCAAAAAGTTTAACAACTAACTCTAATAAATTTGAAAAATTAACACAAAATGTATGTTCTCTTGTGTGTTTAATCATTGACACAAATCTTTGTGTAAAGTTTGACACATATGCTTTGTGTTAAAATAACACAAAAAATTGAGTGGACCATTCTGGACATGTGAAATGTGTTAATTTTAACACAAATTTTTTGACTGTGAATATATTTCTCTATTTCAAACAAATATTATTTTTTGATTTAAAGAAATATTTGTTGATACAAAAAAATCAAAGAAATTTTTAATCTTTGAACGAAGAAATCGTTTTGAGTGACATTTTTTTTTTGTCATAATCACTTTGTTGATGATAACTTCACCCTCAAAACGATTTTTTTGTTCATAGTATAAAAATTCCCTTTGAACCAAAAGAATAATTCTTTTGTATGAAAAAAATAATTTTTTGATTCCAAGAAAGAAAATTCACAGTAATTTTTAATCTTTAAGCAAAGAAAGCGTTTTGAGAGTATTGATGATAAAAGTGTACCAATTTTTAATATTGCAATGTATTCAAAACAGTTTGTTAAAAAATAACAGAATTTTCATGTAGATTTTTTTTCGATTATTCAAACAAAACATATTTTCCGATAATCTGGATTTTGAAATAATTTTTCACTGTCATATAGAAAGTCATTGTGTTTGTTAATGTAAATTAATTTTCAATTAATCAATATAAACATGTCCGAATGTCCGCAATTGCGAACACGAATACATAGTGTTTAAAAATTGGCCAACCAAACTGTGACCGAAACATCAAAAATTGTTGTGACGTCAAATTATAAAAAACAAAAAAATTTTCGACCGGTGACGTCATCAGGTCCAATCAGAATTTTGAAGCGACAGTAAAAGAAATTTTAGTTGTCAGGAAAGACAATTTAAGTGATTTTATAAGTCTGGGAGGTCATTCTTTTCATTTTTGATAAAATTAACGTTTTAGTTTTAACCGAAACGCGAGTTTTGATGCATAAATCATATTTTTTGATGAAATGTCACATTTGTGATAATAAAAATGTGAACTTTGGGTTATAATTACCCTAATTTTCTCAATCAGAATAATTTCGCTATGTAAATTGTAAAGAAAAAAAATTTTGAACTGATGACTTCATTGGCTTAAATTAAAACTTTGGAGCTGCAGTAGAAGTAATTTTATTTCTACGTGAAAACAGTTTGGGTATTTTTAGAGGTTCTGGAGGTCACTCTTTTCGATTTTGGTAAAATTACCGCTGTAATTTTTACTGACACGTGAGTTTTGGTACAACTCTAATTTCTTAATGAGCTGTCACATTTTTGATTCTCTTTTATTCAGTTAAGATAACTTCAATAATATTTAAATTATTAACTAATTATATGAGAACAAATCTTAATATTATGCTACATTAAGTTGAATCCTTATAACCGATTGCTACATATCAAAAATCATACTATTCTAAAATCGTTGTTTTTCTTTATGATTTTATTATTATAAAATCATAATTACATTACAAAGTTTTCGTTTGTTAAATATAAATTTTCATACAAAATTCTAGTTTGAGTGGCGAAAATGTTTAAAATAGTTTTATATATTTTGATACTACACTGAGAAAAATATTTCTTTGGTTCAAAGAAATAATTTTTCGCAATAGTGTTAAAAGGATATTTCTTTGCTGCAATAATTTTTTGTTTTTATTTTTGAAGTAAAGATATATTTTTTTGATCCTATTGAAAAAAAAATAGTTTTTTTGCGCCAAAAAATATCTTTTCTTCAGTGTAAATATGAAATGGAATTGTTTCGTTAATTAAAAAAAAAAATTAAAAAACAACAAAAATTTTTTATAGTTGTTCTAAAAACTAAATGGAAAAATTGAAACTGTATATTTCATTTGGGACAATATAAAATATGTTAACTATTTTTTATTCAAATTCCTTCATTTTTTTGGTCCATTTTATTAAATTTTTAAATATTTTTGGTACATTTTAATAATGTAAATATTAAAATATCCGGAGGATATTTAGGTGTTAATTAATTTCCAAAAACAAAAACAAAAAAAAAAAAATAAAAAATAAAAACAAAAAAGAAAAAAAACAAACAAACAAATGGTTTCAACTAATCGATTAAACGCATAATTATTCCCATTTAAATATTTCATCACTGGTTATTGCTCAGTCAATTAGCAGCCAATTTTCTCCGTTAATTTTTCTTTTCTATTTTCCGAAAATCAAGCACTTTAGTTAGCTATTTTTAATAGCCCGGGCAATTTTTGCAACTGCAGCAATGACTTAAATCACAGGGGGATGGCAATTTCTTGACAAGAACTAATATTGTTATGATTCGAACCAAACAGAAAAGAACAGAAATTCGTAAAATAATGGCTGTTTAAAAAAAATCGATTTTTTATCCAACTTTTGAATTTTGTAACGTTTCGATATGGAGGAATATGCATAATCGATTTTGCCTTATTCGTTAAGAATATGTGAGATCTATTGTTCCAAATTTTTAGACTAAAATATTGTCTTCTTTAAGGGATCTTTTACAAATGATGTGCTATAAAAAAAAACAACACTTTTTCGGAATTTTTTTTGGGGGAAAATTATTTATCGTAATGAAGAAAAAACATTTGCACATTAAAGTAGATATAATTGAGTGTATCTTGAATATTTTTTCTTTTATTTTTGATTAGCCATCTGCCCTAATAACTAATAAGCTTGCTGAGGGTCACAGGCCTCAAAAAACGCTGCCAATTTTGTAAGACTATCTAGAATCAGCCCTTAATATAAAAAATTCGATTTTTTAGAACACCTGAAAGGTCAAAAACAGAGCAATTTTTCTTACTTTTTATTCAAAATAACGCAAAAATGTATAAGGTCTGATGGACTGATTCTAAATAATCTTGCAGAAAACACCATAATAAAGAGAATGCTTCTAATTTTAAGGGATTTATTTCACATTTTATGGCATTTATGGCATTTACTGTGTGAATTCAAATATTAATTATTTATTTCAAATAGTCATGACACATTGTAAAAAAATCCGGTCTTTTTTTTTTTTAAACTGAAAAAACATATGTATAGATATTGTTCAACTGAGAGAGATCGATTACTGTGATCGATTTTAGTCCAATCGTACTTTGAGTTTTTTTTTTTTTTTGAATTGTTGGCACCGGTTTTAATTACAAAATTTACATGTGTCATTCAACAGGCCTACAAGAGTAGATGGAAGGCCAGACCAAAAGAAAAAAAATTCAAGATACATTCAATTATATATACACTTTAATGTACAAAACTTTTGTTTTCATTACAATAAATAGTTTTTCCAAAAAAAAAAAAAAATTCCAAAAAAGTGTTTTTTTTAGCACATCACTTGAGTCATCGAATTCCAAAACCAGCTATGTGCATCTCAAACGATTTCGAGTTATTCAACAAAAACTGTTAGTTATATTACAATAATAAATCATTGCATGATTTTGATATCAAAAAACGTATTAAATTAATGTTGATTCCTGGTGATAATCTATAATGTAGGAAAAGCACAAACAATTATATTTAAATAAATAAAACCCACGTAACTTGTTTTGGAACCGTCAGTTGGATATAACTGATTTTGGAAATGAAGTGTCAGCCATTTTTGAACTTTCTAACATGCAAAAGCAGTCAAAAACCTGGTAGAAGGTAAAAGAATGAACATATCTTTAGTTTTTAGGACAATTTTATGTAGTAGAAATGACAATAATTTAAGTCTTTGTAGGATACTGCAAAAATAGTCACTCTACTACTGACAATGAAACTAAAGTACATGTACTAGGTTAGTGAGGGATTAAACTGGTTTTGCTGCCGCATTTAGAGGGCAGCCATTATTGTCTGTGGGATGTAACTTATTTTGAAACTGTAATCATTTGGAATGTAACTGGTTTTGCATCCTTCGTCAGTTTTCTTCATCTATTTTCAGTGGGATAAATTTTTTTTTAGAACTGTTTCTCAACGTGAACATATAGCAGATGAACTGAAGTATCCATAGCAACTAAAATCTCAGTTTTTTATTTTTTTGGATATAACTGACTTTGCTTTTCGGCAACTCACTTGTAAAAGACTCCTTAATGCCGAATTTAGTTATTAGCTTTATATTGCCAGCTAATGATATCTGTTGTCAAAACACGTTTTTATATAACACAATAACCGTAACTGCCGTTGATAGAATATGAAATAATTTGAAAATTTTCTCGAATCGAGCAACAAAAGGAATAAAATAATTTTCTAAACTATTCGAGATATTTATATGAAAATTGCATAAAGTTACTCGTACAACGGATACGTGAAAAGATAAATGAGTAAAGAATTTCCACTCGACAACAAAATATCAAAATATTAAAGTTGTAACATATGCTCGAAGCCAAATTCATATCCGTTGTGTGATTAAAACATGTATGACGTTACGTTTATATACCAATAATATGGTTGTATATACATTATACGATAAACTGTATTCGCGCGCCAAACACTTCTCTATTCTATAATAATCACTCATCAACCCGTGTGAGCGAAATATTCCCGCACACGGCGTCCCATCGCCCCGCGCCCGCAACAGTCTTCACCCATTTGTGTCAACCAGAAGTTTTACAGTCACTGTGTAACAATGGATTTTTCGACGAATCACTTATATGTAATGTTAAATGTTTGTACGGGGTGTTGTCTGGAATCAAATTCGACTATTTCATTTGGAAGTGTGCCAAAGTACATATAGGAACTTACCGGTAGATGGTGGAACGATCTATGGGGGTAACAATTGCCGTTCCCTTACAGTCAAAACATTTGTGTTAAAATTAACACATTTTACATGACCAGAATGGTCCACTCAATTTTTTGTGTTATTTTAACACAAAGAATATTTGTCAAATTTTTACACAAGATTTGTGTCAATGATTTAACACACAAGATAAATTTTGTGTTAATTTTTCAGATTTATCAGAGTTAGTTGTTAAACTTTTTTATTCAATATTTTACTTTCGCTGCAGCTTAAGATATTTGAAAATCGTCAAAAATTATAACGATTTTGTTCATATACGTATGTATATTATTATAATTGAGGCTCAAAGAACGCAAAGTAAGTCAGTCCTTTGTAAAAATTTATCATACGAAATACGAAATATATTTTTTTAAAAAACGGTACAATATTTTACAAAGATCTTTATGTAAATATAATACGTGACTTAAATCTAGGTACTTACAACTAGTGCTTAACCCTAATCTAACATGTACAATATTAAATAATTACAATACATGAAAAAACTTAATTAATAGTGACTCGATACAAAGGAAAATTTTCAAAAAACCTTTAAACATGAATAATTAAAAATTCTTACTTGTTTCCATATATATTTACCAAAATATATATAATAAAAAAGTTGAGAGTAGTTTTTATTATTAAACAAAACCGAAAAATTATAAGTTGTTTCAGTTATTGACGAATATAGTTTTATTAAACGTTTAAAAATGAAACAATTTTCTTATATTTTAAGGCTATTTTGTTACAGATTCAGTTACAAAAAATCATGTAAGCTTACTTGAGATTGTATATTATAATATTATAATTTATAATCTCAAGTAAGCTTACATGATTTTTTTAACCGAATCTGTAACAAAATAACCTTAGAATGTAAGAAAATTGTTTCATTTTTAAACGTTTAATAAAACTATATTCCTCAATAACTGAAAAAACTTATAATTTTTCGGTTTTGTTTAATAATAAGAACTACTCTCATCTTTTTTATTATATATATTTTGGTAGATATATATTCTAATGTAACTTACGTGCTTATAATATTCTTTTGCTTTACACAAAGATTGTGTTACTTCTTTGTTGTTCAAAAAAGGTTAACATTTTTATTCTGTTAAATCGAAATTTGTGTTAATATTTTCATTTAACACAAACACGAAATGTTACATTAACGCAGGGTTGTGTTGCTTATTTAACACAAAAATTTAAACCACTAGGTTTTTTTTTACGCAGAATACAAATTTTTTTACTGTGCTGAGCAAGACTCGTAAGAATGCGTTGAAAAGTATGATTACTACCAAAAATCATTCAATTCCCATTATTTTATTCAGTCGAGAGAAGATTTAGCGTGTGGAAACTCATACTAGAAGCTCAGTTGTAACGTAGGTTTGTCTATGACAGTAAAATATTTACTGAAACCTCATCCATTCAAACATGTCTAATAACTTTGGTTTGACTTCAACACCAAGAACTGTGTTTCGAACTGAAGATTCATTGAACATCTTGTATAAATAATATTTACATAAAGTTTAGTGCGATACAATGATTGAACTATTCACGAAGTTTTCCACCGTCACCGCATGGAAAATGAAAAGTGTCATCGCTTCAATTTGTGAACAAATCAAAATATTGTAATTTGTGCTTCTCCAACAACAGTTAAGATTTTTTTTTATTTGGTAAAAATATTGATTAAATAAATTGAAAGTATTGGCAACTGTCAACTTTTTTATCGAAATGTGAAATATTAAAATATGCTGTTTGAATTTTTCGTCGATCAAAATGGGGGACGAATGCAAGCGTAAGTTTTGTCACGAAATAAAAAAGAAAAAACTCTTTTCAAGTTGAGAATCTTTTTCATCCCCTTTTACCGACGCTTCATCGTTTTCTAGTATTCTGAGAAACAAACAGAAAGAATTTCAAGTGACGTTTCTGATTTGTGTGAAAATATTTTGAGAACACAGCGCATAAAAGTTATTTACAAGATGTACGGTTGCGAAATTAAACTACCTATTTTTTTTTGAGCCGTACGATGTAAAATGTTTTTTACTGCCCTTTTTTGATAAATTTTTACATTAATTAGAAAAATAATAAAACGTAAGGACGCTACAATGAACATTTCTCTAGAATATTTTGTTGAAAAACAAGGAATTGTGTCGAGGAAACTGTGAAAGAAAAAAAAAACAAATACTGTTCATATTTTACGTGTTGTTTAGAGTTACAGACAAGTAGAAACTTCAAAAAAGTTAGATTTTTTGATGACATATCCCATTTCTAATTGTAAAAATAAAAACTTTGGGTCAGTATTACCCAAATCTCATTATTTTTCTCCACCTAAATAGCTTCTGTTAATCTACAAACTACAGAAAACTAAAAATTTTGACTAATGACGTCATTAGGTCAAATTAAACTATTGAAACTGCAATAGTGTAAATTTTATCTGTTGGCAAAGATTATTTGTATGATTTTATGGGTTTTTTGGGCCATTCCGTCTATTTCTGGTAAAATTAACGCTTTAATTTTAACCGAAACATAAATTCGGATAGATAAAATCGATTTCTTGATGAAATGACACACTTATGATACCAAAAATGGAAACTTTGTGTCAAAGTAACCGTAGGTTTATTATTTTTCTTGATCGGAATAACTTCGTCAATGTGTAAATTATCAAAAATTAAAAATTTTAAACTAATGACGTCATTAGGTCAAACTAAATTTTCAAATTAGAGTACAAGAAATTTGTGTTTTTATAGGGTGTGGATCGGGGCTAATTAGTTACTAATCGTAATCATGTTTTTATAATCGCGCATCGGCTATTTCGTTGCAACATTTCCCTTACAATTCACTCACTGCATGTTTGTGCCTAATATTAGCAACGGCTCTACAGACGATGATAGCCAGGGTCGGACTATCGCATAGACAAATGAGACAAATGGTTAGGGTCTGGGTTTTTTAAGGGCCCAATCAAACTGTCTATTTTGTATATTTGAATTAATATTTGAGATTTATTTTTTTTTTCGCATTATTTAGTTTTGTTTTAATTTTTTGTGTGCTCTATATCTTGTGGGGATGAGAAGGGGCTCAAAGTCCCAAAGTGGGTTAGTCCGCCCTGTCGATACTTTTTTAAGCATTAGAGAAATGTTTAAAAGCAATTCTTTAACTCTGAATAGATTTTTTTGTAGTCAGGAACCATTTTCGCTATTAACACTTTCAGTCCCATGGCTTCGGCATCCGAAACCAAACAAAACATCCACAGAGGCCGACCGCGATCAGTATTTAGAATAATAAACAAAACTCTTAAAAATATTTATAAAAAAGGTTTTATATTATTCTTATAAAAATATACCGGACACTTTTCATTTTTTGTACATATAAATATACATAATATGTTTTACCATCAAAATATCTAGGCTTCATCTTTTATTCACAATAATATTTTTATCGACATATGTATGTACGTGTGTGTTGCATGCTTGTATGTATATGTGCATTTTATCAAAATAATAATAACTGTGTACTCATCTTTTGACCTGCATAACACATACATGTTGAATCATTTAGTGTTCTGTACTAACTTGTTTACATAAAATTTGTTTAAAAATATTGTCGGCTTGCGGGGAAATTTACTGTGAAAGTGCTCGAGCCTCATAGTGTTAACTGGAATAACATTAGTTCGTGTAATATGAAATGTCGGTTTTCGACCACTTCGTCTACCATGTAATTCAAATAAATATCGAAACGTTCTTAAGCATTACAGGAATGTTTAGCAACAATTCTTTAACTCTGAGTAGAATTATTTTAGCTTGAAAGCATTTTTGCTATTACCTAGAATAATATTAGATAGTGTAATATGAAATGTCGTTTTGCGACCACTTGCTCAAGAATGTAATTCAGATAAATATCGACACTCAGTGGCGGATTATGGCGTAAACAAATGGCTAGGTTTTTTTTAGAAGAGTCATTATTTAACTCGAGAATTCCCAGTGTCACTTCTAGGTGACAGTGATTTGTGAATTTTTTTTACAGACAATATAACAAATTTTAAAAATAAATGTGTTACGACTAAAATGTTCATACTTAGTAGTATTGGCAACACTGAAGTTATGTTAACGGTCAAATTAATTCTGTTGTTTCAAACAATTTGCTATTTTATTGCGCGTGAGTATCTTGTTATTACTGTTATAACAAATTATTATTTAAGAATCAAGCTTATGATGAAAGTGATTTTTTGCCGGTAATTTCATACCGTTTCACTCAGTTCATACTGCAAATAACGCCCAGTGACACCTATTGATGACACTCCATTTAAAAAAAAAAAACAAAACTAAAGGGTATATTTTTTTTCAATTATTTATTTTTTATATGTTGAGTACCTAAAGATAAAAACTAGCACAAAATAAGGATACTTTGTCGATAGATCGCGGCTTGGGAATTGGCGAGTTAATTTTGTGTGCTCTATATATTATGTGAGGGTGGGAACGAGGAGGCCCGGTAAGAAGAAAATATCTAGGCACCCAAAGTGGGTTAATCCGTCCCTGATGCTAGTAACCAACGTTGTAAAAGAATGTATTATGGTTTTATGTTTCGTAGAAGTGTAGCTCGGAATTAACGGATCACTGTAGCACAAATAATTGTATTATATACTGTCATACCCGTATACATGTTCTTCGCCAAGTACACGACTATAGCTTCCACTACACTACATGGTACTTCATATTGCGTGCAGCGAAAATAACCCTTAAATTGCGCATGATGTATGTGATATAACAGTAACATTCTCATTATCAGGTATCATAATGTTTTTAATTTTATTATTGTAATTTTATTTTCCTTGCTTTTTTTGCCCGGTTTTTTTTGCTCTGTCTACCGTATTTCGTCATATTTTTTAATTGTGTTCGTGTGTTCATTAATTTAATAAAATTAAACTGACAATTAAAAAATTTTCAATTAATACAAAAAAAAGTGATGAGGGATATCAAGTAATTATGTACAAAGTCTTTCAATGATATTATCGTATGAGTGAGCTTGAGAAATTTATAAAATAACATGTTTTCGAGAAAAACGCGTTTAAAGTTTATAATTATTCGAATTTTGAAGATTTTTACCATATTAAAACATGGGATCGTTGCTTTGTTACTTTTCACAACAAAATCGTAGAAAAAACACGAGTCGACTTTCGGCTTTTACACCATCATCAGCTGAAAAACATAACTAAAATTGTTAGCATATATTTTTGAGGGCACAATCTTTCTTTTTGAGGGGTTATACTACTGTGATCGATATAAAATGATTTGTACGTCACATTGCATAAAAAGTTCTTCATGCAGTAAGGGGGTATTCTAGTCTAGAGGCTCGATTTTGAGGTGATTTTACGGGGGTAAAAAAAAAAAACAGTAAACATTTTAGTATCCATTTTTTTAACAGTTTTTTATTGATGTTTGAAACGTATAAGAATGTATAAAAATTAAAAAGAAAAAATTCAAAATTGAAATCGGTACAGGCCGGAAAAGTGGGGACTCAAAAAAAAGGTGTCTCCTGGTTGACGTCATTCCAAGCCTCCTAGTGATCTGAAACATAAAATTTTAGTTAATTCTTAATAAACAAGGATGTACAATTAGTTGGACGTAGTCGATTTGAAAAAATAATTTTTTTCACAAAATGGTTTCCATTTAAAAAGAAAAATCATTTTTTCGTCTCCTTTTTTCAACTCTGAAAATTTTTTAAAAATAGTAAAAAAAAAAAAAATTCCAAAAACGTCACGTCGGACCAGTTTTGATAGTATTACAAAAGTCGGTACCAAATTTCAAGTAACTCGGTGCATTAGAACTTGAGAAACCATGTCAACCGTATTGAAAAAAGAAGTTTCGAGTAAATTATATTAAAAATTTGAATTTAACACTGAAAAGATACACAATGCACAGGGAAAAAATAACCGTAATTCCGAAAGTAATTCGAATTTCCGTAAATCTTTTTAGAGACTTATTCTTAATTGTCTGAACTTTGAAAATATGAAGGAAAAAATCGATTTTTTTGAATTTTTAGACCTTAATAGGATAGTGTATATGATCTAGCTCAATCGGTTGGATTTAATTTATTACACTGTATCAGTTATGATGTGATCGGCCATTTTTTCCATCATATTAACGGAAAAATTTATTATGTATTTCTTTCTTTGATAAATGAAATCATTCATGGTTTTTCCGAAAGTAAAATCTGAAAATATTTTATTTAAATGATAAGAGCTTTTAAGAGATATAGCTAAACGAGGCTCGACTCAACCTTTAATAGGTCCAGAGTCGGCCCTAGGAATATCATTCCAGAGAGTGAGGTGTGCTGTGGATGACTGGGCTAAAAGGCAGCACGCCCATCTCTGGAAAGTGTGTACAACGGCCAGACAGGCCCGAGAGCTTATAGTACTGCCCAGTTTAAAACGGAGAAAGCAATTGCTATCTCTAAGCAGGGTACAGCTGAGCCGGTTAACAGGTATACTCACGGGGCATAACGTCCTGAGGAAGCACCTGCATATCATGGGATTAGTGGAGAGTCCTCTCTGCCGAAGGTGCGGCTTAGAGGACGAATCTTCGTCCCATGTTTTATGCTCTTGCGAAGCATTGTCATCCTTGAGATGCAAGTATCTGGGATCTCCAATACTGAGTTCCGAGGACATCAGGATTGCAGACCTTGGTGCAATCTTGAGTTTCTATGAGGGACTGGGTATTAGCTAGTCCCTTTTGGATGCCGTGGGGTACAATGGGCCCATATTTGGTGGCCTACGTGCAACGGGAGCTTTGAATCCCAACCCACTTATAGCATTCATTCATTCAAGAGCTTTTTTGAAACTATAAACTTACTTTAAAAACATGTATGATTTAAAAGACAAAAAAAAAAAAAAATTGGACAAATCTGGCTATGCCTGCCTTAAGAAAGCCATGACTGTTATATCCATATTTTAAACTATTTTCACGAATATGAACATTATAGAATATTTACAAGAAATGAAAAAAAGCAGACCAACTGAATGTTCAAAAAGTAATAAACAAGACATTATCAAAACTTTATTTGAAAAGAAATAATTATTAACGTTAGTTTTGGAACAGTTCGATAACTTCGACAAGAAATTGTAATGAATTGTTCAGCTGTTATCCATTTCCGATAGCTTAACTTCACCTCGTAAATAACTAGTCGATTTTAACTTGCCAAGTTTTACAATACCACATACATAGATGTATAATGTATATGTATGATTTCAATTTATAGTGTATTTGATTCAAAAAAGATATTTTTGAAAATTTTAAGTGCTAGTAATTTTTTCTGGCTAACGCGACGCCAACGGTTGAATTTATTTTTATCAACTAACTACTGGATAAAGTTAATTGTATAATTATGACAAGAATTTTCTAATGGCGTCCATTTTATAATTTTATTTATTTTGCTTGTACTGACGGAATTTACTTAGACGACGGTGCAGGTGAAAGCAAGTGCAACGAAGACTGATGTTAAAATAATTTTCCACACTTCTAGGTAACGTAAATTACAATTTATGTATCTATATTACAATTATTTCAATAGCTTGCACATTTTTAATAAATATTAAATAGAGATAGTAGACATATTAACATAATCTCTAAGAAAGTAACCGGCTATATAACCCGGGAGCTCAACATCTTTTTTACTCAAGGAAAATTTTCTATTACCGTAAAACCGTCTAGACCCGGACACTTTTTTATATTTTTTGGTATAATTTTATGTTTATACATGTTTCCTTCATAGATATCACCAATAAAAGTATTACCATTAGAAAGAGCGTATATTATTTGTTATATCCCTGACCCATTTGTTTCATTATAAGTAAAAATAAAAAAATTAAAAAATAATTAGTAAGTGTCCGGGTCTACACCCCAAATCCGTCTTGACCCGGACACTTACTTAAATAATGTAATAACATGCAAACTAACCGCTCCCGTCGGGGTTAGGACAGTGTTTTATATCGTCTGATATCTTTGAACCTGTCAAAGGCTTCAAAACATTTTGTGGGAAGGGAGAGGGGTCAATACATAGCATGCCTCTCTATGAAGTAAACATGCGATATGACACCAGAAGGAGGTATAAACCGCGTAATTCTGGCGGGAATATAACGTATGGATAGTGGAAGTTACAGCCAGTGTGAATCGCGGCCATAGTGTAATAAACTGATGTGTCCGGGTCTAAACGAAAATATGTATATAGCATGTACTTTTTTATATATACATCGAATATAACTTCAAACATCATTAATGATGCGCGATAAAGCTCTGAACACATACATATCAAAATTAAAACAATATGACAATTATGACGAAAATTACATGTCTAAGTTAGACACACATTTTATTTCTTTGAAAAACTGGAGAATAGTAATCATGTAAAATGAGATAGTAAAAGTTGAAATCCGTAGTTTTTATTGGTACAACTGTTTAGAGGATGTTTTTCTCTCTTTAATCACGTCAAGAACAAATGTTTATTGTAGCAGGTTAATGTAGAAACTACTTACTTTGAAGATTGGTGCAAGGTGTCCGGGTCTAGACCCCCTGTTCGGGTCTAGACGGTTTTACGGTACTAACAAACTGATTTGACAAACGAACGTTTCTTTTTGAGAACGTTTTAACAGACGATCTATTTTTGATTAAATGTTAATTTTCGGTGTATTTTAGTGATTCCCACCAGTTTTTGTGTGATTCTTTATGCGGCATTAAGGGAAAATTCACCAAAAAAAAAAAAAAAAACATCAAAAATCGACCTTTTTTTATTATTATTTTTTTATACAAATAAATATTTTATTAAAAAGTAAATACACAACATTGTTTCTACATGTCTTAAAATTACAAAAAAAATTTTTTTTGAAAAAAACTTCAAAAATGAACTGAGTATACATGGTTTTGAAGTAGACATTGCGAGATTTTCCCACCTGGATGATTCCTCGCGTTCTGAAATCCTCAGTAAACTAAAATAAAAAAATCAAGAATTTTCTGAAAATATACATATACAGTTATGGCACTAACTAGGATCTAAGAAAATAAAATAAAAAACCAGCGAAATTTTGAAAATAAATTTTCAAAAATCACCGCTTTTTTCGACTATAAACAGCCGCCATTTTGAAAATATATTAGGGAACCCAAAGATCCTAGTTCTGTGTCAAAATGATAGTATCGAGGAATAATATGCACTTTGATTTATGTTGATATCTCAAATACTTTTTGAGATACACGCGGAACCATGTCAAAAACGTAGTTTCGAGAAAAAAGCATTTAAAGTTTTTTTGATTTAAATTGAATTATAATAAAATGCGTGCACTAGAATACCCATAACTTTTTGATTTTTCATTTTCCTTTAAATAAAATTTTAGGAGAATGTGAATGAACACCTCAAGAAACATAATTATGAAGAAAACAAATCGATTTCTTTTTTTTTAGCGAATCTCTCCCTAAGGTAGGTTGCTGAGTACCCAAACGTATTTCAACACATTGCATTAGTCAGTTTTCGTTAAAATGTTTTGGGCTCCCGGGCTAATTTACATCTTTTTACGTTAACAGTTAAGAAATTGCTTGATAAATTCAGTATAGTCTAAGTGTAAATCTAGTACAATACTAACGAATGTTTTGAGTTTAGAATGTGAAACGTTTCGATTTATACCACGTTTTTTTTTTCTGTTCAGTGCCTGTTCAAACGGTGTATTTATACATATTCGCAATATAGTGATTAACTGTATACTGGGTTTGGTATATTATGCAGCAGTATATCATACAGAATATATGGATGTATTTAATATTCTTCAATCTGATCCGCTTGTAATGAAATTTTTCTTGAATAGTGTTAAAATCTAGGTCAAGAAAATGATGAAGAACGGTACAGTGTACACGATAGAACGTAGCCGTTCAATATTGTATTCATACAGTACATTTAAATGTATTGTCAGTAGTAAAGTTATTGACGATGGTACTAGAGTTATGAAGTATAAAAGCACATTTTAGTGCTTGGTAGCAGTATGTTTGTTGGTCGCTCCGGGTAAATTCAAGCAGAGGTGTAGATTTAGAAAGGAATCTAGAAAGGAAAAATTTTGAGCTAATTCTCTCAACTGTTAATGGGAAGTCTGCTTTAGACAATAAGAAAAACTGGTGACTCTTAAGAAGCTTCGAAAATAGTAACTAAAAATTCACTATTTAAATTTTAGGTGAAGATAAGAGAGGCGAAGATAAAGTCAATTTCGGGAAATTTTTTAACAATAAAAATAATTGATCTATATTTTTGGGATTTAGCATTTTGTTTACTATAACCTTTTCGAGCTATAGTACTTTCACCGAAACCAGTTTTCGCAAATATTCACTGGTAATATTAATTTTACAACAAAATTTTAAGCAAAAATAAAATATCGAATTTTTAAGGAGGAAATATGATTAGGAGAAGCGTTGTTGCGAAAAAATCTTGGAATAAATGAATTATTGATTTAAAATCTCGAAGCATAAAATAAAGTCATATAATATACAAAATAGAAGTTTAATACAAAAAATTTGGAGAGACAGGTCTACCCACACTGTCAACTTCCAATTGAATGCCCTTAAAGACGATTGCACCTGAATAACTTTTTTTTTAATTCAGGGGACCCCTTCCGATAGAGGCTTTGCCCCTTGCACCACACCGGGGGCTCCACCCTTATCAAACAAATGATAACATTATTTGTTCTCAAGATACGCGAGACAAAAAATATTTCAAAAAAGTTTCTTATTTAATTTTTCCGGTTTTCTTTTTTTTTTTTTAATTTTATAATAAAATACTGGCGTTTTAACATCAAGGAAGGTCCTTAGGCCATTATATAATAATGTTATGGTAAAAAATCCATATAATCTATCTTATGTTAATAAAATTAATTCCGTTTTTTACCACAAAAAACAAACCGCTAATCCGAATTTGCTGAAAACTTTATCCGGTCTTCATTTTTTGATTACACATCTAATGAAATTAGTCCGGAGTTGATATCATCATTTGTTCTCGAGATATGTGAGACGAAAAAAAATTCACGAACGAACGAACGCACACACAGACATCACGCTAAGAACGGATTCGAATTCTAGTGACCTTGAAACGTGGAAATATGTCATAATTAGCGATTCGTAAAATCGGACCCATTACAATGGGAAGTTAAAAAATTTCAAAGATGGTACATACCCAACTGCTCTATTGCGAGGATCGCCCTTAAACTTTTCCGGTGCACAATTGTTTCGTTCCTTCAAAACATACGGTATGCGCAGTGGAAGACGGTTGAACGTTTGGTTCAAGGTCACATGAAAATCAAAAGAGCCAAGTGGCACGGGTGTCGTTGACAGTAGTTTTTCATTACAATTGAAAAATATAAATAAAACTGGAGAATACTGATGGTACAGTGGTAACGGTATATGTAGCAACATTTCTGGATACTTTTTCGTTCGAGCTCATTAATTTTTTCATTTATTTTTGTCAATGTTGTTTGGTAACAGTAGTTAAATAAAATCGACATTCGGATTGAAAACATACATTTTTTTTTTAAAAAAAAGAACTTTTTTTACTTTTTGTTAATGAGATCCGCCTCGTTTCTGGTTGGTGTTTTTGAAAAATATGGCGTCATCAGAAAGTTGGAAACATCTCAACCACACCAACGGATTTAATTTGGTTAGTTTTATTAAAAGATGTTTTAATGGTTTTTTTCTGTTTGGTCCACTGTGATTAATAAAACTTTTCACATTTTTGGTTGCGTTCTTTATTTACTGTTTAACTTCATTCGTTTGTTTTAATTTGTTAACGGAAACGTAAGGGTACTGTCTGGTTTAAATTTGATAAAATTTTCTGCTGCATATTTTTATTTTTTTAAATATCTTAAAAATGTTTCACAAAAAATTCAGAGCTACGTAGCCGGCTATGATGCTGACATAATGACAAGAGCGAGGTTATGACTAATGTTCAAAATCTTGCGGTGCTGACAAAACTTAAAACGTTAATAAATCGTGATAAATACATTTTAAAAAAAAATTATATCTGTATATATTCTCTATTAACCATCAGCTGTTAATAAAAATTAGTTTCAAGTTACAAAAAAAAACGTTATTTTAAAAAAGTACAAAAATTTGAACTTTTTTTAAATTAAAATTGTTGAAAGTTTGACTGACTGACTGTATTAATAAAACTTGTTAATAAAATAATTTGTCATTTAAAAAAATATTTTTACGAAAACAAAACAATGTGTTGCCTCTCTCACATTTTACTTAAAGAAAAAAGACAATTAATACACATAAATCATTTACTTGTAACATCAAAAAATACCTTACACAATACATAAAATTAAAATAGGACAGACAAGTTGTGACAAGAAATTTATACACGCATATCTAAAGTATATTCAAAATATACCGATATAAAAGGGTATTACCCGTATATACGTATCCATAATTACCTATTGTTTATATCTAAAATCCCATCAAAATATTTTATCTAAAAAAAAAAATAAACAATTTTTAATGCCTTAAAAAAATAAAGACAATACTGTCAGCCCCGCAACCTTTTCGATCAGTAGTTATGACCCAATTCATTCTGTTTAACAGTATTAAAGCAACTCTGGCCTTTAAGGGCAATTTTGGCAAATCATTTGAAAAACATTAATGTCTCTTTTGAGAACATCAGCGAAATTGATAAAATAATTAATTATGAATAGAACTGATTAAATGAAGAACGACTAAATGTTTCCCTCCCATTCCAATCGTTGAATGATGTCACTATTTTTTGCTGAGACAAGTAGATTCGATATATTTCTGTGTATATCAAGAGTACCATACATATGTGCTACGTTTGAAATGAAAGAATATAATACAATTTCTAGACATTTATTTATTATCAGGTATCGGATTTCTTTCGGATCAGACAGTTTCGTCTTTAGCATATGCAGGTATACATATTGCACTCAGTGTGACTAAAAGTTCAAAATATTTTCATAAAAACAACGTTCATAAGTTACATACACACACATACATATGTGTATCGAAATATTATTTATACGTATTTTATGTAAACATCCTTTTTTTTCTTTTATTTATTACCTGCACAATTGAAAAGTGCAATTATGTATTTGATTTATGTGACATGTCATTTAAATTAAATAAATTCATCTTTTTTTATTGTTTTCAATTTTGAGAGACAGAAGTATAGTTGCTTGTTAAAAATTTGCTTTTCAATAATAAAAAATCTTAGTAAATACGTACGTCTTAGCTATTATAGTGGACCGTCTAAATATTCAACAACTTTTCAATATATTTTACAAAATTTTTTTCCGATTTTTTGAATTTTCTTACTTTCGTCAAATAAAAAATGCTGTTAGTATTCTAAATGGTGAAAAATGTAATTTTTGACCAATTATATTCACTCAAATGTGCATAATTTAATGTAATTTAGTTGCAAAATTTTATTGAAATAAGTACGGTCCTGACCTGTCCGAAGAAACCCGATACCTATTTATTATTAATGAAATAACGGATGTTTTTTAAAAGGCAAGTCAATTGTAGTTGTCAAAAAGTGGGATATCTCTTTTATTGCATTATCATATCCGGTTCCGTTTGTCGTTTCTTCTATCATCGTTCATTTTAATTAAAATTGCTTGGTATTTTATAAGTTTATTAAATTTTTATGTTAGGTCATGATCAGAAGTTGAAAAGCTCTTGAACGAGTCATTCAAGATATCATAAACTGAGTAGTATTTTTAAAATATATTCAAACAGCGCCTCATATTCCACAATGCGTCATATATCATAATATAGTGGAGTCCTCACTAATTTAATCGTTGGGACTATTGTCCCGGGTCGCCATGGGGCAGCGATTATGATCAGTATTCGGGTGATCGATGGTTTGAATCACCCCGGGGTGATTGCCAGATTATTATTTAAAGTACCATTGATTGTATTTGAATATTGTAACTTAATTATTGAAATGATGATTTAAATCGAAAAATTCGAAAACAAAAAAATATTTAAGTCGGTTTTTCACTTGTGTATTTTGCGTATAATTTTTAAGTACGTAAATTCACAAGTCAAGGACGTTTTAGTTGTTTTGATCTAAAAAATTTTTGAAATATTTTTTTTTTTTTTTTTTTTTTAAATTTAATCTTCTTTTGAAATTTGTATTTTCTTAAGTATACTTTTGAATTTTATATACTTGTACCGTAGAAACGGCACGTTTTATGAGAAAAAAATAATTTGATTATTTTCGTAATACAATTTCCAAGCAACAAATTTCAGATATTTACAAGAAAACCGTTTTTAAAAGTTTTGATCAAATCACAGGTTTTTACATAAAACTTCAATCGGGACAATTTTTTGTGAATATTTTGGTTTTTAGTTTGAAGACGGTTGTATTTGAGTTTATCATAAAGTATTATTAATATATAGTAATAAATCAATTTAAATTAAAGTTAAAATGAGTTATATTGGTCACACTTTAGGATTTTCGGGCAAAATTAAAAAAGAAAATGAATTTTCAATGTGGTAAAAATAAAAAAAAACAAGCTATTGCAACCAAAACTCTTTTATTTTACATTACGTAATCAATAATGATTAAATTCACTCCATTTTATGGTATATCGTTCACCAGTTCTCCATCTATGTATATGAAACTCTATTATTTGCCCAGGTTAAATTAAATATACATTTTGCTTCCGAGACTGCTAAAGTAGCGGAAGCATTGCGATCACTTTTGAAAAATAAAAAATTTTTTTCCTCCAAAATAAAATTTCTTTACGTACATTTTACGTTTCTGAACTTCCTGAACAATTTTGGTTTGGTGTCTGTCCGTCCGTCTGTGTGTCGCCAGTTTGCACCAAGTGACATAACTTCTGAACTATTCGATTGTTTTTAATAAAATTTTTGTAGAAATTATGCAGTTTGGTTCGTAGATGGTCCACTATGAATTTAATCGAAATCGGAGTAACGGTAGCTACGCCGCTACCATGTCATTCCATTAATATATTAAATTGCACCAAGTGGCATAACTTCTGAACTATTCAATTCTTTTTTATGAAATTGTCAGAAATTATGCGGTCTGGTTCGTAGATGGTCCCCTACAAATTTCATTGCATTCGGAGTAATAGTATCCACGGCGCTACCATGAAATCCCATTAAATATCAATATCTTATTTACTGCTAGTCCCATTTCGCTCAAATTTTTAAAGTATTTTGGGGGTTAGTTTCTAAAATATTTTTGCTATTATTTTATAATTTAGCCCTTAAGTATTTTGAGTTACAATTTTTTATTATCTTTAAGGCGAAAGTATAATTTCACGGTATATATATTTGGTAGAAAGTCTTTTACGAGTACGAGGAAGCTGTGTGTCACACGCCCTTGGCAGCGTATTTTTTATTGTAGTGTGAATGAAAATTTTTGTCGCTTTCTGTACCAGTATATACAAATATAATATTGACATATTTTATAGGTGGCATATTATGTAACATATTGTTCATAAAATTCTCATTAATTAATTATAAATGTGGTTAAATAATTAGTTTTTGATTGATTGATTTATAGATTATTTTACGAATAATAATATTTATGTACATTGTTGTAGGTGGCACTGTACCGTGTCCATGTTTATCTACATATACTCTCTATAGTGGTATAGCACACTTATTCATTGCTGGTCATTAATTGTATGTAAACAGATATCGAGTGAACAAAAATAAAAGTCTCATTTTACATAATAAATAATGAGTTTAAATTGTAAAATAATTATAGAGTGATTTGTGTAAGTTGGATTGTGTTCATAATCGCGGTGACTTTACTACCCAAATGTATAATCACTACTGATGCGTAGTGTTTCATAAGCATACATTATCTATTTTATAAAAATGATATAAATGTGAAAAGTTAGGTAGATTACAGTGGTACAAATGTCTATTAATTTTTCTGTGAAATTAAGGCGAATTCGTCTGTATATTAAACGAACAGTCTTATTTCGTACAAAATAAACAATTTTGAATGTTTTTAAAATCTTATTTTATCCAGTATTTTTTGAGTTAGTTTTTACTTATGGATGATTTTTAAACATTTAATCAGTACTTTGCATAAGGATATAAATGAAGACGAGAGTGGATGAAGGTGTTATGTAAAATTTTTTCATGAAGTCATTTTTTCATGCATGAGAAGTATATGTAAATGTTTTGTAAAATTATAAAAATATGACATAACACCTTCAATCACTCATGTCTTCAAATTATTGCATCATTAATTTCTGTTTAAGTACAGATGTATTTATCACAATTTTCATAATATTATAAAAATGAAATAAAATGCCCTCATGTGCAAATTAATGCTTTATCTTGTTTAGAAAAGCAACTTCTTAGAAGTCGTGAGGTTTTGAACGGTTTGAGTTATGTATTGTGCAATTATGTAAGTGCAATTATGTATGTGATTTATGTGACATGTCATTTAAATTAAATAAATTCATCTTTTTTCATTGTTTTCAATTTTGAGACATAGAAGTATAGTTGCTTGTTAAAAATTTGTTTTTCAATAATAAAAAATCTTAGTAAATACGCACGTCTTAGCTATTATAGTGGACCGTCTAAATATTCAACAACTTTTCAATATATTTTACAAAAATTTTTTCCGATTTTTTGAATTTTCTTACTTTCGTCAAATAAAAAATGCTGTTAGTATTCTAAATGGTGAAAAATGTAATTTTTGACCAATTATATTCATTCAAATGTGCATAATTTAATGTAATTTAGTTGCAAAATTTTATTGAAATAAGTACGGTCCTGACCTGTCCGAAGAAACCCGGTACCAATTTATAAGTTTTTGAATATTTCTAATTGGCTTTAATTTCAACGATATTATGATATTAATATAAATAAGCATGGTTGGCTTAAAATGTAAGATCGTTTGCTTTGTCGCTTTTTACTAAAAACGAATCTGCCACAAGGCGACTTTCAGTTTTTAAACAATCATCAGGTGAATACCATTAAATGTTCTTTATTTGGGCAAAACTATTTGTTAAGCAAACAAAAGGGGACGCTTTCTTGTTAAAATGAATATATTGTAATATGTAAACACAAAATTTGCTTGTAATTTGTATCATTGTACTCGAGTGCGATGTTCAAGTGACTGTACCATAGAGTATGTGTAAAATATTTTTGACCATCTTTCAATAGTTCCAACTATATTTGACACATTTTAAATTTATTTCGCAGTTGATATTATCTGATGATTATATTATTAAAGGCTGTTTTTCCAACATCATTCCCGTGCTATCGGTGTTCTGGTAACTGACGCATGTAAATAATTAATTACAGCCAGCCAGCGTACCGAATGGTAACCTGTAATTTGGTGGGTACTCAAAATAAATTAGTATAAACATCGATATTACAAACTTTTTGATTATGTTATTGATACACTGACAAAACGGGTGAAGTTGATAGAGTAACAACATATTGACGGTGAGTATAATAATTCAATTCTTTGAATATTGAAGAAAAAATAAAACCATGTACCGGGCATTTTTAGTTTCTAGAAACCTCAAAACAAATTTCTGTCATAGTCCCGGACTTAAGTGGCGTTGTGAAAGTGGCTGTAATAGCTAAATTTTCGATTCGAAAATTCGCTAATACTGAAGAAAGTTTATAAAACAATTTTTATCATCAATATTCGAAACTGACAAATGTTTTCAATAATATTCACCAATATTCACTATCAATCTCTATTGTATATAGTTTATAAGCACATACATAATCTTTATTCGTATCGAAATAAAACACGTGTTGTGTATGTACATACAGCTAGATAAATATCATGAATACATTAATTTTGATGTTACACTGTAATTTTTTCACAATACACCAAAAGAAGAATAACGCGTTATGTAAAAACCGGTTATAGATTTTGTATGAAATTTTTAGAAGAACACAGGATGCTAGTACAGAAGATATCGGCGCATGAGTACCGAAAACTATTTCACCTCAATTTTTTTATACGATCCTGTTCAAATTGCCCTACTGTTGATATAAATCCACGTTGTCATGATGCAACCCGGGGCCATATTGTTTAAACCGAAATTGTTTGAACAATTACAAGGAATTGTTATTTTTCAACCGGACAAATTTTTTTATATTCTTTATTGAAATATAAATAAAAAATTCGTCAAGTGCGTGTTTTTGATACGCATTAAGTAATGTCACCTCAGTAAAAGTGTTAATTTATAATTTTTTGACTCGTTTTTTAAGTACAGTGAGAATGACAGCCCTCTTGCGTTTATTCAATATATACATGTACAACTTATTATTATTATTAATTTTTTCCCCACTATAATCACACCACGAGATTAATATGTCATCCTTCGGTGATATAAAAAGGTCCTATGGCTTTTCACGATAAAGTTAATATTTCTAGAAATATGAATTTTTAAAGGTTCAAAAAATCTCGAACCTTTAAAAATTCATATCTCTAAAAATATAAAAAAAAATTTGTTCGGTTGAAAAAATACTTAAAGGAATGTGACGCAATATTTCTGAGCGCGCGAAATTAAAAACTAAAATACAGGTATAAACAATGAAATTTTTTAAAATCTCTATTAAGGATATTATTAACTATTGTATAAAGAATTAAAAAAAATTATTTATATTTTATTATTTTTTTTTTAAATATATTTTTCATGGGTGAAAAGTACCCAAATTTAAGATTTTTTAGAACCTTTAAAAATTCATATCTCTAAAAATATTAACTTTATCGTGAAAAGCAATAGGACCTCTTTTATTTGTATTTCAATAAAGAATATCAAAAAATTCGCCCGGTTGAAAAATAACAATTCCTTGTAATTGTTTAAACAATTTCGGTTTAAACAATATGGCCCCGGCTTACGCCACGACAACATGCATTTATATCAACAGTAGGGGGCAATTTGAACAGGATCGCATAAAAAAATTGAGATGAAATTGTTTACGGTACTCATGCGCCGATACCTCCTGGACTATGCTACTTGGAGTACGATTTAGTTTCAATATATTACATAAAAAACGTTCTTATGAATTTTATTTTCTTACTGAACAAATTTGATATTACTCAGAGCATTCACTGTATCGATATTCTAAAAATAAAAATTCAAAATTCTGTGTATTCTGGGAAGTTGTTACATTAACAAAATAAATTTTTTTATTTTTGAAAATTGATCAGAAAAGATCAAAGGATTTTTTTTGCGATTTCAAATAAAATTTACACGTGCGAGTATGATTTGAAGTAAGTGTTGCCGTTACAGATACGAAATATATATGGTATATTAAATCACAATAACCGACTTCTTCAGTGAAAAACGTTTGATTTTTTTTTTTTTTGTTGAGTGAAAATGAAATGAAAAAAGAAAATTTTATAGCATCATTGTCACGTTCGGTAATCAAATGAAACAGATAAAAGGGAAAAAAATTAGAAAAACTCACAATTTAAAATGTATTATTTGACTTTTCCGTACTGAGTGATACGAAACTATTTGAATTTAAGTTTAAAACATCCGTGAAATTTTATAAAGAACAATTTCTGTAGTTAGATTGTTGTAGGTATTTCAAACGTGATTGCGACCGTTAAAACATTTTCGTTATTGAAAATTATCGATACCGCGTTACTTTTCATAAATTTATTATAATTGGTTAATTTATGCTCCATTGTGTTTTTGACACGCACTAAGTAATGTCCTCTCAGTGAAAGTGTTAATTTATGATTGTTTGACTCGTTTTTTAAGTACAGTGAGAATGGTGAGAATACAGTCCTTTTGCGTTTATTCAATATGCATGTACAACTCTACAGCCCTCTTACGCTTATTCAATATGCATGTACAACTCTATAATAATGTTTCCCCCACTATGATCACACAATGATATTAATATGTCATCCTTCGGTGACATAAAAAATGCTACTTTTCGATACTCTTCGTTATTGAAAATTTTGATCGTAAAATATCTCCTAAACAGTGCCTTATAGTGAAAAAATATGGAAATTTTGTGAAGACTTAATCGAAGCAAGAAGGTTTAGGCAAGCAAATAATAAATATTAAAAATGTTGGTTTCTAATTTAAAGGTAATTTGAAATTAATTTATTGTGTCCCAAAAATTTTCAGTGACGATTGCGAAAAATTAGTTTTTTTCCCCAAATACTTTGATGGTTTTAATTATGGACATTTTTTGCACTGTAGCCCTTTGAGCCACTTTATGAACTATTCCCATTCTTTAAATGGTCACTAAACCTAACGTTGTTTTCTCGTATTTGTATTGTCTTGTGAGCATTTTGATTTTCTATAGTAAAATGCAACGTCTTCATGCAAAATATCGCTAACCATTCTCAGATAATATAGCTATGTATAACCTACCAAACAAATATACGGCCGTGTACATCGAAATGTACACAAAGATTTTTAAATGGACAAGATATTTGATGGGTTTTGTATTTTTGAAAAGAAACGTTCTTTTGGCAGCAAAAATAAAAAGTTCACACTCGAGTCATCCTAACTCAAGTCACTTCCATAAAGCTTGAGTTCAGAAAAAAGGAAATTTCTTAATTTGATGGCGTCACCAAGTTTACGACAATTTGACTGTCCAACCAAAATTAAATTAACATAAACTCAATATTCCATTTTGGCCAACATTCTAAAAAGATCTGTTCGTCAGCCAAAATAGAATATTCTAGAACATTTATCAAAATGTGATATTTCGTCTTTTTTTGATGATCAATTAAATGGTACAATTAGTTTCTCGATATCTTTGTTAGTTGACGAATAGAACATTCTAGAATTTTTGTCAAATTGCGCTGCTTAATCTAATTTTTAGTAACCAATTCAGCAGTGAAGTCTGTGTTCTGATATCTCGGCTAGTTGACGAGTAGAATATTCTGGAATTTTTGTCAGCTTCGGCTGTTTGGCGTCATTTACGCCGATGAATCCGATAGTGAAGATGGTTTTTCGACATCTTTGCTAATTTTCTAAAAGTCGCACTTATATTCATTAATATAACATTTAATTCTGTTTATCTATAGAACTGAATTTTTGGTGTAAGTTGTTTCTTAGAATAGTTTTGTTTTAAATAAATTCAGCTAAATAATATTTACCAACCCCCACATAAAAGTTAGCCGACGCCCCTGATCTTCCGATTTTACGTACTTCCGCTTAAATTTGCACCGAACACTTCGTACCATTGGATTTCTGGTGTATAAGCTTGTCTATACATCTTACTCTTCACTTTCATTTGTCCACTACAGTACGAAGTTGATATGTACAAAGAAAAATAAAATAAAGAAAATATTCTGTTTATATTCCCGGTTCTCAGATGGGAATAAAGAGTTGGAAAAAAGGAAACACGTCAAGACAGTTGTCCGGGTTCGTGCTATTCCATCGAACTGGTTCCCACGTAGAATTTCAAATAGCTATATAACATATTCATCGTATTATTACTCAGAGTACAGAGGTACAGCAACTATCTCTATTCTGAAATCACGAGTGTGTACTTCTGTGCTCATTAGGCTTCTTAGTTGTCAGTTTGTCAGTAGCAGTCCATGATTGAAGATCAACCACACGATAATGGACTTGATTGTTGTTGGTATTGTTACATCCCCTAGTACATGCGTGTGCTGTCATAGCTATGTATGCAATAACTGAGCCACGTGACCGCCCCCTACTATCTGCGTTACTCACGCAAATACACAAAATCGCACTAATACAATGTAAACCCAGTGTGTGTATACAACATATTGTCTATCTCTTACATGTTACACTGGTTCCAGTAGTGTAGGCATAGATATGTTGTCTCTATTAGTCTATGGTATTATTATATAGTATTTAAACACGTGCATACACATAACAACCCACTTATTTGTACACCCTGTATGAGAAAAGACACAATGACAAGACTAAAGGAAACAAGACCAAAAATAACATAAATGTGACAATTTAGTTAGAATTTCAATTTCAACTTTTTAAATAAATGCAGATCAACGGAGCAATGATAGATTTAAAGGGTGAATTGAGGTTTGGGAATAACAGAAAATACGAGAAAACAAAAAAAAATCGACAGTCTTACCAACCAACTGAGTACCGTTGTGCATTTTTACGTTGGTCATGAATGGAATCGAAAGATGTGTACGAGCAGTATCGTTTGAATATGATTTTCATAGAAATATCATATTGAAGTTGTGTCACCACTGTAAGACATATTTTTGTAAAAGATCTTTGTGAAAATTTAGTTCTATTTATATTAATGGGGAGTTTAGTTGAGAGTCCTTAAAAATTATGTATTTTTCTGGAATTTTTTTCTCAAGAACGGAAGTAAATATCAATTTCAAATTTTGTACACATATTTATTAAGTATTAAACTATACAAAAAACATTTTTCAAGGAAAAATATAAAAAATTGTCTATTTTATAGATAGTGCAGTGTGACGATCAGAAAATCCGATGCCTTGTTGGCTGACATCATAGCGCCGGTAATAAACCAGTGAAATCCAAAAACAAAATAGATTTATAAAATATATGAACAGTACCGACACCTATACCTATCATATCAATAAATTGCTGAAAGAAAAAAAAATGGCGGATGTGTGAAGTTTTGATTACGATTTTTGTCTTATTTTTCGCTCTTTAAAGTAAAATAAAAAAAAAAAAATTGAAAGTGTATCGGACTTAGGTACAGGTGCCGGAGAATTGAATTATCTTTAAAATAGAAAATTAAAAAAAAAGGATCTATCGAATAGTTTTGGAGTTATCGTGTCAACCAGTTCCAAAAATATGGTTCCGAGATATTATAAAATATATATAAAGGAACATATTTTCAAAATTTTATATTTAATACTCATTATTGCGTGAACTACGTTCTTTTTTTTTTTATAGAAAGCTGGATGCGGTTAATGTACAAAAATCTTTTTTTTAAATTATTTTCAGCAAAATCACTTTGGGAACATATTCTACACATAATTTGCTATCAGTTTCGGCAAAAAAGGAAAATCTATTTTTTGATCAAATCTCAAGTAAACCTTCTCTTAAATTACTTTCAGCAAAATCATTTTGGGAACATATTCTATACATAATTAGCTACCAATTCCTGCAAAAAAAAATCGATATTTTTTTAACAGCGCTCAAGGTACAATTTGGTCTAAACTTTTTCCAAAAATAATTTTTTCGAAGGAAAAATCTCGGAATCCTTACAATGCTGCCAAATTTGTTCGGCGTGTAAACATCTTATAGGTGCAGATCTTAAAAAAAATTTCTTTCCTCTAGAAGAGGAACATTTTTCCCATTTACAAAATCGTTTTGGATATCGTTACTAAGGGCTCTCGAAATGGAATTGAGATTCCGTTTACCATTTTTCATTTTTACACCTCGTTTGCGAAATATTGAGCTTCAACGTCAGCTTACTTTTGTAGCCCCCTTTACCCTTTCAATCGAAAAATTTGATAAAAATATGGACACAGTAAATGCTATAGGGACCCAGATTTTCACGTAATTAATCTTTATGTGCAAGTAACATTGTCGAATATATTTATTTGAAATTTCTGAGTTAACGTATGTTCAACACACACTTGGCACAACAATTCGAAATATTTTTCTAGCAATTAATAAATCATTTTAACTTTTCGGTTTTTATTTAAACAATACGGTTGTTTGCTTTGAGGGGTTAATTCAACAGATTTTTTTTTTGGAATAATTTTCGGTTTTATCAACTATTATAATTTGCTAATACAATCATATATCAATTGTATATCGCGATCATTTGGTATTTACCTCATAAATATTGTGACAATGCTAATAAATTAAACTGATATTAAATAAATTATATCGTATTTCGACAAATATCGGCACCATACAAGGTGATTAAATGAATCAGTCACATAATTGTGTTAAGTATTTATCAATCGTTTCAATAGCACATTATTGTCAGTCAGTTACATAGGTGATGTTGCTTAAGGTAGGGACTCACAAACTGTGAGCCGTTATCTGATCGAATATCATATTTTAATCCTTTTTAAAAGTTAGTTTCCTCTTATATACAGATGCACAATACGTCATAATTTTGTACATAAATTTGCTATAGTCATCCAAACACGGAATTATGTCCGAATGTTTCAGATCAACCGGTAGACACATTTGAATATTATTATTGGTGACGCAAAATCGGCATAATGGATAATAATGCACGTACGTAAGTAAATGCCACACGCGTGTCACAGTGTGGTTATACAGTCACCCATTGTCACCCTGTGTCACCCATATGCTTAATACATATTAAAATTTATTTATTTCAACTAAACTGGTAGATTTGTAATGTGCGTTAATCAATAATATATGTATTAAAATTTCGTTAATCTGTGAAAATATTAATGCTATTGTATTTTATATTCGGGTGAAATGGTTTGCGCAACACCATAGATAAATACGGTAACGCATAGATAACAGAAACATTTCATTCGTGTGAACTATGGCGGGCAATCTATCGATTACGATGTTGTACAGTGAATGGAAAAATAATTGATACAGTCATAATGAGTGACGTTCATCATGTAGAGATTTCCAAAAAGATTTATACGATTCGGTTTTCTGTTTTTTTTATTGTTAATCTATTTAATCTTGAAATTAACACAACACCCATAAGTTGATACAAGGGGTAGTCAGTAGGTCCCAACAAAACTTAATAGATCATGTCTATAATGTGAGCATGCGCATTCTAGTAAGGTAACAGCAGCCCTGTACCAAAAGTAGTAAGGTTACAGTAGTTCTGTACCAAAGGATTTACAAAGACGAAATAAAACTCGCATAAAAATATGCGGTGTTTCCAAAAGCAACCGTACATTTCGGTTAAAGAGTTTACTTTCAATTGAAATTTTCTGTATTAACCCTAGAATAACAAACCGGGGTAGATATCTACCCTAGGTAAACTTTAAACTGCGTTTTTAAATTAGTCAGTAACGTTATCGACTGGACCCCTATATCATAATTTAGTTCAAGTTTCTAACAGTAGGATGAGGTCGGGAAACCTTTCAGTTTCTTGTCTGCTGTGACGGAGTGAAGACGTGAAGCAAGTGTGGGGTTCATATCTACCCCGGTTTGTAGTTTGTGTCAGTGTTTTGTGTAGGTAAGTTATTTTTATTTTTCTTGCTAAAATAATTTTGATTCACTTATAATAACCTAGTTTTGCAATAAAACATTAGATATATAATTTCCGGTGATGATTTTCATATTTTAAGTACCTATACCCTACGAATAGCAAAAAAATTGATGCGTGTTGCTGTTTTTGACAGATGATGACGACCTGCGAGAATCATAGAATACTATATTGTAGCGATTGTAGCGTCTTTGAATAGGTTAAATTCTCTTTTTTTTACATTTTGCATGACAGAAACTGAAATATATTCTTAAAAATCAATATTTCATGCATTTTTATTTGATTTTTCCACATATCAAATTCCCAATTTTTTTAAATTTTCAAAATCCCAAATAAGTAGATTTTTTTGGCAAAATATCATGATGTCATTTTTTTCTTGAAGTCTTTTATGTCCTCTTTAAAATCCCGTCTCAAATTTGAAAATCGATGCGTTAGAAAAATAGTTATCAATTAAATGACAGTTTGACCGTTTTTGAACACTTTTAGCTATTTAAATCGATTTGCCACCGACTAAACTTTGATTAAATTCAATTTGCTCTTCATCATTCCCTTCAGCATGAAAAGACGAAAAAATTCATGTACCTATAAGTGAAATTACTGCTATCAGAACGATTTTACGACCAAAAATCCCGTGGGGTAAATATATACCTCGGTTTGTAGTTTAACAGTAGAAAAAATAGGTTTGTCGTTCTAGGGTTAAATCGGAGTTCCATAGGATTTGTTCAGAATTTCTAAATCGTTTTCATGTAATTCATTCTACTGCTGACTATACGAATTTTTGCAATGTAAAAATAAATTCTGAAAACCTCGAAGTCCGGTCGCCACTTTTGGTCGAGCCGGCCCTGTACTGTAAACTATTAATTTGGTAATCATACACACTTGGTACTTAATGTTTCGTATTGAAAAGAGACAGTGAAACCAAAGGTGTACGCACCGGGATATCTCAAAAAGATTTTCTAAAACCATAGAATGACTGAACCTACCCACTTTGTTAAAATTTTATGTTTAAATAACTTCATTCATTTCCCGCTTACAGTGTAGTGGTCGTTGCATGTTCTCAACCTTTATGGTTATTATCGTTTATATTGTTGTTTTGTTTACAAGACATTAAATTTATTAACTGAACTTTTTTCTGAAATTTGTTTCTTTGTTGCAAATAATTTTCAAACATTTTGTATACTTAATACAAACAAAAAACTTGTCTTAATATGGTCTATGGAATACATTTTCGGGATATGTTATTAGAATGTGATTCTTTAAAGTTTAACATCGCTCTAGAATTTTCAAAATTGAGGTCACTACAAGGTTTTTACACTATTTTTTAAAAAAATGTACTTGTGCGTTTATTTGTTCGTATGTATGTAAACTAGTTACGGGAATAATCACTCTTTTTAGTGAGTTGAATCTTTTGAATCCGCTCACTGTGGTGAGTCGATTCAATGAATTGAATCACTCACTCACTTGACACAATTCGCTCACTTGTTTTTATGAATTGAATCACTCACTCCACTCACTCACTTTACACAATTGATTGGTACAACTTCAAATACAAATCAACAAACAAATTCAGTCATACAGTTTACATGTGAAACACTCACTCAAGTGAATGAGTGTTTGGAAATAATTAATATATCCGAATAAAATTAATGTAATTATGTACTTAAAATTAATACACATAATCGACACAACAAATTAAAAAATTAATGTAACATTAAAAATACACAGTTGAAAATAGATAACAATGAAAAATATTGATTGTAAAAATCTGCAATAATTTTATGTTGGGAGATATCCACTCAATGCTGTTTTGAAGAAAAACTAATTTTTGGAGACGTAATAATCTGACAATAAACGGGAAAATTTTATTTTAAAATTTTTAAAATATTGTAGAATAAAATACATATTGTTTTTCTTAGAATTATTTTAATATCTATACTTACATCTTACAGTGTACATAAAATTGGGTATGTTTTTTATTTAGATTATTTTATTAGTTTATTAAACATGTGGACTAAATTTGATGTAAAATTTGTTTTATGCATTTTAAAAATAAAGGATAGTAAAAAGAAATTAAAATATTAGTTCTAAAAAAAATATTAAGTTTAGAACTCGCATACATACCTAACCTATGTACCATACCATAGTATCATTAGTATCGTATACCCTATATTATACACGTTATGTTATATTAATATACATTTGTAAAAAACAGATGTTTGTAGAATTTTTAAACAAGTCTTTGTCGCTCTGTCTATTGTTATAAGTAAACTGAAACAGGGATTGACAATTGAATATAATCTTTTATCTCTTAAGTGAGTGAGTGAGTGAGTGTATATATGATATACAGACTCTTTCAACTCACGAGTTGAAAGAGTTGATTCAGTTCTTTTTAACTGATTCAATTCAGTCAGTCAGTTGAGTGATTCAATTCAGTGAATTGAATCACTCACTCACTAGCCATCACTAATGTAAACATTTCTTTCTTACACGATATCTTCCGAATAAAAGATGATATCGTGTTCCTTCGTTTGAGGACCAATCGAAGCGTATTAACATCAGTATGATTTTAGCCCGAGTTGGTCATGTGACCGGGGGAGATACGTCATTTCTAACATTACGATACCTTACACTTTAATTAACAGTAATCATTCCTGTCACCAAAATACGATGCATATCACTTCAGTTGTGGCGCATCTGAAAGGAAATTCATCAAGTTCGGTGTGTTCAACTGTTAAAAAATGTTAAAAAATGTTACCGTTCCTCAGAAGTAAAGGTTCTTTTAATATTTCAGATTACTTTCACGCTGTGTTAAGAATTTATTTTTTTGCTTCACAAAAATTCTTTTAAAGCAAAAAAAATTTTCGAAGTATACTATCGAAAGAAATCATTTCCTTGAGTCAAAGAACTATTTCCCTCAGTTTAAATATTTACGATATTTGCACTTTTGTCTTGGGAATTTTGTTTTAGAATGAAATTTTTAAGTTAACTTTTTGATTTATTCGTGTTTTTTTTTATTCATACATTATTTTCGGTGGTTTTCCAAGTGAATAAAAATGCAGAAGTTATACGAACGAATCAGTAATCCCTTACAGTAATCTAATAAAATTTTTGGGCCACACTGTGCTATAGGCGGTACAAAAGTAATATTATTTTACTTGGAGGAAAATCGAATAAAAACATAACCAGACTTTCTGCTTTGAAAACTTTCGTATGCAAATAAGTTTTTTTATGTTGTAATTTTTCTCTTTTGCTTTATTTCATTTCCTATTTCAATTTTTGACATTGGATTCACATAAATTGTTCATATCAGGGATCACTGAAGGATTTTCTATCGCCAACTATATGACATCGATTCGTTAGTAAAGTTTATTATTTTTTATGCCTTATGTACTTTTTTGCCGGGGAGGTTGATTTAAATAAATTGTTTGCGTGATAAGCTTCTGTTTAACCAAAAAAAAGAAAACCATAATAAGAAGCTTCTATAAGTTCAGATTTTGATAAGACAAATAGTAAAATGCAATATGTATACACTGGTGTTTCGTTTAAGTTTACACCGCATAAGTTTGAGAATATATAAAGACAGATTTATTGCACAGTTTCAAACAACGTTTGAAAACTTACCACAGAGTAGTAGTTGGTATTTTTGCGTAATGATAAAATCAGCTATTCTATTGTATTCAGTAAGACCATTTAAAATTTCCTTATTCTATAATTTAAGTTCAAACAAGATTATTTATTGTTTCGGTAAACCGAAAATATAGAAATCTAATTTGGATCTATCTTGCATCTTTCGACATTTATCGGCTCAACGATTTGGTTTAGGTGGGAAGTCAACTATAGATTTGTGATCGACGTCGAACAATACACACCACACACAAATAAATTATACGATTTTACATACGTTTAAAACATTTCCTAGACTAATTCGAAACATTACTGTAAAGAGAAATATTAGATATGTTACTTCGGGACGTTGTTATATAGATATCGGTAAATCAGTTGTGCTTTGATTATCAACATTTTTTCATCTTGAAATATATTCGAACTGTGCCATTTTTAAGTCGAATCGAAAATTGTGCTACAATTTTTTCTTTTGAAAGGTATTGCTAAAATAGCAATCTATGTCGATGTTGTGGAAAAACGGAGGATTGGGATACCACAAAGTGAGGATGAGGGCTTGACAGACGTTTCTTTTTTACCCGACTGCACCAGAAGGGGGGGTGATGTGTTTAAGAAGTATGTATATATGTATGTATCTGACTATGTCTGTTTCTGTGGCGCAGCCTGCAGCCTAAACGGCTTGACGGGTTTTGATAAAGAAGGTGTCGTTGGATTCATTTTAATCTCGGAAGTGTTATAGACTACATGAAATGTCAAAATTCATCCCCTAAGTAGGGGATGCAAAATTTTAATAAAAAAACTGTTGAGTCTAGAAACGTGAAATTTTGGACAGGAGTACCTTAAGTAACGTAGGCGAGTACCAGCAAGAGATTTTTAGTAATTGATCCCCTAAGGATATAAAATGGGGGAAGAAAATTTATATAGCAAACCACTAACTCTAGAAACGTGAAATTTTATACAGAAGTACCTTGGCAACGTAGCTGGGTGTTAAGAGGGAGGATTTTTGTAAAAATCTATTAAGTTCTTTTTCTCTATTTCACCATGTCTCTACCGTTTTAGTTTGCTTTTTAGGCAGTCGGGTTTTTTGACTTTTTTTAATTAACTTTTTTATTGATTTTTATTGAAAATCAGTTTACTTAAGGTAGTGGTTCAAACACCGATCAATTGATACGAGAATCCAAGTATCTACAAAGTGATAGTCTTCGGTTTGATCTCACTAACTATTTAAGGTGATTTATGTCTAACCAGAGGAAAATAATATTAAAAATTTGGGAGGACAGGTCTACCCACACTGTCAACTTCCCATTGGGGGTCCTTAAAGGCTAGAGACTACTGTACATAAATAATTCTTTTTTCATCTCAGGGAGCTCCTCCCCTGGGCCCCCGATACAGGCTTTGTCCCTTGCACCATACCGGGGGCTTCGTCCTCTGCACCTAAGAGTGAGGGCCCATCAAGACATGCGAGACAAAAAATATTTCCTAAAAAGTTTATTTCGTTTTTTTTTTTGTTTTTTTTTTTTTTTTTTTTTTTTTTTTTTTTAAATTTTATAATTTAATATTTACTGGCGTTTTTAACATCAAGGAAAATTCTTGGGCCATTATATAATAATGTTATGGTCAAAAATTCATATAATCTATGTTATCTTAATAAAGTTAATTACGTTTTTTTACCACAAAAAACAAACCGCTAATCCGAATTTACTGAAAACTTTATCCGGTCTTCATTTTTTGATTACGCATCTAATGAAATTAGTCCGGAGTAGATATCATGCACTTGTTCTCGAGATATGCGAGACGAAAAAAAATTCACGAACGAACGAACGCACACACAGACATCACGCTAAGAACAGATTCGAATTCTAGTGATCTTGAAACGTGGAGATATGTCAAAATTAGCGATTCGTAAAATCGGACCCATTACAGTAACTTCCTATGGGAAGTTAATAAAATCGAATAAAATTATCACAAAAATGAAAGTAATATGACGTTTTGTTATTAATAATAAGTTGAATTTGATCCGAGCGCACTGATATAAGTAATAAAAGGCTAACAGACATGAATGTATTTTTATCGTTTGTTGAGTTAGGTACACGAGGCATGGTGAATGTTCACTGGTTTTTTTTTTCGGGCAACAAATAAGTGTACCCGTGCATTCAAGCGCGGTAAATATCAAGTAGTACGTAATAGATAAATAACGAATGATAAGGCAATCGAGTATGCGGCGACGAAAGTGGGGTGGAAACGGAGGGACACGGGTAGAAGGCAGGGATGAACTTGTGTGTTGTGGCCCATTTTCTAGTGTTCTCTGTGGTCCGCTCGTTTCAAAAAATATTCTCTTATCTGAATTGAAAAGAATCTTTGACAATTATTGGGTATGAGTCAATATACATTCTATATAGATTACATGCATAAGTTAGACTATTAGACGGGCAGCTTTAGTTGCAGTTTTGTAGATGTTTGAAAACATATTATGCTGACAATGCCAGTCCAATAAGGATTCACCATTTTTAAAAAGTGAAAAAAACGGGTTTTTGAAAATATCTAAAGAAACATAAAATTTGATTACAAGAGGACCGGGGGGTTTTCAAAGTGTGGCTGATGGGTCAAATGTGGCTCGTGAACTACAAAAATGCGACCCGCGATGCCAGATTGTCTGTAATCTCGAGTTCGTAAAGATAATTTATGTACAGCTGAACTCTTTCTTATGCGGTTTGTAAAAAATGGCCATTAAAATGTATAATGTGAATCAAAATCACGAGACAATAAGAAACTTAAACAATTATTATAATAACTTTTTTCGATAAAAATACTTTCGGGACTAAATACTGTATTCTAATATCGGGAGGGCTATAGGCTACATAAAATGTCGAAATTCATCCCCTAAGTAGGGGATAAAAAATTTGTATAAAAAACTGTTGAGTCTAATAAAAAAGTTAATTAAATGTCTAATAAAAAATACAAAAACTCGACTAAAACGGTGAAAACAAGATGAAATCGAGAAAATGATAAATGAATAAAATAGTAAAGCAATCGGAGGCGTCAAGCATTTCTGTTTTATTTGGTACAATATATGTATGCCTCCGACTGTTTTACTTTTTTATTCATTTATCTTTGTCTGTATTTCATCTTGTTTTCATCGTCTTAGTTTGCTTTTACACAGTCGGGTTTTTTGACTTTTTTAAGGTGAATCGAACAGCACTGACAAATTTGTGACAAATGAATTACTAAGTCTATTTTTTTCTCTATAAATAAATATAATTTATGTGTAGAAAAATAAGTTAAATTTTATAATACATGCAACAGTATTAATATTTGATTATTGTTCAATCTTCTAATTTTAATAATTTTAAAAGTAATGAATTTGATTCTGGTAGTGACGTATACGCACATATAATAACTAACACGTACACAAATATATTATGGGTGTATTAGTATAATATGACATTTTTATAGTTTTTTTTTTCTATTTATTATAATAACTAAACGTCCAATATTAAGCAAAATTTTTTTAATGATTCAAAAATATAAAAGAAAATAATTTTCAGTTTTTTAAATCTTAAAGTTGGTTTTTAATGACACAACTTACTTGAAAACATACTACTGATTTACTTCTAATCATTCTTTGGCATTTACTCGTACGGTAAAAATTCTAACTTTGAAAAGTTATTTCTTCTAAACTACACGTCAGAAATTATTCAAAATAGTGTCAGTGAATGCATCATATCTTTCTCTATAATATACTAAAATTCCAAATTCGAAACTTGGAAAATTTCAAGTGATCGATTCACCTTAATTAACATTTTTATTTATAGAGAAATTAATATTTTTGCATTTTACAAAAAATCGTTTTCGAAAACTTTGAACAAATTTACCAATAACATCTCTATACAAAATTACATTCGATACAAATCACTTGGAATAAATCGTTCAACAGCTCTTGTACTAATATTGGTGTGATATAGTCACTTGGCCGCTATCGGTGTAGCATAAATCCACTCTCAGACAACGGAACGCCACCAAATGTACTGAACCAATGAATACGAGTGAACACTGAAATAGTTATTAGTAAGTAGTGACTATACTCGTGCACTGTGGTGGGGGGAAACTGAGCAGCCCAACAGATCAGCCGTCGTACATATATAACATACTATATAATACCATTTTCCATCTCTCAAACCTTATCAGTTATATAAACCTAAACGGTATCATTATTACTAAATGCGCCCCCTACAGGCATGTGATCTTTCATATATATTTACAAAATGCTCGCTCCTTGTTCATACAATTTTTTTTTTGAATTAAATGGGAGAAATAGTATTAACTCGTTACATATTTTCCCTTTATCAGTGGCAAAAAAATTCTTTTTTCTTTTTATTTAACATTATATGGGTGTGTTTTTTTTTTTTTTTTTAAGGATATTTGAATGGATAGGAATACTTTTTTGATAGGCATATAAAGTGTAAATGATTACTGACATTCGAATCTGAACAGAGCCCACAGTACAATAAAATTCGTCTCCTTTCGTATCGGGGTATCATCGAAGGCCACCGGCATAATGGTAAGTCGTGCATATTGAAACTTTAACACGTTTTCTACATCAAAACGCTGAAAACAAATAATAAATTCCAAAAATAAAACAGTATATTTTATTGGAATTTTTTTTTTTTTTTTTTTGAATATTTAAAAATAAACACCACTTTAAATTATGTGATTCGATTTTAAAACTGTCAAAATGTCATATATTCGTTACATACATATTTAATATGTGTTCTCAATAATGGAAATTTTAAAATTATTTATTTTTCAATGGATTGTATCAGTTTATTGGTTGCCAGGGCCGAATTTTTTTAAATTTTTGCGTGCATGGACCTAACTTCAAATTTTACATAGGGTGCCTTACGATGTCTTAACGAGAAAATACCTCGAAATCTATTAATTCGGTTAGTAGTTTTCCGTTTCTGAAGTTTTAATATATTGAATCGAAAACCGGAGAATACGTTTCAAGTGACTTTATAAAAGATTAACAATTTATTTTGTGGAAAGTATTTTAATTTTTATTATTTTTTGAGATTTTATTCAAAAAATTACTAACAAATTTGCCTAATGAAGAAATAACTACATATCTACGGGAATATTTGTGACCAAGAAATTTCACATTCTGTAAAATCACACTTGTTCACCGACTCATAATAGTTCATAAATTAATTGTTTGAAAGACCTATTTTATGATACAATTGATGTATTTATCTATTTTTTAATTTTTATAATGAGAATATGTTTTGATAAAAAGATTAATAAAATCAATAAATATTTATATTAAAAAATCTTTTCAAATTTAATTTTTTTTAAATTGTTCGCTTTTGTAGTATTGTTATGTAAAAAAATGTTTTTTGTAAATAAACTCTAAAATTCTCCGTAAAAAGTCCATTCGTCAAACTGACGACGATGTATGATTAACGTTTCTCGTAGACCAACGTATGATTCTAGGGTTAAAAAAAAGTAGGCATTACTCTGGATTTAAAAAAATTCTAGTACTTTTCGGATTTATTTTCTAAGTCGTCTTGGAAATAATGGAATCCTCCTTAAATTTTGCTGCTCTGGACCAAAACCCATAAGTTCTGTGCATAAATTTGGCCCTGATGATTGCATAAAAACTGGTCCAGTGGAAAGTGCTTTCATTCATTTTTTTTTATAGGTACTACAATATTGATCGGGGGTATTGCAAGGATCCCTTTTGCGTTAATGCTCTTCTCTGCAATGTTACTGCGACAATTACCCTTCAGTTCAATTCATTCGATTTGTTCGAAATACAGCTTAAACCTATAAGACTTGATATTTCTAACCACCTGTACCACAATAAATATTTACGACTTTGACAATTTACTAAAAGAAGGAAATTGAATAAAATTTATTTGATGCCTCCATTTGGTGGCATTCTTGTTTATTTTTATTTTCTTTTTGCTCGTCATCTTTATTTATTAGGTGAGAGAATAGATTATATGTTTGTGTTGTTTTATGATCAGAATGCAACGAATTGGAACGGAAAAATTGGACGAAATTTTTTGGTGACACGAATTATGTTCGGGTGAAATTTCTGTAAACAAGTCCATTCAGGTTTATTTTTATGATCAAATGAAAAGAAACCAAAACAAAAAAATAAATGGAAAATAGAAAAGGATAATAAATACAGTGAAGGGTTGCTATTGAATAAGGGTATATATATATATATATATATATATATATATATATATATATATATATATATATATATCAGTAACATATAATTTTCTGTGTATTCCATTATTTTCAATTCTTTTGATCTTGTGTATATGATCATTTAAAATATACATACGGCTCAGAGAGCAGACTAAATTGTTCCTAACAGAGCCGGGGCACATAGTGTTCGAATTGGGGGTGCGATAAGCGTCATAAAAGGTAATAATAATATTTTGAATTTTTTTAATATTTTATGACCATCTTTATTTTATTTTATACGAGTATGTATATCTATTTCAGGGCAGATGTACATATTTTCAACGGGGCAATAAAATTTATAGCCCCCTAGTCCAAAATGTTGTACACTCCGACTCTGTTTGGGATTATGGTCTAGTCAAATTGAGTATTGGAAATTTTTTGTAAATTCTATTCAAAGTGGTAATTTTGATACTTCAAGCGAAAGTAATATTACTGAAAAACGCCTCAATTCAATTTTCTCGTGAAAACACTTGTTGAAATTGCTGCGTTTCGAATCAGTATCCTTTCGGAAGAAGTAAGGATCATTGTAAAATGATAACTATGGTAACTCAGAATAGAGTGCAAATTTTATCTTACTACTAAACTGATTTTGTTGCCTCTGAACTGGCTGTTAAACATATAATTTAAGTAAAGAGTAAGATAAGTTAAAAATGATCTGAAAGTCCTTAAGAGCCGTACATCTTTATTTAATTAGAGTGAGAAATCAATATGGCGGACAGTTATAGTATTGATAATATGTTTTCAACAGTTCAAAAAAGAAATAAGTGCCATCTAGAATTTATAGTGAGATTTATTAATTTTAAGATTTTTGTGCAATAAAAAAAAGTGGCTGTAATTGATAAAAGCAGTGAAATTGATAAAATTTGAATGAAATCTAACACTTAAAATATGAAGAATATTAGGTAACAAGAAGTAGAGACCGAAAACTGGCGGGAGTAAAGAATTTTTGCTACGGAATTTGGAGCGAGTGAAAATGTTGTTAAAGATAATGACACGGCATTTCGCACCGTCTGAAACGTGAAGATTTAAAACTGACAATTTTTTAATAAAAAAATTACTCACTACAACATCTCTGAATGTTTGAAAACAAACTTACCGTGTGGCGTAGTTTCACTTTACCACTGACATTAACATATTTCACTGTAACATAACATATAAGTATATATGCATTCTTAAAATAAAAAGAAATACCCGCAAAGATCATTGTTTGAGTAAATGCCAAAAGCCTGCAGTCAATAAGAGAGTATATCAATGTCCATTTGAGCCATGTAGTAATCTAGAGCGTGGTTGAATGTCGTCGGTACAGTAAGCCCTCGAGCTTATAGTCTACATTATGACTTTATTATCCACACTCTATATTGTCAAATACTTGTACATGTTTATTCGTACACATATTGAAAGAGGCGATGGAGGCGGGTCCATGACGATGGGGTGGGGGGTGTACAAATGGAGGCGAGATTGTTATGTATTCGTGTATGAATACAAAATATGAACCTATATATATGTATGTATATGTATGCAGATAGAGACACTCTTTGAATTCTACAGTGTTTCAATTCTACCGGGAGATTCCAAAAAATTATCAAAATCTGATATGTGTTTGTGATATGGGTTGTAGTGGATAGTGTTTGGAACGAAAATTGTATATGCCAATATAAAGTTTTATGAACACTTTATTTTGGATGAGAATTTTTTTTCGGTATGTACAAGTTGTCCTAGTACATAATGTTTAGACAATCCCCGAATAGTATCCGATACAACTACAAACAGAATCGGATCCATTTATTTGAATTAAGCTAATTGACTCAACTAGTTTAGCTCGACTGTAAACTTTTTATTTTTATTATCAGAAATCCAGCAGAAGACTCTTTTATAGTGGTCGTATCTGATTAATTTTGACATAATTAATTCTAAATAATTTTACTTTGTGAAAATCCATAGTGATTATGGTGAAAAAATTTATAATTTTGTCAAATTTTCACTTAAATATAGAGATTTATCACTAACTAGTTTTCGGTTGATTAAACCATCATCAGGTGAAATCTGAATTGAACAGAATTCAGTTTGGATAAAAGAATGTATATAAATTAAAGATACTTAACCAGTACATTTATTGGCTTTAATTTATATATATATATATATATATATATATATATATATATATATATATATATATATATATATATATATATATATATATATAGATATAGATAGATAGATTTATTATCAATAAGATGATATACATGCTTGGTCTCGTCAAAAATATACAATAAATTATATATTCGTTACTAAATTATCATAATATAAAAAATATAAAAAAAAAAATTTTCCAACAATTGTATAATTGGTGCTCATGTACAGAATTATTCAAAACGGCTTATAATAAGAATCAGGTAAAATTCTTTCAAACTATAAAAAGAATTATCTATTAAAAATTGATGTAACTGTCGCTTAAAAATATTTATGTTAAGATTTTTCTTAATTAACTCTGGTAATTTATTAAAAATTATGAGAGGAAGGAGCTCTTTTACAAGTTTCGGCGTGATACTTCGGAATTACCAGCGATATATATATATATATATATATATATATATATATATATATATATATATATATATATATATATATTCTTTTATCCAAACTGAATTCTGTTCAGTTCAGATTTCACCTGATGATGGTTTAATCAATCAGTAACTAGCTAGTGATAAATAATCTCTGTATTTAAGTGAAAATTTGATAAAATTAAAAATTTTTTTACCATAATGATTAATTTTGATAAAAATGGAAAGAGCAACTTTGAAAAATTATAGTTTGCTTCCAGTATCATCATTTTATGATTTTAATTACGATTTTTGAGGCTTTGGAAAATTTTTCGTTAACTTGCTGATGTCATCGAATTCCATTACGTGCCCAGTCTTGATGAAAATGATCAGTACAACTTCGGAAACCTTCGCTTCCAGCTTCACCATTATGTTATTTTATAACATCATTAAAGGGACGAGGCATCACGTTTATGACCACCCTTGTATCCGCTAACAAACTAAAGTCTCTTATATTAATTACGAAGTAATTGTATCGTGTTATAAAAACGTTTCTCATCAGGTTTTCTAATAAATTTTCTACAAACTCTATTTTATATTAAATATTTTAAATCATTTAGTAAGTCTACTCCATTTACATACATGCATACGGAGGAATATTATATAAGAGGAATTATGGTAGCAGACTTACTCTTTTTGTTAAAGAATAACAATTCTGTTGCCGAAGTTAGTATGAAATTTTTAAGTCAAGTATAAAGAGAAATGCTTTTTCTGTCAAATTTATTTATTATAATAGTGAAGAAAGTTGTAGATGATGATTTAACTTTCTCTTTTTTGTCTTCTTTCCTTAAAAAAGTTATTTTTTCTTATCGTTTTTTTTCTTCGTTTTGGTTTTGCTTAAAGTGAATCGATTTACGTTCAGATTTGAATTGCACGTCACAACTTATATATTTAAAGAAGTGTCTCTTGTTAGTACGGGGTGAGGATTGGTAACGTTTCCGTCGTGTTAAATTATAAATTTCAAATACCAGCTTGGGCTGTAACCAGAAAAGATGGGAAATAATAAATATTGTTTTTATGCAAACTTGTGTTTTTAGTGGAACTTGAGAAAATACTTATTGATCTCTTCAATTCCATTCAGATCCGCAAGTTCCAACTTCCATAATAAATTCGTGTCAGGATATCCTATTCTTGAAATTGTTACAAGCAATTTTTACATTAGAACGTAAGTTTTACGGCTGAAATGCTTGGAGATAGGCCAATGCTTTATAATAGTTTTAATACAGTCAGTTTTAAACAAAAAAATGCTGAAAACGCAATTGTAGGAGTTTTTCATTTCGTTTAAACTTGAAAAATATTCAGCTGCAGGTAGATTAAGATACAGTCTGATAATAAAGACCGACTTCCTGCAACAAGATAAAACCAAAAAACCAAAAACCAAAAACGTTGTAGTTCACAAAATTATGAGCTACATATCCGCACAGGTCAACCAATAAAAACAACAAAAGTCAAAAACATCAAAAATAAAATATCAAAAAAATCAAAAACTTTTTTTTAAAAATAAAGCATCTTACATGTTTCGGCACGAGGCCATTTTCAAAGATTATGGCAAAAAGTCAAAGAAATCATAACGACAATTAATATCAAGTTAAGAAACTTCAAAATATGGTCAATGATTCTAAAAAATTCTAGACATAGAATTTTCTAGAATCGTTAACCCTATTTTCAAGTGAAAAAGACCATTCCGTTCTAAGGTTAAAAATAATCAAAATTTATTTTATGATTTTAGGGGTAGATGGGTGAATTTTCAAGGAAAATTGTCAGAAAGAAATTGTTGTAAAAATTTTCGATTTTTCGAAAAAAGTTAAAAATCATGATTACTCCAAAATCGTTGATCAAAATTTATCAAAATTTTGCTCCTTTGAATATCCCATATATCGAATTATTTTGAGCCTAGTTATTTCTGTAACCCCAGCAGATTTGGAGATATTTATTAATTTCGACGCCAATATATTTACATAATTAAAAAATGATTTTTAAATTTTGCCCTAGTAGTTACACTAGTATTTTATTAATTAATAATCAACAGGTACTTAAAGTATTAATATAAATACAATGACATCAAGGTGATTATATTTTATTCAGTTGTTTTCAATAGTATTTTGAATGGGAAGCAAATTAGAAAATAAAATTGCTTTTAACATTAAAAATATTAATTTTACATAGTATAGGAAACCTGACAAATAGATTAAGTTCATTTTTTTCTATTTGACGGAATCAGAATACATAGTGTTTCAAAAAAAAGTTTCGCTTAAAAACATATTAGGTGATCTCCTTTAAAAAGAATACCCTTGCCACAGCATCTGGCATTTGCATAACATAGCAAATTTCCAAATATTGGACACTGGCGAATCTCACCTAAAACCTGTATCCATCTAACATAGTTTAGCTCTCTAATAGTGAAAACATTTTCAAAATTGGTTGAGTAGTTAATTTTTGGCGCTTTTGGGACCCCCGAACTTTGACGAACATATAACATAACCAATGTCCATCTAAAATAGTTTAGATCTCTAACAGTGAAAAAATTTTCAGAATTGGTGATGACGCATTCTTGAAAGGTCAGTTAATTTTTATTTTGAAAAATGAAACAGATATAAATATTGTTATTGTAAACAAATATGGCAAATTTTTTTAATTTTTCCCAAAAGCTTGTTCACTTAGAACAATGGTTTAAAAGCTTATCTTATTTTCTTAGTTCTTTTCGATAATGTAAAAAAATTTGATTTTTTTTTAAAATCTGGCCAACATTTGTAAAAAAAAGAAAAAACTAAAAATTGTGTCTCGAATCAGAGAGAGTACTAATACACATAGGTGATTGAATGGGTGTCCGGCTCGGACGCCTGTCGAGCATATAGGATCGTTGGTGTAGTGGTTAGCACGCCTTGCTAGTTACCAGGAGATCCTGGGTTCGATTCCCGGCCGATCCGGATATTTTTTTCAATCACTTTGTGATTTTTAATTTACATGTGTGGTTTTTGGTTATGTTAACCAAGGCAGTCGAGTGCTTAAAGTTTCAGTTTAACTGAACGATAAGTGAACATATCAATACTGCGTGTGTTGAAATGCAAACAAAAGTTTGTCATACGTAGTAATGTCTCACAAGCACTCGATAATATTTGAAATTAAAATTGTAACTGTTTCTCGAATCACAGAGAGTACTAGTACACATAGGTGATTGAATGGGTGTCTGGCTCGGACGCCTGTCGAGCATATAGGATCGTTGGTGTAGTGGTTAGCACGCCTGGCTAGTTACCAGGAGATCCTGGGTTCGATACTGGTTGTTTCCTTTTTACACTAATTTTGTTAATGACGTGTTAGGCACCAATGAACTACCGAACTCTATTCGACTATTACAGTTTCAAATAAAGTTTTTGTAGCCGAGAATGACTACAGTATATTTATAATAGATATATATTGTAGTTAGAAGTTTTACGATAGAAATACAACGCCAGGCACAGTGTACAGTAAATCCTCGAAGCTAGCATATCCATTGAATACAATTTCAATAATGTACTACTGATTATTTTCGAGCCAAATTCGAGCATTTATTGTATTTTATTTTGAATGCGTAGCGGGAAGGCGTGGTGAAACAATGATAAAATGGGCAAAAGGACACAGTGTCAGTCGACTGTTAAATCACCGTTATTATTTAAAGTTAATTTCCATTTTGAGAGCCAATGACGGACTCGGCGTTATCACTTAAGAACGGGATCGGATAGAAGGGATTTAGTTCTTTTTAAAAATTTTATATCTTTGCCATAATACATTTTTGTATTGTAGCATTGTAGTTGAGATTAAATTTGAAACTGAGAGAAAAGAATGGTGTAACGGAAAAAGAAAACGAAAAAAAAATTATGGTAAAATCACTGAAACGAATTTGTATATTTTAATTTAAAATAAATATTATTCTTTACTGAACATGATATATTGTTCTGACAAACAAGTGTTAACTTTTAACTAACCCTTAACGGTCATAGTGACTATCTATGACAAATTTTAATTTTTGAATTTTAAATAATATCGCCGTTAGGTTTATTTTATGGTGGGAACGTGTCGTTCGCACGATAAGGTCGCATAAATTGTTAGTAAAACAGTCCAAAAATATATTCATAAAAGTTTCCAGTAAACATTTCAATTCGTTTTGATGTTATGAGCGGTTAATTTAGACTCATTTACAATAATTTTGACAATATACCTTATCGTCTTTTTAAAATTATTTTTATTAAATGTTTACGCAAAATACTGTTGATAAGTCTTCAAATGAGGAAGAAAAAGGATTGCTATATAGTGCTGGAATCGCTGATTACTTGGCGTTTTTCTCGAAGCGACTTTTTGTAAATATGTGTATCAGTAGATAGGCTATGAGAGAGCTACCCCACAGTAGAACCCCAATTTTCCGGACTACTTTTTTGACGATGTTAAGAACCGTGTAGTTTGGGGTCCTACTGTACCTAGTGTATGAATTGACCTTTGACCTGGCACGTACATGTATTTAAAATTTGTTGTTGACATTTGACCCCAACACTCGCTCATACTGTTGGCCTTGAAATTCCTAAGAGGTGAGTCAATACCAGCGACCAAATTAATTTATGTTAACCCATTATGCATCATCACAATTTACTTATAACAATTTCATTTTGTGTTAACCCATTACCAGCCAAACCTAACGCATGCGCAGACTGAATTTAAGTACACGACGCATGCGCAGACTGAATTTTAGGTTACAATTTGATAGATGGGGCACACTACCGCGTCTAAAATGTGGGGAATACCCTAACTCGGGGGTGGCCCCAAATTTTTGACACCGTACTGTACTTAAATTTTTGGTACACTACCGTGTCAAAAGTGTGGACCCCCCTGGTCAAAAAGGTATCCGATCACTTTTTGAAACGTACTGTACGTGCAAACCTTGGCCCCAACACGCGCTTGCCTTAATTGCGCCATCTTAAACGAACTATCACGTCAAAAAATGTGGGGAATACCCTAACTCGGGGGTGGCCCCAAATTTTTGACGCCGTACTGTACTTAAATTTTTGGTACACTACCGTGTCAAAAGTGCGGGCCCCCCTGACCAAAAAGGTATCCGACCACTTTTTGAAGCGTACTGTACGTGCAAACCTTGACCCCAACACGCGCTTGCCTTAATTGCGTCATTTTAAACGAAAGGTACATTACCAAGTCAAAAATGTGGGGAATACCCTAACCCACGGGGTGGCCGCTAAATTTTGTGGGGGCACTGTACCAAGCGCTAGATTTTAAAACCAGACTCCGGGGTCCAGATTTCTGACCGCTACTGTACTGCCGGAAATCGAGTGTTAACTGTACCTTATGGGGATTTTTGGTATATTTAACCTTGGAAAATTCCAGGAATTTTTATCAGTTTTAAAACAAACAAACAACTAATAATTAAATGTTTATTTTAGCTGAATTATGATCATATGACTCATATATGGAGTTTTTTTGGTATAAGAAAGATGACGTCATGGAATATTAATGAGTTAAAAAATTGTTTAGTAAAAAATATCACCCATTGTAGGCCTCAAGCAAGAAATTATTTATATCAGTTTTAATACTTTAACATTTAACCTACAGTGACCAATTTTTTAGTTAACTAACAAAAATTCTTGAAATTTTAACAAGTTACAAAAAATATTACTTCTTATGGTGCACAACACTTTTGAATTTGACTGTAGCACAAAACTGTTTCTATATCAAACGAAAATTATCTGAAATAATTCAGTATGTACATATGTATAGACTCTATATATTAAAAATATTTTATGTATACACTCTGTATATTAAAAATATTTTATGTATACACTCTGTATATTGAGAATAAGAAAGAAAATTTGTATATAATTTTAATTTTTATGAATGCTAGTAAACGAATTGTATAGCCATTTATGAATAAGTATTAAATCTAATTATAAAATAATTTATAAATATTGCAAAAAATTTGTTTAATCAGCAAAATCAATGTATATCATTTTAATACTGATACATATTTATATTAGGGTATAATAGTATTGTATTTAACATTTTTAAACAGAATAAAAGTTCAATTTTTGGTTTTAAATTACTATAAGTTAAACACGTCGCTTAATATAAAAATGATAACAGCATTGAGTTTTACTAAATTTTTAAGTCTGTAAAATCAAAATTTTTATAGCTAAAACATTTTGAATTTGATACTTTATCAATCATTAACATATATACAATATCATGTATATATAACTGGTGTATATTTAGTATTTTTAATAAATATTTTAGTATACAGGGTGTATCATGAAATATGCTTTTCAATTAGAATAATAAATTTCATAAGATTTTTGTTAATACTCTTATTGGTTAACGAAAGAAACTTTTTGCTGTAAAAAAATAGGGGAATTCAGGGTAATAATTAAATAAAACGCACATATTTTTCTTTTTTTTAAAATTTTATTTATAGAATATGTATACAAAAAATTAAATTGCTTAAATGTATATATTACTAAAAATCTATTTATTTTCCATCTAAAATTTTTTTAAAAGAATAAAGTTTTCTAATGAGCAAATTTTATCTGAATGGATCATACAGCGTCTTGAATAATATTCATCTCGCAGATTGGAAATCTTCGGTACATCAAATATTTCTTCCAAATTCAAAATCCACGGCTGGTTTTCGGTACCATCAAACAAATTTGAAATCCATTTCTTCTTTTCACCGCCCTTGAAACTTCTTTAATATAGGTTTCAATATGGAATGAAGTTTTTTGTACGGAATAAATCCATATGACCAAGGTATCCCATGCCAATTTCGGCAAAGCCAACGTGCAGCAACCCGTTCATATTTCTTCGGCAACTCGTTGAAATCAAACGGTGCGTCGAATATAAGATGTAATATTTCATCCGAATTTTCCGCAACGATACCAACTTCTTTAAAATAAAAAAGCTCCTTGATAGCCTTGTATGTCAAGAAACGCCATTTTTTATCGCCGCTGTAGAACTGAATTTACTCACACAATCCACAACTTTATATAAAGTAATTAAAATTGGTGAGGATAGTTAATTTGTGGGATGTATCCGAAAAAGGATACTAATAGCTATTGCTAGTTGACCATCAAATTACAAACTGTTAATAATATTTAGCACATTGGTGCGTACCATGTTCTTTTCACTTTAAGACCTAGTGATTTAAGGAATGCTAAATTTTCGGGTGAAATGTGTTGTCGCTTAAAAGTTTTACGTTTAATGATCTTAGGTTTCGAAAGTCCTTTGCTAGGTTGTTTAGCGTTGGACTGCTCTGAATTGTAAATTATCATGGTTCGAAATGCAATTGTTTTACCACGAAATTGTTTTTTCAGCGAAAGTGATGTTAACTCTTTGACAACCACCGGTAAATTGACAATATTTTGCGTAAGTTTAACTAATTTATACGCTTTAACCATGATAATGTGTGTGAGCCCTTTAACCATGATAAGGTGTATGAGCTCTTTAACCATGATAAGGTGTATGAGTCACTCCGAGGGCAAAATAAGTCACTCCGGGGGCAAACTGAGTCACTCCGGGAGCAAAATGAGTCACTCCGGGAGTAAAATGAGTCATTCCGGGAGCAAAATGAGTCACTCCGGGAGCAAAATGAGTCACTCCGGGAACAAAATTAGTCACTCCGGGAGCAAGATGAGTAACTCCGGGAGCCAAATGAGTCACTCCGGGGGCAAAATGAGTCACTCCGGGAACAAAATGAGTCACTCCGGGAGCGAAATGAGTCACTCCGGGAGCATGTGAGTAACTCCGGGAGCCAAATGAGTCACTCCGGGAGCGAAATGAGTCACTCCGGGAGCAAAATGAGTCACCCGTTGGAGTCAAATGAGTCACTCCGGGAGCCAAATGAGTCACTCCGGGAGCAAAATGAGTCACTCCGGGAGCGAAATGAGTCGTTCCGGGAGCAAAATGAGTCACTACGGGAGCAAAATGAGTCACCCGTTGGAGTCAAATGAGTCGCTCGGTGAAGCAAATGAGCTAAGTATATATAAGTAGAGAAGCAATAAATCTTTGAACAGTTATTCATTTACTAGCGAACGCTTCAGACCTCCCGCTGAACGATGTATAATTGTGATTTTTGTGGTAAAGCATTTACGCGAAAGTCTAATCTTTCTAGACACTTAAATGCTCAACATAATTCGTTAAGCAATATTAATGATGGTACGATTGGAAAGAATGATAACTCATCAAGCAAATTCATACTATATGATGCTAATAATAAAACACCTAATGATATCTCTATATCTAGATTTGATGATAATGATGATGAAAATACATCTCTACTACAGCATGATATTGATTACTCTGAAGCAATCTTGAATCCGTTTGACCAAAAAAGGATAGATGCTGCAACTGAAGCCATTCAAACCAAATTTAACTCTTTGAAAAGAGGAGAAAACCGTCGTCAATCTGAAAACGAGAAAGATAGTTGGTCTAATGAAAGTAAGCAGGTAAATCACTTAACAGCAATTAATAACAATTGCAATGAAACAACCTCCTCTTCACAACTAACTAAACTTCTAGGAACTGCTTTAGATATTATAATGTTAAAAGAGGTTCGAAACGCTGACTCGGAAAATGAAGCGAAAATTGTCAATCAGGTTAAACCAATAAGCTTAAAACGTCATATAGCTTCAGATGAAAATGTCGAAAACGGGGTCTTAGCTAAGCATTTTAAGCAAGACAACTTGAGAGAGTCTAGAAATGTTAACATACAATCGAAAAAAATAAAATACTGGCATAATCCTAATACTTTAATAGATGAATTACAACGTTTATACGAGACTTCAGAGACTGGTAAAAAAATACTCAGTATTATTCGAAGTTTAGAGGAAAATAAAAATATGTTGTTGTTTAACGTTTACGATCGAGAAGATTTAATCAAAGAGTTAAATGCTTTAAAAGAAACTACTGTTGGTCGAGAAATATTCTCTATACTTCGCGAACTTCAAAAGGCTGATGTTATTGAACCACTAGGTGATTATCTGGATGAAACTGATAAAGAAGATGCTAGCGATTATGATGATGATAATGATGATTAATTAATTATCCACACTAAGAATTTACTGAATTTTGAAAAACACCACCATATAAGAAGCAGCAGTAGTTATTCCTCATTGAAGTGTATATTTTATTTTTATATTTTTTAACCCTGTAAGATAAAAAGGTTTTTTTTTTTTCAAATAAATAACACATATATGTAAATAATTATTGTTCTTTATTTTTAAAATATAAGTATGAATATAAAATATTTTCACAGTAAGTGTATATGTAATATTTTTTACAATAAATGTACATGAAATATTTTTTACAATAAATAAATATTAAAAATTGTATGATTTGTTTATATATTCAATAACACCCGAACGTAATTGTTTCATGTTTTCAGGTAACTGATCCCATACTTGACAAATTCGTTGTGCATATTCGGGTATCATATATGCATACAGATGTTGCACCCAAATATCATATTTCAATAGTTGTTTTGTTAAGTATAATAACATATCGAAATTTCTGACTTTTGTATACAAATAAGGATGAGTCAGAAATATGTCTTCAACGTGTGAAATCCGTGTTGCAAATGTCAATGGTTCATCAACAGGCGGTTGAAAGTTTTCCTCCATTTTCATACCATTCTTGCACATTTCACAGCGAATTTTCAAACCAGGTGGTCCATCAATATGATCTTGTGGCCATGGTCGATTATAATGTTTAAAACATGGTTCACATTCTTGAAACATGGCTCGATAATCGGATGGTAACCAAATCCAGGCGCGTTGTATGATTTTCGCACCATAACTTTTCAGCACATTCAAACTGATCCACTTGTAGATTTGAAGAAATGTTTCCAAAGTCAGTTCGTTCAGTAGCATTGGTTCACGTTCGAAAAATTCACCAATTGAAACATCCATTTTATCCCACTCCATTGATTCCGGTTCAGACAATTTCGTATATATACTTAGCTCATTTGCTTCACCGGGCTACTCATTTGACTCCAACGGGTGACTCATTTTGCTCCCGTAGTGACTCATTTTGCTCCCGGAACGACTCATTTGGCTCCCGGAGTGACTCATTTTGCTCCCGGAGTGACTCATTTCGCTCCCGGAGTGACTCATTTGGCTCCCGGAGTTACTCAATGTGCTCCCGGAGTTACTCATTTTGCTTCCGGAGTTACTCATTTTGCTTCCGGAGTGACTCATTTTGCTCCCGGAGTGACTCATTTTGCTCCCGGAGTGACTCATTTTGCTCCCGGAGTTACTCATTTTGCTCCCGGAGTGACTCATTTTGCTCCCGGAGTTACTCAATCTGCTCCCGGAGTTACTCATTTTGCTTCCGGAGTGACTCATTTTGCTCCCGTAGTGACTCATTTTGCTCCCGGAGTGACTCAGTTTGCCCCCGGAGTGACTTATTTTGCCCTCGGAGTGACTCATACACCTTATCATGGTTAAAGAGCTCATACACCTTATCATGGTTAAAGGGCTCACACACATTATCATGGTTAAAGCGTATAAATTAGTTAAACTTACGCAAAATATTGTCAATTTACCGGTGGTTGTCAAAGAGTTAACATCACTTTCGCTGAAAAAACAATTTCGTGGTAAAACAATTGCATTTCGAACCATGATAATTTACAATTCAGAGCAGTCCAACGCTAAACAACCTAGCAAAGGACTTTCGAAACCTAAGATCATTAAACGTAAAACTTTTAAGCGACAACACATTTCACCCGAAAATTTAGCATTCCTTAAATCACTAGGTCTTAAAGTGAAAAGAACATGGTACGCACCAATGTGCTAAATATTATTAACAGTTTGTAATTTGATGGTCAACTAGCAATAGCTATTAGTATCCTTTTTCGGATACATCCCACAAATTAACTATCCTCACCAATTTTAATTACTTTATATAAAGTTGTGGATTGTGTGAGTAAATTCAGTTCTACAGCGGCGATAAAAAATGGCGTTTCTTGACATACAAGGCTATCAAGGAGCTTTTTTATTTTAAAGAAGTTGGTATCGTTGCGGAAAATTCGGATGAAATATTACATCTTATATTCGACGCACCGTTTGATTTCAACGAGTTGCCGAAGAAATATGAACGGGTTGCTGCACGTTGGCTTTGCCGAAATTGGCATGGGATACCTTGGTCATATGGATTTATTCCGTACAAAAAACTTCATTCCATATTGAAACCTATATTAAAGAAGTTTCAAGGGCGGTGAAAAGAAGAAATGGATTTCAAATTTGTTTGATGGTACCGAAAACCAGCCGTGGATTTTGAATTTGGAAGAAATATTTGATGTACCGAAGATTTCCAATCTGCGAGATGAATATTATTCAAGACGCTGTATGATCCATTCAGATAAAATTTGCTCATTAGAAAACTTTATTCTTTTAAAAAAATTTTAGATGGAAAATAAATAGATTTTTAGTAATATATACATTTAAGCAATTTAATTTTTTGTATACATATTCTATAAATAAAATTTTAAAAAAAAGAAAAATATGTGCGTTTTATTTAATTATTACCCTGAATTCCCCTATTTTTTTACAGCAAAAAGTTTCTTTCGTTAACCAATAAGAGTATTAACAAAAATCTTATGAAATTTATTATTCTAATTGAAAAGCATATTTCATGATACACCCTGTATACTAAAATATTTATTAAAAATACTAAATATACACCAGTTATATATACATGATATTGTATATATGTTAATGATTGATAAAGTATCAAATTCAAAATGTTCTAGCTATAAAAATTTTGATTTTACAGACTTAAAAATTTAGTAAAACTCAATGCTGTTATCATTTTTATATTAAGCGACGTGTTTAACTTATAGTAATTTAAAACCAAAAATTGAACTTTTATTCTGTTTAAAAATGTTAAATACAATACTATTATACCCTAATATAAATATGTATCAGTATTAAAATGATATACATTGATTTTGCTGATTAAACAAATTTTTTGCAATATTTATAAATTATTTTATAATTAGATTTAATACTTATTCATAAATGGCTATACAATTCGTTTACTAGCATTCATAAAAATTAAAATTATATACAAATTTTCTTTCTTATTCTCAATATACAGAGTGTATACATAAAATATTTTTAATATACAGAGTGTATACATAAAATATTTTTAATATATAGAGTCTATACATATGTACATACTGAATTATTTCAGATAATTTTCGTTTGATATAGAAACAGTTTTGTGCTACAGTCAAATTCAAAAGTGTTGTGCACCATAAGAAGTAATATTTTTTGTAACTTGTTAAAATTTCAAGAATTTTTGTTAGTTAACTAAAAAATTGGTCACTGTAGGTTAAATGTTAAAGTATTAAAACTGATATAAATAATTTCTTGCTTGAGGCCTACAATGGGTGATATTTTTTACTAAACAATTTTTTAACTCATTAATATTCCATGACGTCATCTTTCTTATACCAAAAAAACTCCATATATGAGTCATATGATCATAATTCAGCTAAAATAAACATTTAATTATTAGTTGTTTGTTTGTTTTAAAACTGATAAAAATTCCTGGAATTTTCCAAGGTTAAATATACCAAAAATCCCCATAAGGTACAGTTAACACTCGATTTCCGGCAGTACAGTAGCGGTCAGAAATCTGGACCCCGGAGTCTGGTTTTAAAATCTAGCGCTTGGTACAGTGCCCCCACAAAATTTAGCGGCCACCCCGTGGGTTAGGGTATTCCCCACATTTTTGACTTGGTAATGTACCTTTCGTTTAAAATGACGCAATTAAGGCAAGCGCGTGTTGGGGTCAAGGTTTGCACGTACAGTACGCTTCAAAAAGTGGTCGGATACCTTTTTGGTCAGGGGGGCCCGCACTTTTGACACGGTAGTGTACCAAAAATTTAAGTACAGTACGGCGTCAAAAATTTGGGGCCACCCCCGAGTTAGGGTATTCCCCACATTTTTTGACGTGATAGTTCGTTTAAGATGGCGCAATTAAGGCAAGCGCGTGTTGGGGCCAAGGTTTGCACGTACAGTACGTTTCAAAAAGTGATCGGATACCTTTTTGACCAGGGGGGTCCACACTTTTGACACGGTAGTGTACCAAAAATTTAAGTACAGTACGGTGTCAAAAATTTGGGGCCACCCCCGAGTTAGGGTATTCCCCACATTTTAGACGCGGTAGTGTGCCCCATCTATCAAATTGTAACCTAAAATTCAGTCTGCGCATGCGTCGTGTACTTAAATTCAGTCTGCGCATGCGTTAGGTTTGGCTGGTAATGGGTTAACACAAAATGAAATTGTTATAAGTAAATTGTGATGATGCATAATGGGTTAACATAAATTAATTTGGTCGCTGGTATTGACTCACCTCTTAGGAATTTCAAGGCCAACAGTATGAGCGAGTGTTGGGGTCAAATGTCAACAACAAATTTTAAATACATGTACGTGCCAGGTCAAAGGTCAATTCATACACTAGGTACAGTAGGACCCCAAACTACACGGTTCTTAACATCGTCAAAAAAGTAGTCCGGAAAATTGGGGTTCTACTGTGGGGTAGCTCTCTCATAGCCTATCTACTTGTATCTACCCCAAAAAATTTTTAACCAATTATTTTAAAAATTGATTGTTAGTTTTTACGCCCTATATGAACCTAAATTTGGAGTAATATAATTGTTAAAAGTTATAAAAATGGTAAAAAATAATGCTCTTTTTTAAACACGTCTAAAAAGTGCAGATTTCAATTTTTTAGCGAGAAGTCAAGTTTATATAGAAGATACACATACCCTTAAAGTAGATTTGAAACCCTGTTGATTTCAGATAGAAACTGTGGGTTCCAGAATGTACACAAACATCTACGTCCTTCGATGGGTGGCAGCTGATATCCTTCATATTTTTCAAGGAAATAGTTTAACAAAATTACAATATTTATTTGAATATATGTACAAAATGTTCTCAAAGTTTCAATAAGTTATATACATTCCTTTCTTGCCAAAAAAAACTCATACAAATCACTAAAAAAAAAAGGCAGTCTTAAACTTATTTCTCCCTTTGACGCTTTCTCTCAGAATTTTATACCTCGCATCATCCAAGCACGCACATGTGCCACATAAGAAGCCCCAATTCAAAAATTCATCTCTTATCCGAATGGTCAACAATTAAAAATTGATCGACAACGGTCCAACTTTTGTTGTAAATTGTCAAAACATAGAACCAAATAGTTTAGAATAGAAGTTCCACACATGCACTCGAAAGAAGCTTATATATTAAAATTTAGTGGTCCTCGTGACCACACGTAGGTAATTAAGTTACTAAAATGGACGGTAGATATTTGAAGGTAAAAGTTCCAAACAATATAATCTCTTTAATTAAATTTCCGTCGATGAAATTATTGAATTTTTCCGAATTTTCGGAACTGATTGTGTTCAGTGTAAATAAATGTAGGTTGGAGAATTTTTTTCGTTGTGGTATGAAGTGAAAATTAGAAAAAAATCACATTATATTATTAATATGAATGAAAATATTGCGTGTAACATAATCGTAAATGTTACTTGTGCACGTTCCATTTTTAATATATTAATTAAGTAAAATTGTGGGCATTTTTATGAATTTGATGGCTCTGTGGGTGTATGTAAAACATGGATACTACATGTTTGTGTTGTAAATGTTAGTATTACAGTATCATTTCAAAATTAACACATGACAGTCTTCTTTTATAACTACGATAACCGCACGCATCCCTTTAAAGTGAAGGAGTGACTCAAAGAGTCACTCTAGTTTTTGCTTCTAGCCTCTAGTTTTTTCTCCTTTTTGGGACCTCATGAATTTTACATAAAAACGGTGTAAATGATAGTTTTTGATGATACTTTAAAGCAGTGTTCTTCAACCTGTGGGTCGCGACCCCCTGGGGGGTCGCGAAGCTTTTCTCAGGGGGTCGCAACTACTTTAACAATAAAACCACTCTAGTTCAATATCTATATAATCTTTAATAAAGGAAAGGTTAATTAAAGGTTACATTAATGTGACCCTTTCATACTTTTGCTTGATAAAATTTCAAAACTAATAACTGCAGTATTTCAATAACAATAAATCCGAGTTTTAAATAATTGTCGTCATATAGACGCTTTTTCTTTGCTTTTATTTCATTACTCTCATTGGAACTTGAAGTTGACGGTTGTGCATGTCTTTTCAGAAATTCATCCATTTTCAATAATTACAATAAGCACAGAATTTTGGATATTAGACAATAAAAGACAGTGAGCAACTACTAAACAAACAAGTCAATGCAGTAAATTTAAACACAATTCAAAGCGAATTCACAATTCAAAAAATACAAAAGTGTCATCCTTTACTTGCCTGATGTTCCACGCAGCGTTCATCACGTCGCGCTACGTCTCGCTTACACAAGTCACGCGCGCGTTCAGAAGCTACTATAAGTCGTCAACTTCGATGTCAATATAAAAATATGTATGTTTAAAGTATTTTGTTACGTATTTAATTGACGCCTAACTGAAAATAATCAATAATGATGAACGGATTCGATATTTGTAACATAAAATAAAATAAAATTTAGAAATAGCAGAGGGTAGGGGTCGCGAAATATTTTCCTATACTAGAGGGGAAGCGAAATATTTTTCCATGGGGGATCGCGCCATGAAATAGGTTGAAAAACACTGCTTTAAAATAAGCGAAATTTCAAATTGAGCATGGTTCTTGTTTTTATTTTTATGATATGACGAATTAAACTCATTATTTGATTTATCCTCGTTAAAAAGTAAAAAAAATAAGCTCTTACAGTAGGAGCTTACATGTTACTGAAGTAAATTTTAGGAATATAACTAAACCTAATCGTTCTTAGAAATATACATTTACTTTCTAACTCAATGGCAGTTGGATACAAAGTTTGCAGTTTCTATAGAGATTTAATAAATTTCCAGTATGAAAATACCGATTAATCGAATATTTTCAGCAAAAATCTTTTTTTTCCTGTAAAATTGATTCTATCTCATATAAATAAAATAATCTTGAACATATGAAAGGGATTGCCAAGAATGTTAGATTCGTCTTGCCATGAACAGGTCAACTAAGAGGTTCGACTCGTCATATCTCCAAAACAAAAACTATACTCAACTTAAGATTTTGCCTAGTTTAAAGTATCATTAAAAAAATTTATGCCTCTATGGTAACTTCATTAAAGTACGTAAAAATTTTTGAAAATATTTATGATTTTTAAAAAAATTATTAAAATTATATAATTTGCATTTTATGGTAATTCAGGGTCAAAAGAGACGTAATAGCATACGTAGGGACAAACAGTATGGGTGATCAAAATTGAAATTGAAGTATGATTTGGAATTTTCGGGTGAATTTTCTATATTTATACACGCAAAAACGGAATAATATTTCATAATTTTAGGTATAAATAAACGTAAAATTTAAAATAAAGTTTATAAAGTATAAAATGTTATAAAATTTTCGAATAATTTTATCCAGATTGACAGTGTTCTGTTCTCTGTTTCTGTCCCTAAACAACCCACACTTGTTTTTAATACTGCTTCTGAGGCTCTGAGCGTTCCTATTTTAACCATTGGTTGTCTCTGCTGACACCTTTTCCTTTTCCCTATTAATTTTCAACATCATCTGAATTTTAAATCCTTATGATCGTTCGAACCAGTCAAAATTTTTGTACTTTAATAATACGTCACATAGCGTTTGGTAGGTACATACATAGGATGACATTTAGGATAGTATGAATTAGGGCTTCCGATCTCGATTCGATTTTATCGAAAATCGATTTTTGGAGAGCTGATCTTTGATTTTTTAAATCGATTCTTTGGAGACCAAATCGAAAATTTACGGAATCGGAGATCGATTTTTTCAAATTTAAATTAGAATATTTTTAGTAAAAATATGATATTTTTTCAAAATTATTGTATAATATATTTTAACTATTTATGTTGTCGAATAATTTTACCACTTTTATATTTCATTTATAGAAAATTGAATCAAATTTTGGATTCATGTGACACTTTTAGTACAAACTGAAAACCACTTTATTTATATTAAATTCAGCAATTCATCTTTCAAGGAAATTGAAAAATTTTTTACCTAAAGAAACTTAATAAGAAACTTCACTATTATGTTTATATTTCTTTTATTTTCTGTAAGTACAAAAATTGAATCGATTTTCGTCAGATCGATCTTTTGTAAGCCGATTTTCTACTGCATCGATCTTTGGTCTAACCGATTCGAATCGATTCACAAGATCGATTTTTCGACGAGAGATCGGAAACTCTAGTATGAATAATAAGTGATTTATATTGTGTACAGTGGAAATGTTGTGGTAAATTTGTTCCCATATACGTTCAAATTAAAATTTTTAAAGCGTTATATCTTTTTAACGGTTGGTTTCCGCGGGTAATACCTTTATATAAAATTGATCGGTATAACGTATTTACTACCATATTTCAAGCTCATCAAAATCGAAGAGGTGACGTATTTTAACATTTTGCCGCGGTACTGTATTTATATATGTGTTTGTATGCATGGTTTATATGTTTTTTCTGGACGGAAACGACTGAATTACTGAATAGTCCGTGAATGGTTATAGTAAGTAGTTAATGCGTGGTATGAGTGAGAAAATAAAGAGAGCTTTATATTTGTTTTTTTGAATAAAAATTACAGATTTTGTGTAGATTTTCAAATCTGTTACATGATATTACTGTTAAACGAATTTTTTTTTTAAATATTTTAATTCACGCACTTCTTGTGTTTTATGTGGTTTTTACATTTTTACCGTTTTTATTAATGAATGAAAATTGACATTTTCTCACCTGGAAAATTCTTATGGTTGCATGCGAGATATTACCTTTCAACACGTGTAACAATTAGATGAAATTTTTGTGATAAGACTGGACGGTGGAAAGCGAATTTTCCTATGTTTATTTGTACAAAACTACAATTGTTGTATTCGTTCAAGCTTTCAAAACTGGTAGAATTTTCAACAGTGAAAATAATGTAAGATCTCGCACCTCGCAGAGATGAAAAAAGTAATATTTTACGAAATAAATTCACAGAAAAAAAGGGAAAAATTAAAAAAAATAAATTCATAAATTTAATTTAGAATTTGGCGGATACAAGTGCGTGCACAAACATTGATGTCGAAAAAAATCCATGCACTGGTAATTTTTTTTAAAATATACACACATATATAAAGTTAAAAATGTCAAAAAGAGAAGAATTTTAAAAAGAATTTTTTTTAGTGGTTCTATATAGATATAATACGTTTACTTATTATACTTTGTCAAATCAAAAGTGCTACTTACAAAACAAAAATTTGCTACTTTCTTAGTAAAAGGACTGGACTTTGTTTTTAAAAAACTTATGTCTGCCGACAGATGAAGTTTTTGGTACCACAGTTTCAAAATTTTAGTTTTTGGTTATTCACACATTAATGAAACTATTTTGACCGAGGGAAATAATGGGATTCGGTTAATACCGACCAAAAGTTTCCATTTTCACTATCAAAAATATGGTTTTTTTATCGAAAAATTAGAACTGATGTCTTGTTTAAAATTACAGTATTAATTTTATCAAAAATAAAAACAATGCCTCCCAAAACCTATAAAAACATTGACATACCTCTTGTACTACAGTTTCAAAATTTTAATTCGACATAATGACGTCATCAGTTCAAAATTATTAATATTTTCTTTATTTAGTGTTGCCATTTTTGCTATCAGAAATATGCCATTACATCAAGAAATGTGATTTAAGTATCAGAATCCATATTTTTGTTTAAACTACCATAATGGAAAGAACAACTTTCAAAACCCATAAAAATACCCAAACAGTCTTTACAGAACTAAGTTCTTTTGATCGACAAAAGTAATAGGGTTAGGATAATATTGATCTAAAGTTCCTAGTATACTTCCAAGAACTTACTATAATTCTAGTGTACGTTTTATCAATGGTAGCGGACATATGGGGTTTCTAAATCCGTCCACCATGTTATAGGTGGATCTTGTTTGTGGAGATTCTTTTCAACCGTATTGTTCTCATCAAGATTTATAACCGTAAATCAATATCATGTCAATAATTTTCACGATGTCTTGCGCACTTTTCTTCCAATAATCTATATTTACCCGTTTTGTATAACTAATTTTTATTTTAGCATTTTGTTATACACCAAAAATATACATTACACATTTTAAGTAAAAGTACCTACATAAAATATAATAATATATATATTTCAGTATTGCACTGTTCTCTAGGGGTAGAAAGAAGAAGAGCGGGGGTGGAAAAACTTGGAGAGGTGTTTATATATGTCAAAACTGATTAACAAAACGAGAAAGGAAAAAAGTTTTTTTTCTTTTTTATGTTTTGCCATTTTAAAATAATGAAGTGGTATACTTATGGTAACATATAAGCAGATATTTTGTAAATTTGAGGCACGTTCCAGCAGAAAGGGAACAACTGGTATGCGGTAAGCATTAATATATATACATATATAGAGAGAGCGAAGCATAAACGTATAAATCTTGAATCAAATGACAACACATATGCGTCGACATGTCAGACAAAGATAGTTGAAGTTTATATTTTTCTTGTAGTGAGGTTTATAAAAAAATTTTTTTTCAAATATAACGCATACATTTTCACTCGTGTAGAATGTTATGATATTTTTGAAAGTGAAATCAATATTGAAAATTTAGGTTATGTACGTATTTTAGTGTGAAACAGTTGGTTTGAATGGACTTTGATGTTTTTATTAGAAACTATTCGAGTTCAAATTCATATAATTATAAGAAATAAAATATTCCATAACTGGAAAGCACTTCGAAAACACACAAGAATGGAAGAGCACTGGTAATTTTCTTATAATAAGTGAGCGGATTACATAATTCCTAACAGAAGCGTATGGTTTTTTAAGAAATTTTAAGAGTTTTTTTAAAATAAATTTCTTATCGTTTAATTTTTAACAAAAAGTATATATTTATTCTGCTAAGTACTAGTTTATGGTGTTTTTTTGAGGATTTCCCAATTAACTGCGTGTCAAAAAACTAACTTTTAAAAAATGTTGTCTCATAAACTATACGTTAGAATTGGTTCAAATTTCGACAGTTTGTGTATTATACAACATATATTCAAAAATTATTCCTTAGTCTTATACAATGCTTTAGCGCACCACTCACGTTAAATAAAAAATATCTCTGCCCCTGTGGCATTCGAAGTATGGTGAAGGGTGGGTTGATCACCTCTGCGAGGACAGACGTCGTGAATGTATAAGGATTTCACTGTTAGAATTACGAAATGCTAAAAAGGACAATTAAATGTAAAGAATCATTGAATTGTGCATAAATTTAATTTCAAAAATATTGTCTGTCTTTTTTTAGGGGGGACCACTAGTGTGACCGCCTAAAAAAAGACGATTTTGGGAATTTTTTTAAAGAAAACTACTACATGAAAGGTTTTAATATTTTAAGAATATATTCGCTGATATATAATAAATTCATGATAAAATTTTTGGACCAAAAAATTGAAAATTCAGTGAGTTATTCGCAATCTACCAAGGCTTCCAAAAAAAGTCCCCCCACTGCTGCAGTGATAGCGACCTTCACAGTGCCTGAAATAAAAAAACAAAAACAAAAAGCCTATTAAACTAGAAGGTATTGCCCGTGCCATGAACTTCAATCGAAAAAAAGTAAAAATTTAACAAAATGGCGGAGTTTTGAAAAAAAGTTTCAAAGTTTGTGCGAAAATTTGATGATTTTTGGCCTGCAAAAAATTACATTTTCTATTCGATCGGAAAACTAGAGGTTCATGGCACGAAGAAACATACATAAAAGAAGCTGCAATAAGAATCAAATCGATCGGATGATTTGTCTTCGAGTTATAACTGCAGCAAATTTGAAAAGTGTAGTTTTTCTTTACCTTACATTTTAGTTTTAATCACTGAGCATTTTTACTAAAATTATTTATGATGTACTCGCCATAACGGTCATAATAAAACTAGATGAGTCGTTTAAATGTGTCAGGGTCTAGCTTCCCCACAACATGTGACTGGCAGCCACGTCCAGAATCTCCCGAACTATCAACTTTCACGTTTCTCAATATCTCAAAGTTAACAATGAAAATCAGAATCCGCTTTTTAGATGGCTGTAACTCAAAAACTATTTGAGATATGCACTTGAAATTTTAGTATGTTATTTTTGGAGATATTGACTATCGAAACATGCAAAAAAATATTTTCCAATTGTTTTTAAATGTCACACTAGTGGTCTCCCTGAATAATTAAAAAAACAATAACAACAAGAAAAACTCAATTACTAAATTTTACGGACACAGAATTTTTTTTATACAGCTCTGTTAAGGATCATTTTGTCCGCTCTCTAATTATAATTATGTTGAAAATAATATTTATTTGAGACTGGAAAAATATTCATAAAAAATAAAATACCTTTTAAAGTAACCATTAACTTTTCACCCAGCAGAAAAGTATAATTTTTCTTTCGATGAATACAAAAACCAACCCTAACAATTATTACCATACGGAGGGCGGCGACCACCGAAATGCTCGCTTTTTTTAATGTTATGTATAAGAGGGTTATTTCCTTGATACTTGATGGTTACTTAATAATTGTAAAATGGAAAATATAATGAATTGCTAATTTTTCTTTTATTTTTTCACAAAAAAAAAAAATGTGTTCTGTAGCAGGGAGTTGTAATAATTAAAAGTTTACTAATTATCTGAATGGCCTATTGTAAACTTTGTATATTTATTTAAAAGTGAATTTTAATTATAGCCAGAGTGTTGGTTATTTAAGTAAAAAATTGGGTCATAACATGATTTTATATGGAATACTTCACCTACTTTCGTGGACGTAAATTGAGTATCGTCTCCAGATACTAATTTTATACTTCAAATTTGACCATTTATAAAATGAATTCATCTTTTTTTGTCCCCTAATCAATCCTAGCAACTATACCAGAGACATTCCTATAGCAAATTCGGTTTCTAACTAAGTTTTAAATTTATTGATAGCGAAAATATGTTTAAATTTAATAGATTTGAGCGTTACTTTATGGTATTCAATATTTGATATTAGTAAATAAAAACACTTTACAAAATACCATTTTTATTGAATACTAGCCGTACCCGCGACGTCGTTCGCGCAAGGCATTGTTATAAACTCAATGAGAAGTATGTAAGTGTAATAATTATACAGAACTTGCAAAGAATAATAATTTTTGTGTAATGTAGGCACATGCTCAAAATGGTTTTTCTATTTTCCCGTGGGAATGAGCAATTTTTCCGGAGTAAAAATCATCTTAAATGTTGACCCAAGTAATAGGTTATCACCACACCAAATTTCATCAAAATCCGTCCAATAGTTTTTGCGTAATACGTGCATATGTACAAAATGGTTTTTCTACTTTGCCGTGGGAATGAGGCATTTTCCCAGAGAAAAAAGTATCGTAAATGGTGCCCTAGGTAATAAGTTATCACCACACCAAATTTTATTAAAATCCGTCCAATAGTTTTTGCCTAATGTGTGCACATGCTCAAAATGGTTTTTCCATTTTCCCGTGTGAATGAGAAATTTTCCCGGAGTTAAAAGTATTTTAGATGTTGACCCAGGTAATAAGTTATCATCACACCAAATTTCATTAAAATCCGTCCAATAGTTTTTGCTGGATGCGTGAACAGACAGACAGACAGACAAAAAATCTAAAAATCGCTGTCTTGGTATCTACATCGATAACTATTTACAGTACCAATACAATTTTCAAAAAATATTCCATGTACAGAAATGGTCTCGTTACAATTTTATTATATGTATAGATAAAAACTCTTATGACATGTTTCGGTCTATCCCTACTAATTTCCCATCATCCATTGCTACAATTTGTAAGTTAAGATTTAGAATAAATAGGCATGTATCTGAATGTAATCTTTACACGTTTGAGAATGGTCATATTGACCGAAACATGTCATAAGAGTTTTTATATTCAATAAAAGTGGTATTTTGTAGTAAAGTGTTTTTATTTACTAATATCAAAATATGTTTAGCTTACGTAAGAGCGGGATGAAAGAATCAAAAAGGTTCTTACTTTTTTTCCTAGGAAAGGTGTGAGGCGGAGCACACTAGTTTGCTCCCGCGGTCAGATAATCCTGAAGGGTAGTATACTAGTTCGCTCCCGTCTAGAACATATACTAGTTCGCTCCCGTTAGATTTTTGATATAAAAACTAGGTGGTTAGGTTTGTTTAGTTAGTTTTAACAATGTACTTCGATTTTTTATATAAAATTTAGGTGGTGAGGTTAGTTAAGGTTAGGTTAGTTTAGTTAGTTTTAACAATATACTTCTTTTTTGATATAAAAATTAGGTGGTGAGGTTAGTTAGGGTTAGTTTTAACAATATATTGCAATTTTTGATATAAAACTAGGTGGTGGGGTTAATTCAGTTACTTTTCATCTTACTATCTGCCTGCTCACCGTCATTTAAGTAATTAATTTTACCTGTAAGTAGATAACAAGTCAGGAGCGAACTAACCTACGACCTTTTTTCGAGATAATATTAAAATCTGACCGCGGGAGCGAACTAGTATGCGCCCGTGTGATAGTCCAAAAGTTACAAAAAAATGTAATAAACGAATAGTCGTTTACTACCAAGGGACAGCTCTACGACGAGAAAATATCTACTTGAAATTTGTTCTATAAATTTAAAAAAGTTTTTCTCGTAAACGGTAATACCAATAGTAAATTTTATTTTTCTGTTGCTGTCCTTGGAACCACTTATTCAATTCGCAATAATTGCCTAATTATCTAGTCTTGAAAAAGTAATTGTATTTAAAATGTATTTATACACAATAAATGTTAAATACAAGCCAAACAAATAACCTCCAATGCTATATACTTGTTGTAAATAAACATAATATACTATTGAGGGCAGCAATAAAATTGTATTTAAATTAAGATTTACAAATGGTGTAGCTTATATTTCGAGTTGGCTTCAGTACAATACATGAATTACCTAGAAAATTTTCTAAACAGCGTCGATTCGCTGTTCTCGTTATTGTGTTGTATATATGTCGGATATAATCCACCGGGAGAAACCTCTCAACTTATTTAAAGATCTTATTCGGAATAATACGATCCATCAGAATCAGTTATTTTTATCTGAGAAATCTTTTGAGAAATAAATTATGCAAAAACTTTTATAAAGCAAATCCATCAAATACATCAATCTATACAGTTCTTTACAATGTTTAGAAATATCGCTCATTTGGTACAGGATGTGCGGGAGAAACGGTATTTTGAAAGTAGTCATACTTTGGGATTTGTGTATTTTACGAACACGTGATACTACACAGTAAAAAAATTTGTGTTCTGCGTAAAAAAAAACTACTGGTTAAAATTTTTGTCTGAAATAAGTAACACAACCTTGCGTTAATGTAACATTTAGTGTTTGTGTTAAATGAAAATATTAATACAAATTTCGACTTAACAGAATCTGTTGTTAATCTGTTTTGAACAACAAAAAAGTGACACAATCTTTGTGTAAAGCAAAAGAATGTTCTAAGTACGCTGTTTTTGTATACTTGAACACAAAAATTGTGTCATACGTACACAAAACTAGTGGTTTTTGACGTTACATTAGAATATATATCTACCAAGATATATATAATAAAAAAGATGAGAGTAGTTCTTATTGTTAAACAAAACCGAAAAGTTTTTTCAGTTATTGACGAATATAGTTTTATTAAACGTTTAAAAATGAAACAATTTTCTTACATTTTAAGGTTATTTTGTTACAGATTCAGTTACAAAAAATCATGTAAGCTTACTTGAGATTGTATATTATAATATTATAATTTACATGGAAACAAGTAAGAATTTTTACAAAGCACCGATTTAATTTTCGTTCTTTGAGTCTCAACTATAATAATATATGAACAAAATTGTTATAATTTTTGATGATTTTCAAATATCTTAAGCTTCAGTTGAAGCAAAATATTGAATAAGAAAGTTTAACAACTAACCCTGATAAATCTGAAAAATTAACACAAAATGTATATCCTCTTGTGTGTTAAATCATTGACACAAATCTTGTGTAAAGATTTGACACATATGCTTTGTGTTAAAATAACACAAAAAATTGGGTGCACCGTTCTGGACATGTGAAATGTGTTAATTTTAACACAAATTTTTTGACTGTGTAGACCCTTGATCCAGGCGTCTCTAGAAAGTCTTTAAGGGGGGAGTTCACGCCAGAAGCGGCTAATAAACTAATTTTTTTCGAATCTCTTTTTTGTTTTTATTTTGTTCTGGGGTTCTTTACAAACACGGTGATATATAAAACATGGCCAAAAAAAATTTCTTTCAAGTAGAAAAATATTTATTTGTGAGTCGCTGCACAGCCAAGTTGCTGCTCCTTTGCAGACAACGCTTCCCCCCCCCCCCCTCCCTCGCAATTTGATCAGTAATATAACTACTTGAAGATGAAAAATCTTGAGGATGAAGAAAAGAAATAGGAACAACAGGGAACAATGTACGGGGCTGGAGAGTTTTAATAGACAGTAAGTAAACCGCTTCTTTTGTTATTATTATTGTTTTTTACAGTTTCCCGAAAGTTGTGTTTTTCCCGACAAAGAAAATCATATCTCAAGTTCTAGAAAAGATAGAGACTTAATTTTTTTTATTTTGTTCATAAACATATTGCGCATAAAGTGGAGTATATTTTTTCCATTTGAACAATTGTAACTATTTTTAAACATTTTTTTTTTTTTTAAGTAAAAAATTTGGTTTTATAATTTTTAGAAGTTTAGGATTACAATTTTATAGTTAATTTTTAAAATTACCTGAAACGCATACTCAGCTTTATGGACAGGTCCTTTAGGAATAAAATAATGAAAAAATATTTAAAAGATATTCATTACTTTTTGAGATATGGAGTTCCTTGTAAACGCTTAAAAACTTGGGAAAAAACGCCCCCTCCCCCCACAGGGAAGAGTAATCAATGTTTCAAAAACAAAATTTTCTATTTGAAACCCACCCTAATTCGAAAAAAATTTCAACAAGCAAAATAATCATAAATAAAAAAGCTGCTTTTTTATTTGAACTCCCCCTCTTAAGTGACTCTAATTAGACTTCAAGCGATAATTATTTCAGCAACAATAATCAATAATAATTTTCAGAGTTTAAAAATTAAAATTTTACAAGAATGTCGACATATTTGCGGCAGAAGTATACTCAGAATCGAAAAGTAAAGTAAGTTAAATTCAAAAAGTACTCAACGTCTAAAAGCAAGTAGGATAACCTCGATTTGTGTGAGTGTGACGGTAATAAATAAATCGATCGTACGGAAAAATTAAAGATCACAACACTTTTACGTAAACCCTTACGACACGGACATGATTGAACCCACACCGGTTTTTTTTGTCCGTAAAACGGCCAAAATAACTTTATACCTCATATCAATTACACAATATGTAAATCTGACATAACAATATGCTATGACTAATGCGAATTGGACCCCCGTTCCCGTTCGACCGCATAAATACGCGCACGCACGCACACAAATATTGCCGAAAAAAACATAGCGACGGTGACAGATGAGAACAAATGGCGACAAACAAGTAAAATGTACAAAAAGCTATATCACCCCCCCCCCCCCCTCCATCCCCGCCCCCTGGAAATTCTCCCGCGCCACGACATTGTGCCACTCTCGAACTAATGTACTTATTGTGAAACGCATAAAAACGGACAAATAATCCAGTGTGACAGAACGAGTTTGGTAGTTTAGTAGTTTTGCCTCAAATTTGTCGACATGTGAAGTAGAGTGAAGAATGAAGGGAAGACTCGATTTAGTATGAAGATACAGTAGTGGAAAAAATGAAATATACACTCGGATGTGTAGTCGAATTGCGACTGGATCTCGAATTCGTTCAATAGAAAATCTGCAAAATTATCGGCGTATAAATCTGTTTTAATTCCAGTTATTGGATTTATATCCAGGGGTAGATTCATTAATGGATTAGAATCTACCTTTACAGTAGAACTAAGGGTAGTAATCGAGAACCGACAAAAGGACAATGCGCAAAATTGCCTCCCAGCGCCCGCTGGTGAGATGTCTATTTTTTGAAAGCCCCTTCCAAGTAGGTCACAAACATACCCATCTTAGGTATGGAGAACCTGGCCTTGAAAAGTTCTGACGTGCCGTAGGTTTTGCATACTCCACCTGGCCACTCCTTAAGGAAACGATGTCTGTTGACCTGCAACGGGCATAAGAGTCGCCTTCGGTCTGCCAGAAATCGCTACCGGTAGGACTCCCAAACTTCTCTTCGGATACTCCCAATGTGCAGGTTTGAAGCCGCTCGATACGTCTTCTGTCATAGGCCACGTGAAAAAACGAAGTTAGGCCACTTGCCAGAAAAGTGGTTTTACACAGTGATAGGCCGGCCCACGACATGTCTCATAACCCATTTGTACCTATACAGAGTATACCGTTTGGCTATGGCCCTATAACTTTTGAAGGCCAGGTTCTCCATGAACGTGCCCATTGACAAAGTTGGACTACTTGACCAGAGCTATCGATCGACACCGGTCTCAACCTTGGGCGCTAGGGGGCAGCTCCCCATAGAGTTTTGCCCATTGTCCCACTTAATTTTGGTAAAAATGAAAGGCACGACTTTAAAAACCAACAATTCGCTGCCAGTTTTATCAATCTATCATTTTATCGCACTGAAAATTTTCAGTAAACTTGTCTATACATATAAATGACTAAACACTAATAGTAAGGGACGGCACCTTTATCAGCATCAGACGCATCAGAGGTTATTCGACGGTATAC